>JAPZDY010000007.1:5461471-5477935 GCA_029783645.1 Ctenochaetus hawaiiensis | reverse complement strand
AAAACCCCTTTTTTTTAAAATTTGTACCCCCCCCCCCCCCCCCCCCCCCCGAAAAAAAATGAGTTGTTGCTTTCCCTGAAAGTGGGAAACAATACATCAACATGTTGTCAATAATGGTGCAACAGTGTTTCAGCACCCACTGCTTTACATGCTGCTGCTTTTCATATTTTCCAGGAACAAACTATTATACACACCCCTTGGACACACACAGACACACTGTGTGACAATTTGTCACTTTTGTACAGTCACCATTGGCCACTTCATCTTGGTCACTTTTAGACGCCCTCTGCTACGCTTCTTTCACTTCATCTTCCAGGATACAAACTGGTTGAACATAAAGTTCTTTCCTCCTGCTTTGTTTAAATTGGACAGTACTTCCTGATATAACGGCAGATTTACTGTCTGTGATGACAAACCTCAGTATCAGTACAGTCATCACTTTAATTGTGTTGTACAACCAGTGTTTTTGTTGCATACATCACACACAGCAGAGAAAACTGAGGATACTTAAAATGAAGCACTAATTTAATCAGCACTTGATGACAAATGGGATGAAGGTTTACCTGTTTACAAATACTGTAGTTTAATTGCCTCATTACAGCAGTAAAATCAATATAGTTTTAGTTTATTTACTCAATTTTTATAAGAGTAATTTTAAGTAACCTACTCATTATTCACTTAAGTGTTGGAGATGCATCTCCTCAGCTCTTCTCTTCCTGAATGAATAACGTAGTGACTTAAATGGGAAGTAAACTGAATGGTGGTGCAAACCAGGAGCGAATCGGTGAGTCTGTTGAGTGTTTCCGGAGGCATAAACAACTGATGTTGGTCGTGTGTTGGGCGCAACTGACAGGTACAAACTGAGATGAAGGCTGTCAGATGTTTACTGCACAGAGAAGGATGGACTGACACGCATTTATGCTTTTATTTTTTTAGACATGTCGGCATTGACAGGTAATACGATCATGACTATGAACTTTGATCACTATTATCACATCCATCACATCCTTGTTCATCATCATCATCATCATCCTTGTTGATCGAGCCAGTTGCATATTTCGACTTTTTACTCTGCTCTATTTATTACCTTCACTGATAAGGTGGATCAGAGTAAAAATACCTTCCTCATATTGATTTCTCTTCTCAAACTTAAACCTGCTGCAAAGGAGAAGATGTAAATAGAGGCAGTAGAATTGGGGAAGAATTTTAAGGTTTAGAAATGATGGATTGGTGGATCGGGTGCTTTGATTTTTAGCTCTGCAACTTAATATCTGGAAAGTTCAACTTATATCCTGTAAAGTCATGGTAGTTATTGGCGTAATCAAGCTTTTGTGTTGATATTCTTCCATCTACTGGCACTATACAGCAACCTTACAACAACCTTACAACAACATTACCAACAAGTCATCTGTTCCCTCCAAGGTGAGGTTAATATGACCAAATATATCTGGTTATTTTTAGAGAAGAGACCAATTTTGATAGCAGGAGTAGTTATGACTTGTGATTCTCCTCCTAGCTTTTCCAGAGTGTCTTTAGAGCAAATACTGTAGCAGGTCGTCTAGTAAGCATAAGGTCGGTGTCTTCATGTTGAAGTATCCCCGGTTACTGAAAGCTAAATGGCTCCTGGTGGCTGTACTGGCTGCATGTGATAAGCTCCCGATGAGCAGGTTGGCACTTAGTAGAGAAGCCACTTGGCACTAGTGTGTGAATGTGTGTGAATAGGTAAATGCAAACTTAATGTTGTATAGCACTTTGGGTAATGGAAAGATTAGAAAACCGCTGTTCAAGTACAGTCCAACTCAAAACTCACACACATACAGTTGAGAACTCCAGCAAACAGTCTGTTGATATGTAGTTAGTATTGTTCTGTCAAAGTGATTCAAAATGCTGTAATGTCTCCCAGAAACCTCAAATGTCTCAACTTGTACCAGTTTTGACTTGCTGTTTTATAGTTGTTGTTGGTTGAGATGTTCGGGGTAAAAGTGTATTGTCTCATGGTTAAAAAGTGCTTATGCAACAGGAATTTCTCTCTTTTACGACTTAAAAGTTTCCAATGTTTTGTTACGATGCTTTGCTGGAGGCAAGAGATCTCTGCTGGTAATTTTCCAGCTCACCTACAGTTTAATACGAGCAGCTGTGGAAATGTTTCTCATTCAAAACAGATGAGAACTTAGTTGGCCGAGTTTGTTCTGTTAATTATCAACCCACCTACAACGGAGAGAGCAGAGTCAGTCCACTATCACTCCACTTCATTCCTCATTTCTCTTATCAGAAAACAAATTATTCAGCATGCACTTCTTTCCATTTGAGTCTGGGGTCATTAATTCAAAACATCTACTGGATTTGGTGCCTGCTAATTAAAATATATCAACAGTGAAGAGTGGGATGTCATTTTATTTATGTTCCCACAGCATCGTGTTAATGGTTGTATACACTAATATTCCTTTAAAGTATTTCTTGTCTAGTGACTTAGAAGTTGCAAGTAAAGAGCCAAAGCAAATTTGCATGGTATGGTGCTCCAGGATTTGGCTTTACTGCGGCTCAGACATTACAAGCCTCACAGTTGTGAACAATCATTAGATGGTTTTCAGTTTGAAACAAAAAATGAGAAAAGGAAAAGCGTTATAAGCAAACACAGGGAGCCAAGACTGGCTTAACTCATCTCTGTAGAAACTCTGTGCAGGTGGATAATACTCTTTAAGTACCATTCCTACACCATCAAGCAGGAAAATTTGCTTTTGCCTCTGCAGACCAGCAGGATTGTAGCTTTTCTTTTAAATACACTTCCAAAAAGCATTGGCTTTTGTTAATCACAAAAGAGTTCTTTTCTTGTTGCAAAGAAATTGAGTCAAGTGATAGTTTATATGAGTATTTATTGTTTTCTTAGTTTCCAAGGATGACTGGACCCACGTTTGCTCAGATTCACACTATGTTGTTATGTTGTTCGTGGCTTTAGTCCTATTCCTCTGACCCGTAAAGCTGTGAAAATGGACAGATCACATTCAGCAGATATAGCCGCAGTCCGACACCAAACCACTTTCTCTGCTCAGATCACAAGTGTCATGTATTTAAAACCTCACTGGAATCTCCTCATGACACAGACATGGCTGATTGCTGGATAAAGTAAAACACCTGCAGTCGTAACAAGGTCTGATCTATTTTAATTGCAACATAATTTAGTTGGTAATTGTGCCTCATACCTGAGTGAGTCTGCTCTGTAAATAAGTTTAAATGGTTTAAAGCAGGACAGACAACAACCATATTTTCAGCAACTTGGGGTAAATGTTATTAAATTTATGTGCATTGATTGCTTTGACTACACTGATCTTCAAAATGTATAGTAATGTTTTCTAGGGAGTTACGTAAAGACAGCATCAATCTGTTGTTAAATGCAAATGGTCTCTCTGTTCAATATTTGGGAAAGGGGCTGCCAGCTCCCATAACTAAAAATGCATTTTAATGACCAAATGCAACAATTTTTGGTAGATATTAACTGTAATGCACATTGATCATGACAGTTATATTCAATATGTAAAAGCATTTATTTAGGGATTGGTTGAAAGACAGCATGAATGTTTTTTTGTTTGGTTATTTGCAACTTCTACCATTGTCAGTTGTCAGCTGCCAGGAAATAAAAGAAGCATCACCTGTCTGCCATTCAAGAAGACAGGAGCAAAACACAGAATAAGAGGCAGCTCCCAGTGACAAACTCTGTACACATTTGGCCACAAGTGGACTCTTTACTTGTCTGTTTAGCTTAGGTGCTCTATTTCGTTAAAAAAAAATAAAAAATAAGAGAGAGAGAACTGATATCTTTTGATGATGAATTTATTTCATTTATTTACTTCTGTTTCACAAGCCTAAATATACTGTAAGAAACCACAGGAGTCTAAATATTTAACTGCAACTCCCTATATTTCCCACGAGTTCCGCCTTAAGGAAAACTTGGCATGCAGGCCTCCTCTTCCTTTACATTACAAACGTGATGACTCAAAGTGCGCCTTTCATTACATAAAACTCAATAAAAAACTGACCATCGATATGATGTACTGGAAATTTGCCGCGGCCTTCTTTTTTCACAAAATGATAGTTGTCTTGTCCAATCGCGGCGCAAGCAGGAGCTTGTCCCCGCCTCTTTCTGGCTCTTGAAAGTCCCTGGACTAATCAGCGCTCGCCTCCGTGTGTTCAGCCATTTTGTAAGAAAATCAAGCAAGTCTGCCGCCCTACCTTCGCCTCAGACCTGCAGTTTTTTTCTTGTGCAATGGACGGGTAAGTGTAAAAGAACGATACTTAAGACTATTTTTTTTAAGTTAAACCGACCTCTAATTAGTTTCTTTTCATATTTTGATTGCTCATCAAGATGTTTTGATATAGATATATCTTTAACTTAACCGTCAGACCGGGAAAGTTTTGAAACCTTTTTTTTTTTCATCAAAACATGCAACAGTTAGCAGAAGCGTAAGCTAACTAGCAACTGCTAGCCATCGACACTCCTAGCAAACCTTAGTTATGTGAACGTTTGAACGGACAATTTTTTTTATAATTTTCTGTACCCAGGATTGACGCACAGTGAGCGTAACTTAGTTAGGGTTAAGATTTGATCACAGT
Organism: Ctenochaetus hawaiiensis; assembly: GCA_029783645.1. Lineage (NCBI taxonomy): Eukaryota > Metazoa > Chordata > Actinopteri > Acanthuriformes > Acanthuridae > Ctenochaetus > Ctenochaetus hawaiiensis. Next base: position 5,473,327 of record JAPZDY010000007.1, on the reverse strand, counting down.
ATGGTGCTTAAGTAACGCACTGGCAGTGGTGTCGTTTGCTAACGCAGACAGTAGTTAACACTGGCGTTGGTAACTTGGTTTTACGGGAGCTCGAGCGCTAGCTAAGGCAACGTGTCTCATTTCCGCATTCATTTGTCTGCGGAGTGCCAGGGCCATGTTGAAGATGTCTGGCCCGAACATTTCACGTTGATTCGATCGGCGACTTATTCACCAGGTTATCTAAACAGGGTAGGAAACACAATGGAGCATTGTTTTCATCAAGCGTATTCTTCTCTTTCGATGTATTGAATTTGACACTTTGAAGGGCTTTCAGTGAAGTGCGAATATTTCGCTGGACTTATTCAGCAGTTCGCTCAAAAATGTAATGAGAATTTATTTTTACTGCTACTACTAGTAAGTGTCCACTCTAAAGTTGTCTCATATGTTTTGCCAACCCACTACAGCCGCCTAGACACTGACTTGTACCCTCTGGGATCCGGCTACGTCCCTGAAATTGAGTAAGTATCTTGTATGTTTTTGCATGGCTGACTCTTGCACTAAGTATTTAAGTTGCTGCGGAGCTTCCTGAAATTTAAGCTTCGTGAATTTTCTCGTTTCCAAAGTGAGTTTGCTGTAGGCTAAAGGTTAAACAGCATTATATCATGCATTTTGTAAGGGTTGATTTCTTTTTCAGGATGTGCGTTTGTGATGAATTGCCTAACGTGATCTCGTGATAGATTGTGGTTATTGCTCTTTGATTTCTGGTTTAGTTATAAACTTTTTCTTTTTTCACAGCAGTGTCCATGACATATCAGTTGGCACAAAGGTAGGTAATTTTTTAATCTTACCAGTGCAGCTCTGTTTCTTTTCACTTTCCCTCATTTTACTGCCCTTATTGTAGCATGTATGTTAAGAGCAAAAATTTGGGTGTAGTAAAACTTTTGAAATGGTTTGTGTTGATTGTAATGCCCAATGAAACATTTGTCAGTAATAAGATTCATTTATTCTCTTTATTACTTTTACAGGGGCTCATATTTTGGCATTTATTACCCTATTAAGAATGGGCATTTGTGATGTAATTGGAAAAGCCCCTTTCATCAAAGCTGCTTTGAGATCAGATAATGAGTTTTTATTTTTTTTTTCTATTTCAACTGAAAATGGAAAAGAACTAGGCCAGCATTAGGGACTTGAATAACATAGTCTGTTAGTTTGCAGAGCTTCCTCTATAATTACAGAAGTGCTGTCCAAAACAATTTCTCATGTGTAATGAGTTTGCAGTTGCAGGCTGGCTTTCCTTTTAAAGATTGATGATATACAACCGAATGGCCAGTAAATAGAGGTTGCAGCAATTCACCAAGACTGTGGACATGGAATATTTGATAATTCAATTAGAAAAGATTATCTGAGGTGGGGCTTAATGTTCTCCTGTCCTGTTTCTGTTGGGTTGTGTGACTGTTGGGAAATGAAACTTCCTGTTGTTTATTTTCTGTGTTCCTTAATAGCCTGTTGGCCTTGCTGGAATGTTAAGAAAGCAGCCGAATCCTGCTCCAATGCCTGATATTTATACAATCTTGTTTCGCAAGTCATCTCACAAGACTACTTATCTTTCAGCAGTGAAACAACACAGCAAAGTATTGTACAATGTACATAATTTTTTGGATGAAGTGCTCTTAAGATTTTTAGTGATGAGAGCTGTTGTGCGAACATGCAACTGAAACAGTAGTTCTCTCTAAATGTTTCTGTTTGCACAGGATGTGTTTAAACTTGCTGAAGTGGGATTGCCTTTGGTTTTTGGCAAGCTGTTGTTAACATGCCCACCCAATAAAAATGCCTGCTAAAGTACTAATCCCAAGTAAGATGGCCTAAGGCACCTATGTGTGGGTGTAATTGAACTCGACTTAGGGCTTTAACCATCCTCCTGCAACAGTCCTCATCCTCCTGGGCAAAGGTCTTTACACTGTTTAAACAAGTACTGTGATACACACGCCCATAACAGGGACACACCCCACCCCCTCTATTCATTACAGGTCGTTTGTTTTTTCAACATGTTAACAGTGTGCATTTTAAAGGATGCTAATCAATACTCAAGATATGATTCCCGATGAGATTTATTTTTAGTTTCGTTTTTTAATATAATTTTAATACAAGTCTTTCCTGTTTTCTGGATTTGATGTGCTGTGGTCATGATGATGCTAAGTTATGGAGTGCTGCCTTGCTGGAATCTGTAATTATTCTGTCTGGGCAGAGTGTCTGGCATTCCGCGGTTGCATTCCAATCTCCCCCCTCTAGCCCCCTGGTGAGGCACAGCTCCCTGCCCCCTCCACTGGCAAAGGCTGGACAGAGTGAACAAACATGTCTGTACCTGTGCTCTTCTCCTTTGTGCTCTCCTTGAGAGATTACAACCCCCTCCCTCAACCATCAAAGTCCAAAATGTGGTTGTTTGCAGACGCCAACGCAAGTACAAATGAATCCTCTCAGGTTTAGTTTCCTTATAAGAGCTTAATGAGGTTTTTTGTGCGGGATTATAGTTTGAGATCCTGTGTTCTTTTCTCTAGTTCTTTGATGTGATGCAGACCAGGTATGGTGTGATATATAATGCAGGGAACTTGTCTCCAGTCCCTGTTACTTTTTTAAAGTATGCTTTGGGCAGGCCACTACCATTGTCAGTAAGAGGAAGCTGCTCAACAGTTTTAGAATGTGGGCCAGTAATGTGTCATCGTCTGCTGAAGGTTACTATTATACTGTCAGCTTTCTGAGCAAACAAAGGATGTGAACAAGTCAATACACATTTAGGGAATTTGTGCTTGAAAAAAATGGTTTGGCACTGTGTTGCAGTCAACTAACAAACAGTTTTTAAACTCATTTTTTCTTCCAACGGCATTGTAAGTAACTTATAATTTGTCCTGCTCTCCCCTTTACCACACTTTCTGCCTTAGCTATGTAAGGTATATTCTTTTTTCAGTAGTTATAAAAAGCAGAAAAAAATGTATGACTTGATGTAACTGCTCTGCACTGTAGTCTGCCTTGGATCTGTGGTTAATATTAGAAATGAGGAAGTAGGGGGAGAGTGAGAAAGCGATTCCTGCCATGGAACAGTAACCATCAGTCCCAGAGAGGAAGTTTACCAAAGCCCTGGAAGCAGGCCTGATCTTTTCGTTCTTCCTGTTTGTAGTTGGTCTGCTGACTGATACTGTGACACTGCCCATCGTCAACAAGTCAGACTGGAGCCGCTTCCCTCATTTCTCATCGCTTGTATCTGCAGTCGGCACATTTATCAAACAAAATAGTTTTTCACATTTTTCTCCCACGAACTCTAACATACCTCTTTTTGCTCATTAAGTTGAATCTATGTTGCAAGCCTCTTGTTGATATTAGTCAGATTTTTACAATTAGGTGCGAGTTCTAGACACCAAAGTTATCTAACTAGCCGCTCCCATTTTAAGAAATAGGCCCTCTTTTTGATTGCATCACATGCTTATTGGCCCATTCTACATATCCCTTTAAGTCTTGTCTTGCAGCCTGTTATGCATCATAGTAAATTTAGTAGAGTGATTGCCCTACATAAGGTGTGGGAATCCATCTGGGGGTCACAGACTCACCTGGCACTGATTTCAAAGCTGATTGTTATCAACAAAATAATGTTAATTTACAAGTTGTCCAAAACAACTTTGTCTTACCTAATACTTGCTTGTGCATTTTGGTACCACGTTGTGGCTGCAGATGCACTACAGTTTTAAAAGTTACATAAAAATACACACAGCAGTTCCTCTATAATCAGTGGTGACTATCACATCAGGGTCTTCTTTCATCCTCTTAAGTATTATACAGAATGTTCAACCATCACAGGGCCTGCAGTATTAGAACAGCACCTAGCACCAACTCGATTCACCGTATAAAACAAGAATCCATTTCTGTTTAGGTTTGAGGTCCAAAAGTTCAGCTGAACCTGTGGATGTGTCTTGTTACTTAAGGTTCATGAATCAATGAACATCACATCCTGTTTGTGTGGGCCTCATAGGGAGTGACCTACTCAGACAAACCATCTGGAAGTCAAGGGGTAGTTTATACTACTCCTTCCAGTGTTGTGCTCATGGAGCAACTGAATTAGTATCCAACACTGACAGTTTACAATCTTTAGAGACATCACCAAATGTTCTCTCTTGGATTAACTTACTTCTGCCTTTTACAAGTAGACTTTACAGCCTGACTGGAAAACACCCCCAACACCTTGCCAGTTTAAAGGCCACGATTCACAAGGTGGAGAAGAATGCTAGCAAACCTGCATGACTGGTTGTTGTTAAAGGGCTCCAGGGCTCTTCAACTTCCAGAGTGTCCTTGGGGTTCCATATGTGTGTGTGCTGCTGTATAACAATGCCCCTAGTCTCAGCCCGAACAGGACTTTCATTGTAGAATGTTGTAGGGCTTAGCCTGCTGAGCCACTTCTTGTGACTGCTATACTTCATCTTCCACAACCGCAAACACATGCACAGCCATGAAACAGCACTTTATATCTACTAAAGAGAGAGAGAGGGAGAACAGACAAGGCTGTTTGAGCAGACAGTAAAGTAGTGTGGGCTGGGAGAAAGTCCATTTTCCAATCCAAAGAGCTTCGGAGTCCTTCTCCTAAAAAGAAGTATGAGAGGATGGGTTGTACTGACTGACAGCTGCTCTTAAGGAGAAACAGCTACTATTTGGCCTTAAGCACTAAAGTCAGCAAACAAGCTCATCTTAGAGAGTAATTGGTGGTGAATAATCATCATTGGGCACATTACCCAAGGTCAGTTATAAACTTCTATCTTGACTAGACAATACTGTTTTGTAGAATACAAAAAGTAATGAGAAGATATGATTATAATGGGAAGTCAAATATCTCTGCTGACAGGCAAGGTCAGTTAATTCTTCTTGGTGAGGAAGGTGGAGTTCTTCTCAGGCGTGTTTGCTCAATCCTCTTTTGGTTATCAGATTACTTCCTGATTAATCACACAATGGCTCTGTAATATGAGAGCTGTGCTCTCCACCTGCCATGCTGGGCCTTTATTGGTGAATGCACTAAAGTGAACCATTGTTTTCCCTCCTTCTGCAGAGGGGATCCGACGAGCTCTTTTCTTCCTGCATATCCAACGGGCCCTATATCATGAACTCAGGTAGGGGGTTGCCATAGAAGGATGAATCCTTTTTATTGAAGTGCTTGTCGTGTCTCGTTCTTGTTGAATAATGGATTGATCGTCATGGCAACACAAACAAACCAGAGCCCTCTGTTCCCTCCCTGATTGTATCTGCTTCTGTTTTTTTTTCTCTTGCAGCCAATGGCAACGACACCAAAAAATTTAAAGGTGACGTCCGCAGTCCTGGTGTTCCATCACGTGTGGTCCACGTACGCAAGCTGCCCAACGACATAAATGAGGCGGAGGTTATTGGACTAGGACTGCCCTTTGGGAAGGTCACTAATCTGCTGATGCTGAAAGGAAAAAACCAGGTAAGAACTGATATATGCAGGTCTGCTCACCAAACCTGAATATCTTGCACTCCTGGGCAGAATATCACTTTCTGCCCGGGACAAGGGATCAGCTTTGGAACTCTCTCTCCTGACCTGACAATTTTGACAATGACCCTCCTGACCTGAAAATTCTGACAATGACCCTTTTGTCATATCCTCATGGTTCAGTGTGTAGGACAAGAATTTTTCATGTTGAGATTCTATGGAGGAAGAAATTGAATCCATCTTGAATGTCTTCATTATTTCATGTCTTAAAACCTATAGTTCAGTGTCAAACTCTTAATGTGTTAAATGACGCTTGGCTTAAAATAAGCCAGAGTGATTTGGAAAAGTGCATGTACTTAAAGAGGTTTACCAGAAACCTGCTAAGTTATTAGGAATGCTTGAAAAATGCAGACTTAACGTGGCACCTTTAACATTATATTTGATAGGTGGAACACATTGAATATGTTTCTCTTTCCTGCAGGCCTTCTTGGAACTGAACAGCGAGGAGTGTGCACAGACGATGGTGAGCTACTACTCCTCTGTCACCCCTGTCATCAGAAACCACCCCATTTACATGCAATACTCAACCCACAAGGAGCTCAAGACGGACAACTCTCCCAACCAAGTGGTAATGGCTGCATGCACAAATACACACCCACTAGCTTTTCATGTTGACTGTAGATTTGAGGCCTTAACTACTGTTGCAGTCTTTGCTATGTGTGAATCTAATAAGTGTTGGCTAATTGGGGAAAAAAAGGGGATTTTTTTCCCATCCACCAGTCTCAAACTTGAGGGTATGTTGTATGTGATCACGTTCTAGTTAGTATGAAGTTTTCAGCAAATTTCTGTGAAACTGGAATTGTCCTTAAACACTGAAGTTCCATGTTAAAGAGTTCCTCTGTCATTTGTCCTTAGCGTGCTCAGGCAGCTCTTCAAGCAGTCAATGCACTGCATGGAGGTGGGATGGCAAGCATGGCCATTTCTGCAGATGCAGGGAGCATCGGAGGAGCAGCAGCCCAAAGCCCTGTCCTCAGAGTCATTGTGGAAAACCTTTTCTACCCCGTCACCCTGGATGTACTACACCAGGTAAAGGCTGATTTTGTAGTTTAGCTGAACCACTGCAATTACCAAGTTATTTCACTGATTCCAGTTGCAGCTACACAATTAAAGGCTTGCCAGTTCATTTTTAATATTTTAAAACCATGTGCAATGAATGGTGAGCAGTCATGTGAGTAAGTAATTATATAATTAAATGTTTGTCCATTGCTCTCATTTATATATCCTCTGCAAAATAGTTTGCAAATCCAGATGTGCTACATTAACAAAATATGCATGTTGGTAATAGTGGGTCTCTTGTAAAAATATATTTGCAAATGTTGTAAATGTTTTCCTTTTGTTTATCTTTCATCACAATTTTTTCTGAATATTTGTGTCAGAAAGTGTGGTCATGATCTCATCCTTACTCACGTTGTCTTCCCTTTTCAGATTTTCTCTAAATTTGGAACTGTGCTGAAGATCATCACTTTCACAAAGAACAACCAGTTCCAGGCTCTGATCCAGTATGCTGATGGCATGACAGCTCAGCATGCAAAACTGGTAAGACTAGTTCATTGACTGCCCTTTGTCAAAATGTTTCCATCTGTCCTCACCTTTACAGAAGGACTGAGATTGCTTATGACCAGTGAGTCAAATTAAACCATTGGAGCTCCTGTGCAGTTCATACCCTTGAGGGTTCACTTGATCAAACATTATAAAAGACATCAGTGTATACTGTCCTAAATCTATTGCTTCAAATATGCCACAGTCTCTGGATGGACAGAACATCTACAATGCCTGCTGTACCCTGAGAATCAGCTTCTCCAAACTGACCAGCCTCAATGTGAAGTACAACAACGATAAGAGCAGGGATTACACCCGACCAGACCTTCCCACTGCCGATTCACAGCCCTCTATTGATCACCAGACCATGGCAGCTGCTGCATTTGGTAAGATAGGGACTTGATTTAAAGAAATTTTTTTTTGCCTATGTACACATAGTCCAGTGGCCTTTGAATCAGCACCTGTGGGTTATAGCGTTTTGATTTATGACTTAAATATTTTTATTAGAATCTCATAAAAAGGCATACAGAGCACTACTAGTTTCTAAATACTTGCGTGTTTTCTGTAAAGGTGGGCATCCTGCTAGGGACTTATTTCACCTAAATCTGCAAGTTATTTTTTGTTTGTTTGTAGGTTTTTATTTCCACAAGCTTAAGAGGTTTGTTTTTTGCAGTAATCAGCTGGCCCTGGCCTGAGAAACATTCAGTCTTCAAGGTGTTTCAAGTTAATATTCACTCCTAATTGTAGGATGAGTCAAATATTTTTCTTTTTCCAGATAATGACCGTTTGTAAATAGCTAACAATAACTACAAAATGATTTTTTATAATTTTATTTGTTTATTCATTTTTTTTGTTGGCCAAGTTCTGGCATATAGATGACAATTGGTGCAAGACACCCTGATAAAAACACTAAAACATGTTTTTTACTTCACGGTAACCTAAAACTTTTTCTCACATGATTTGTTTGGGAATTTTTTTTAATTGGTCATTTACCCTTATTGTTGTTGCAAGTTTTGCTTTGTTGAAAAAAATTTCTTTTGTTTGCCGCCTCTTTTTCTAGCTGCACCAGGCATAATCTCAGCCTCTCCCTATGGTGGAGCCCATGCCTTCCCCCCAACCTTTGCCATACAGCAGACAGCAGGTCAGTACACAAACCTCTTCTCACATGCTGTTTCATGTAAAATAAGACCTGTGTCCCTTCTCCAAATATTTCCCTGTCATGTATTACAGTATTTAATTGGCCTTAATGCTCACACTCCATGTATACGATTGTTCATATTCCCCTCATTGGATCTCTTCAGCAGAGTCATAAGTTAAATCTAAGTGAATAATATTTTGTTTCTCTTAGGTCTGTCGATGCCTACTATTCCCGGTGCCTTGGCATCACTGGGTGTGGGCCATAGTGGTATGGCTGCTGCAGCAGCAGCTGCTAGCAGGCTCGGCCTGTCAGGGCTTGCTCCCTCTGCAGGACACAATGTCTTGTTGGTCAGCAATCTGAACCCTCAGGTCAGTACACTCAGAGAGCTGAAGCAGTTTTGCTTCCTATGCAGTGCAATTCTCGGAAACATAAAAATGTTACAGTGCCATTTGTTTACACTATGGTCCAGTGACCTTGATCCATTGGTTCAAGAGCTCCAGTCCCACCCCCACCCATTTCCCATCACCATCACACAATCAGACTAGTACCCTTACCACTGTTTTTAATTAAAAGGGTGTCACTGAGTCAAAGCCTCTTTTCTTTCAGGCCCTTTCTGTGTTTGACCAAACCTGCTGCATTTCTGACTTGCCACTTTGCTCACTGTGAATTTTGAGTTTATTCAAAACACTAACTTCTTTTTTTTAAACTTACCATTTCATATCTTTATTTTTGTCCATTAGTTGAAATCATTCTTGAGTTGTTGGAGAGACAATATTACTTTTTTCTTTGTATTTTTAAAGAAACACGTCATGTCCGTGATTTAGTTGTTTCTATACATATATTTATATACGTATAGTGTGTGTAGAATGTATAACTAGTGAGTCACACTCATTATTGTAGTTATGTAGTCATTGCATTAAATATTCAATTTTAAGATCAGTTTCGAAGTTGGAATAGGATTTGAAAAAATGATATTCACATTTGTTTTTTTTTTACAATGTTATTTTAAGTAATCAAAACAAACACAGCATGTAATTTAAAAGTACATATTGTCTCTGCCTTTTTTCTGTATTTCATTGTTAATCTTTTTTCTCTTCTTTTTCTCCTAGTGTTCCCATAGTGACAGTGCATTTTAATTTTAGCCAGTTCTACTGTCTGAAGCACTACATTTCTTTGTGTATACTGACCTTGTTTTTTTACTTCCTTTTTCTCTCTCTTCTTTCTCTGTCCCTCTCTCCCTCTTTTTTGTTTCAACCCCCCCTCAACTCAACCCTTGCCAACTGACTGCACGCCCCACAACCAATTGTTCCTTCTGTCCTCCTTCCCCCTCTGCCACTCCTGTTACTACTACAACCACTTCTCCTTCCACCCCCAACCCTCTTTCTCCCCAATTCATTGTCCCCAATTTGGACATTCATCCCCTACAAATTGAAAATACAACAAAAACACAATATTGGCACCTCTTCGGCCCCCTACCCATCATCACCGTCTTCCACTGTCTTTCTTTTCTTCACCTCATCTACTCATCTTCTCTTCTCCCTCCTTTCTCACTCTCTCATGTTCAAATCCTCTCCTCTTCCTCTTGTCTTCTCTTCATTCTCTTCGTCCCACATCTCCTCTCCTTCCTCCATGGTACTGTGGCCTTCCTGTGGACCTCGCTGCCTGTGGCCTGCGGACATGTCCCGACTCCACTCCACTGTCCTCCACTCCGCTCCGTCTCTTTTCCCCTGTCCCCTGTTCCCTGTCCCCCTTTGGCCCCCTGCCCCGCTGCTCCCCCTGCTGTCTCTAAAGAGCGTTACGCCACACTGCCTCTTTATTCTTTTCGGTACGTTATCATCCTTTCATCTCCTTTTTTTATTACTACTGTTACCTCGCAAGGTGGGCATGTCTTGTCTCATGTTGTTGGCTTTGTTTTTTTTAACAACTGATGGCTGGTCATCAGGCAACAGGGCTATAAAGGGTGGGAATGTTGGTTGTTTTGGGGTTTGTATGACCTGTTTTGGTTGTTGTGGGTTTGTGTGAGGAAAGTAAGGTGAGAGAACTACACAAAGCTGCAGCATTTCATTTAATTTTTTTTAACTGAGCGGTAGGCTGTCCGTGGGCAAAAAACCATTTGCTGTTTTTCGTCTTCAAAGAGCACAGCCCCTCAATGCAAATATTGCCACACTAAATAGAAATGTGGAGATCATTTTGTCCGGGAATGAGACGGGAAGCCGATCCGTGTTTTAAAGCATCACCCTCAGGAAAAGGATAAAAGTCAACACTTTATTTGGTTCCACACGGTTTAATTTTTAGCCATGAAAATTCATCAAATTTCTTTTATGTTATGTGTGTTAGGTTTTTCTGAGGTAGCCTTGAGTCTCTCAGAGACAGTATGGAGAAAGATGAAATGCTGCTGCTTTTTTTTTTTTTTTTTTTTTAGTGACTGTGAGTTGACATATTCTTCAGATTATGTCACCATATTCTTTTGCAGTCTGTTTCAGTTACTCTGAAGTGGGTATATGCATGTTTAGTTTATTCCTGCATGTCTCTCTATTAAGCCCTCAGGTTGGTCAGGAAATCAACCTTTTCTCCACTGTAGAGTGATCAAACTGATCAGAACCACTCATTTAACTACTCACTGATTTTTGCCTTCAAATCATTTCCTCCCTCTTTTCAAGCACCATTTTAGCAAGTGGCATCTGAAATTATTGTTAAGCAGCCCATGTAAGATTATTTGTAGATTCCCAGGAAGCAAATAGCAACCTAGTAGAATAGCCTGACAATTAAATATTAATCATCAGTGTTTAATTAGCAGTAGTATGAATATTAATGCCCCTGATTTGATGTTTAAAATGTTTTTTTGTTGTTGTTGTTTTTGTTGCTGTGATTGGCTGTGTGGCTCCTGTTAAGCCTTGGTTTTCTTTGTTGCACTTGTGACACCTTCCTCTTCCTTCTCAGGTGTGTATGGTGATGTAATGAGAGTGAAGATCCTGTTCAATAAAAAGGAGAATGCTCTGATCCAGATGTCTGATGGCACACAGGCTCAGCTAGGTAGCTACACTCCAGCACTACAAAATCACTTTTTGCATCATCATTTGATATCATCTTGCCTCTGGGCCTTTTTTAAATTAATAATAGGTAGAAAAATATTTTATTCAAGTCCAGTTATTTCAGTGCCTAAGTTAAATGAAATGGAACATCTGTTTAGGCAACAAAGAAAAATGTGGGAAATCATTACTTATTTAAAGTTCCCAAAACAAGTGTTGACCGTCTTAATTATTTTTCTCAGCTATGAGCCACTTAAATGGCCAGCGTCTCCATGGCAGGGACATGCGTGTAGCATTTTCCAAACACACCACAGTGCAGCTGCCTAGAGAGGGCCACGAGGACCAGGGCCTGACAAAGGACTTCAGCAACTCACCGCTGCACCGTTTCAAGAAGCCTGGCTCCAAAAATTACTCCAACATCTTCCCACCCTCCGCAACACTCCACCTTTCCAATATACCGTGAGTATTGCTGCAAGAGCCTCATTTTCATTACCACTGTCTTCCTGGCAGCTTTTGTGCTCTAAGCTTTTTCCTTTGTAGTCCAGACTCATCTTTTCTATATTTGGTGCTTGGGATTAAGTAGTTTTGACAATATTTTCTAAGCATGCTACTCTAGAGGTGTATTTTTA
>JAPZDY010000007.1:5435862-5450862 GCA_029783645.1 Ctenochaetus hawaiiensis | reverse complement strand
CCTGGGTTGCATATTTTATTAGAAATGATGTTTTTAGATTGTTAATGCTGCTACATGAAGGATGTTAGCAGTATTTCACTGTTGTAACAGCTGGTTTTATCTACAACAGTCGGGTTGTTTAGTGCGCTGGTTTTTCAAACTAGAGGTCAGACCCCCTGTGAAGGTTGTGAGATGATTAAAGAGGAAGAAAAGAGATGAAAAAAAATCAAAAATCTGCAGCATAACTTTGTATTCAGTATTTTGAAATATTCTATTATCTTTAATCATTTATGAAATAATGGATGACTTGACCTCTTTAAATGAATATATTTGACAATTTAATAAGGGAAACCAGTCTTCGGTGAAGCTACAGACAATTTCTAGACTTTTTTATGATTTCCTGTGAAACCGTTAGTGTAGCTCTTTAGATAAATGATGTGCAGTAAAAAAATACAACATTTCACTCCGAAATGGAGCAGAGTTGAATTAAAAAGGAACATTAAAGAGACACTAGTAACGCAAAAGTGTGTAAAGAAAAAAAAGTGATAAATTATTTTCCACCACTGCAAAACTCTCCATTACTAATAAGCTGGATAAACACTGATACACTATATGAGGTGCAGTTAAATATGCACACAGTTTTACTTTGCAATAAAGGTTATTTATGACATTTAAAGTTTGGTTAAACCACCAAATATATTGGTTTAGATAATCTGTTGGCTGTTTTATCATGTGAATGTGCTTTTCTGGCCCCATCAGATGTCACATTTTTTAATCAATGATAAAAAATGACCAGAGTTTTAAAAAAATAAACACCAGATCTGGATATTTCAAATCTAACAGCAACAGTTCTGTGTCTTCCTCGCCATCACCTTAATGACCTCCTAACTCCTGATTGGATAAATCAATCACATGGCCTACATAAACCAGGAAGTGTTGTGATTGAAGTGCAGAGATCAGTAAATGCTGCAGAGAAGATGTCCATCTTCACCTAGCTTCCTCTTCAAGGTAGGATCGAGACTTTGACTCTAAATCAACTGAACTTCAGACAAATGCTGCTTTTTTTTACTGGAACATGGTGACTCTGACTGTTAGCATTCTGGTAAAGGAAAGTAATACAAAGCAGAACATAAAATTCAATTTCTCTTTGTCATTTTTTTTTAAATCAAGTCCTTCATGACACATTTGATGTAGGCGGACATCACACAGATGCCGTTCAGCTCCTGCACAGATATTTTTTGAAAGGTTTCACTATTAATACACTTGATGGTGATTTGGACGCTAACGAGAAGCTTAGAAAGTGTGCAAGAATAATGCGCCGCATCCGAGCAGTGGCTATTGTCTGAGGCAGCGAAATGACACAAACAGCTGGGAAAGCGAACAGCTGTGAGTCTTAATTGATCACACAACATCAAGCACACAGCTTGTATTGAGCTATCAGGACGTGTTGTCTCTTCTCGTGTGCATCAAAAGTTTCCTCAACAACCAAACAGCTTGAGAAGGGCATTCTTCACAAGGTCACAAGAACTGACTTCGTATTTATAGGACTGATGATCACTCGCTGTTTTGTTCTGCCGGCGTAAACTTTCTAGTCACAACACAGTGGAAAAACAAGAGGAAGCTGCCAAAAAGTAACCAAAAAAGTAATGCCGGCTACCTCGACAACAACTTGTCATACATCCGTCCTAGCTTTTCTTAAACATGGAGCGTCTCAGCGTGCGATCTACCTGAGTTACATGAATGATTCTGATGCTTTGTGTGAGCTTTCAGGGACTTCAACGTTTAAGTTCTGCTTTAATTTTATCTGTAGTTTTGGGCCACAACAGGCATCTGTTTCCTTTAAAAGAAAGTGCTAAAAAAAGATTGCACACTACCTGCCCGGCACCAAGCAACAGAGGGACAAAGATATAGACTCGCTGGCGAACATATTGCGGCGTTGAGCAGCTAAAGAGCCAAATATTTCCCTTAGGAGTGGCTGGAAACATGAGAGCGAATATTGGACTTCATCACGTTGCTTTAAACTCATGTCGCTTCATATCTGTTGGGTGTGTAAATATGCTAATGTTTGCTAATGAGTTACCTGTTTCAATTTAATTAGTGTTTACTATGACAAGCCAAAGTGACTTTACAACAGGCATGATAGCTCTACCTGAACAGGTGTCATGCTTGTTATTCAGCTTAATAGATGCACCTCTGAACCAAAAACCTATAAGAATACATATTTTTCTACATGGCTCTAGATGTCTGTTGCCATGCATATAGTTTTCGTAAGAAATGCTAAAAATCTGTAGACTTTACCGGAGCTCTGTAGCTGAGAAGTTGTCCCCAAGTGAACTTAGATACGAAAGTCCTTTGAGCACAGCTGAAATCCTCCTAACACCCATCATGCTGAAGTGACAGATCAAGTTTCAGAAGCAGGAATCTCAAAATCACATCATACCTGTATGGAAAGAATCAAATGCATTATGCAGTTTGGGTGAACTGACCCTTTAAAAACCGGCATTTCCCTGTGGATGTGCTCCGTATTTCCCACAACAGGTGATGTTTTAATATAAATGCTTCAATTAACATTCCTCTCCCGTCTCTCTCCTGCGTTCTTGCTCGCTCTACTTTTCTCTGGTGTGTTTTTCTGTGATTAATCACCTTCCACACCGACAGGTTTTAATTGTTTTTGGGTTTTTTTTTTTTTTTTAACCTGCTAATTAATCGCACTGCCGGTACGTTTAGCCAAGCCTGTTTTAAGGAGAGAGCCTTGATCTTGACGAAACAAACCTGGATAAGTCCGGACGAATAAAAAACGAGTTAAACAAATGTTCCAACTTCAGAGAGGAGGCATATTACAAATTGGCCGAACCCCTTTATGTGGAGGGCTCTGGCTCTCAGCAGGCCTATCTCTTTCAAGGTCTTGCTGGATAATAGAAAATGTATGAGATAAGCCAATTCAAACAGCTTCGGCCACTTTTGGTCACGGCGGGGAGCTGCCTCTCACACACACACACACACACACACTCCGAGCGTTGTCCATCCTCCTGTTGTGATGAGATACGTGGTGCTGCACAGTAACAAAGTATCATAACACACATCATCACTATAATACTACAACACAGGAACAGGATCTGAAAAAACCTCCCAGACCCACATAAAGAGATTTATGACACAAGCATGTAGGGATATATGAGGAACACACACACACACACACACACACACACTTACACACACTCGTACAAACACACACACACACTATTGGCAGCCAGATTTAGGTCACAAAAGCACACACACAATCACATAGAAACCAGAACGGCTGTCTATTGAATAGGTTAGGCAGCCTCCATTTTTCTATTTACTGCTGTCATGCACGCACACACACACACACACACACACACACACACACAGTCATTGGAAGCTAGATATGGGGCACATGTACACACTCACACTGGCTCTCTACTGAGTAAAAAACCTTCCTTTTTCCTCTCACTGGCTGCCATACTAGCACGCACGTGCACAAACACACACACATGCACACACACACACACACACACTGAGCCTCCTTCTAGCTGCCAGGCCCATATTAAAAAGCTTGCAGGTGAGGGGCTTTGTTCACCCCGAGCAGCTAATGTGCTCAGAGCAATGGGCTCTCCTCCACACACACTCACAGATTCACACACACACACACACACACACACACACTGGCTCAATGGTCCAGAAGGAGCACCTTATCTAATCCCACGGTTTATCCTTCAAAAGACTTTCTTTTCCTTTTCTTCTTTGTTCCTCCTCTCTCCTCTCTCTTCATCTCTGCGTCTTTGAGGAACTCCATGTCAGTGAGCAGCGCTGATGGTTGACGACACTCTCATTCTGTGGGACAGAATCTCCTTGGAGACACACACACACACACACACACACATATTCGTGGACCCACACAGCCTTTGAGGAAGAGGTGTCTTATGCGCGGAGCACCCACACACTCATACATATGCCGCACACAGAACCTTTCATACATGCACACGCCCAAATGTGCACGCTGTCCACACACACACACACACACACACACACACACACACAGAGTCGATGCAGCCCTTGCACATAAACCCATACACACACACATAGACAGACACACACACACAATACTGTCTATTCGTCGTGTCCCCTGTGGCGCCCAGTGATATGTGTTGTCGGTAGCACTTCCACAGCACTGCCACACACACACAGACACACACACACACACACACAGATGTACACACACACAGATTTGCATCCAATTTACATGTAGACTTGTAGTCACCCCCGCTCAGTTACTGACAGTTTGTCAGACTCAAACCTGCCCCTGGGTTACATCCGTCTACCACTGCCGCCACCACCACCACCACCACCACCTACTCCACCTCTCTCTCTCTCTCTCCATCCTTTCCTCCTCTCTGTCTCTCAGTCTTTGTTTCTCCCTATCAGGCTCTCATCTTCCACTCTCCCTAATCTCCTCTGTCTTGTCTCTCGACTGCTCCTCTCCTCTCCTCTCCTCTCCTCTCCCTCCACCTCTCTCTTCCTCCCTCCATCTCTCTCTCTCTCTCTCTCTCTTTTGTCCCATTGGGATGTGCTTAGCATGTTTTTCTTCTGCAGGACCCTGCCTCAGGCAACCTCTTTCTGTACATACACATAAAGCTACGGTACATCAGGTCACGCGTTCCTGCCGTGACCTACATGATTGGACGGTGTTATGTGTTTGTTTGAAATGTCAGAGCTGCTATGGCTCACGTCGGGACTCATCTGTGGAACCCAGAGCCTCTCTCACATCGAGCTAAAACTGATACTCCGAGTAATTAAATTCAGCGCTGTTGCATCGGAAATGATCTCGCCGGGCTCAGCAGGAGAGACGGTTACATAACAAGATCTAGTGTAGCTGATCTTAGTCATCAGCAGATTCAATACAGTGATTGGCAGGTGGAGGTCATTTAAATATTCAGGGGGAATTAGAGGTGACAAGTTTGTCAGTTGATGTTAAATGCGCTGCCGATTCCTTCAAAGGATGAAACTTTAAAAAAGTGGTTGTTTGACAAGACACTTCTGTGATTCTTGACCACAGATATGTTGTTTTGTTTCTGCTGAATAAAGGAATCTCTGATTTCTGCCAAGAGAGAGAAGGCATGTGGCGTAATGATACAGTTCTGAAGAAGAGCCAAGACACGTCATGTTTGTACTTTGGAGTAAACAAGGCAATGATGTTAAAAACAAAAAATCTGCCTCTTGAGGATGAATGAGAAAGGAAGTTATGTGTACAAAAAGTTTGATAAGCCTGCATGTACAGTGAGTTTGATAAAAAACATATTTGTCATGTTGCAAAACAGACTTGTGATTGAACATCGTCCCACCAGATGAGCTCAAATATCGACAGAGAAAAGGTTGCAGCAAGTTTCCACCAGTTTCACATTATAGGGTCCTTTGTGTTGAGTACAATGGAAGTAAGTCTTGGATTTAAAATGCTGGAAAGATTAGTTTATGGACAAATTGCTTAAGTCATTCATCGAGCAAAAATGCCAAACATTCATTAGCTTCATGGTTCTCCAATGTGAGAATTTGCTGCTTTTCACTGTTTTGTGTCATTCACAAATTACACATCTTAATATTCTGACTGCTTTTACAGCGTACATATTGCTCAGGTTTTGTTTTGTTTTGTTTTTTTTCAAGCTGATTACATTAATGCCTTCTGCGCAGGTGTTCCAGAGGTGGGCTCAGCGTGCACACCGGCTCACCGGCGCAGCATCGTTAATGTGATTAATTACACCTGCGACAACACGCTGTGAAAAAGACCTGCTAAAAGATGTCAGCTTGAGTCCTAAGTGAGAGTGATGGGCCTTTTTTAATACCGTTTTTCACATTTTATAGACTAATGATGAATCAATTGTAGAAAACAAAGCATCAGCTGCAGATAAAGACTTTGATATGTCGGTCTGGTGTTTAAATCTTGCTTTTAATTGCCAACAACCCCCCCCAAAAAAAGCCAAACTAACAGGCAGTTTGCTAATGAAGTTGCAGCAAACTCGCATTTTGCATGAGTTTCTGTTTTATTTCCTTCTCATTGTGCCTGAGTTGAGTATTTTCACATCGCTGCTGCGTTAGTTGTTCTGCAGCTCACTGTCAATCAGCTGATGCCCGCGGGGAAGCAGGAATTCTCCACCAGGAAATAACTCATCACAAACTGTTGGAATTACTGGCTTTTTCACATCCCTGCCGCTTATTGTCTCACTGTCTTCATTGTTCTACTTTTTAAAAAAAAAACAAGATTATAAATTTTAATTCCGAACTTAGAGTGAAAATGAAGTCATGCAAAGGAAAGCGCTGAAATCCTGCACATTTATTAGACATACAGCGTTTCTGTCATGGATCTTTTGCTGAATGTGGATCAAATATTTGCTTTAATTCATAAAGAAGCTAGTTTGAATGCTGTAAACCTAATGAGCAAAGTGCAGGAAAAGCACATGGGTTTAAAGAAATAATCTAATTGCATATTACATGAATTGCAGAATGATTGAGGTTTTTCAACTGAGCATGTAATTAGCAACTTTCTTTGAAAATAACACCTCGATTTTTCATCTTATTTCTACCACTTGATCTTCACCTCCTCATGATAAGCCCGTGGCAGCCCGGGCCACTGTACTAATTGCGCTGCCAGTCACGTGTCATACAGTCTGCTGTCAGTGCAGGTAATAATTAGCAGTGAAAATGTCTGTCAGATCGAGACTCCTCCAGCACCGTGATTTTTATTTCTCTATTGCAGCGATATCTTGCCTTCACTTCAGGATTAAGGATATTATTCTCTCTGTTATTAAGGTAGTGGCTTAGAATCATAATCCTTGTCTTAGAAATGATTTTTTTTTCAAAGTAGATTCCCCACCCCTCCAAAAAAAATATATAAATATCTATATATTCCCACAGAGTAAATGGAGCCACGCCTTTCCTGTGCATTTTTTATAGGGAGGTGCCTTTTCTCTTATTTTCAATTGTGTCCTAAAGTGTCCTTGCAAACCGCAAAGAATCGTCATCATTTGATCTTCTCTTAGGAGTGTAATGATGTGTTTAGGATGTCAGCAGCATGGCACTGAATCTGTAATGCTCTTTGAGATGTTTACCTAACACCCCAGCCCCCCCGTCTCGTTTGATTGTTCATGCGGGGGCGCAGGTTTAAAGAATGAGTGGAAGGTATTACTCTGCAGTGCTGCTGCTGCTGCTGCTGCTGCTGCTGCTTCTCCTGCTACCTTCCACTAATGAGGTTTGTTGATGGTAAAACTGTGGCAGTGATGGTGTTGATGATGTAAGTGCTCCGAAACAACCTGGGGAGATCCCAGGAGTTGTTGTTTTAATGAAGAGAGAGAGAGAGAGAGAAAAGGGGAGAGTGAGAGAGTGAGAGAGTGTTTGAGCCGAGAGAGAAAGTCAGCGAGCGGTGTTTTTAAGATGAGACAGAGAGGCCGGCAGACAGGATGAAAGAATGAAAGCATGAATAAGAGAGGACAAAATACAGAGATACCAGCCCAGAATATGAAAGATGCCAGGCTGCACTCGATACATAGCGAACAATGGGCATTGTCATTCCTGCTCCATCCTTGTTTCCGCACCCCTCTAATACTTTTCCTCAGGTCCCGGCTGGTTGTGCTGATTGTGTTAGCCCAGCGAAAGAATAGGACTCTTTCAGTTCTGCCTGCCTGCCTGATACTCTGGTGGGACCCTGGCCGCTCAGTCTTCATATAGACCAGCTGGAGACTGATAATAACACATACAAGACTGTCTGGCTACGGCCTCGGACTGGCCCTGCGAGACAAGAGAAGACAAAAATATGAAAGGGAAATAGAGAGATCTACTTGAAGGATTAGGGACACAGAGCATGAATATGAAGAAGGAGGGAAAAAAAAGTTGCATGTATAACAAAGACGAGGCCACTTTCTTTTTGTTTTACAAAGAGGAAAGGAGCTGAGTTTGTGGTGGAGGAGAGAGAATGAAAGCAGAGATAAAGAGAAATTAGGCGGAAGAAGTGGTGGAAATTAGAGGTGGTGAGAAAGACGGAGGAACTGGGGGAAGATTACTCTTGGAAAAGTACGAAGGCAGCCATACAGCAGCATATTTAGAGGGAAAGCGATGATAAGCACATGGTTGGATGGTCCCAGCAGGTGAATGTCGAGAGGCTGGTATTACAGGGGCAACGCTGGCCTTCAGCGCCGAGCCTCGGCCAATGTTAAAGATGCCCTCTGGCGCACGCGGCTTTTAGAATGCGAAAGTTGGCATTTAAAACACAGGAAGTAAAAATGGAAGGATGAGGGTGAAGGATAGATGCGTTGCTCATGCAGGTTGCCTCCCCTCCTCCCCCTCCCTCCCTGCGTCCGGCATCGTTGCAGGTGAGAGTAAAACCGAATGAAGAGCTGACCCCGGTAACTTTCACGCTGATATTCACCTGGATGCTGTTTTTTTTTTTTCTCTTGCAAAACAATTTGGCAACCAAGGTCACACTTGGAGCGTTTGGGCCACGTATTTATGAACAGCAGGGATGTCTTCTCCTTGTCAGGATACAACAATAGCATCACGAGACTCCTGGCTTGCTTTTGCATAAGCATGTGTGTCTTTCAGTATGTGTGTGTGTGTGTGTGTGCAGCAGTAATGAAAACCTGTTTTTCATCTTCATCCAAAAAAAAAAAAAAAAGACAGAGAAAAAAAATCCCCGGTAGATTTTCAAACAGTAGGAGTGAAAAGTCAAACAAAAGAAGGAGCGAGTGAATCATTTGCATTGTAATCCATCAGGCAAAGGAGAGAGAGAGAGAGAAATTGTCTAATTCCCAGCCAGCCAGCTTATATGGATGCTCCCCTGCCTCGGTTTCATCCAGAACGGGGCTACCTCTAATTTTACACGATGCTAATGGGGCATAATAAGGCAGAACCAACAGATGTTGCCGCGCTCTCACGATTTTGTCGCTGCTTAATTCTGCCTGGTGCTGAAGCTGCTAACTAACTAACTCAGCCCTCTGATTCATATTGGACCCCGAGGTGTCCATATGCGTGCCACCTCCTGGTTCAGCATGTGTGTAAATTTGTCTGAGCTGCAATATTTCCCTCTGACCTGCATGATAATCCTCACCTCAGGTCTAATCCTGAGCTAATTCTAAGCAAGACTCCAGGGGTTTGATATAAGGAAAAAAAAAAACGGCCTGTAATCTGATGTGTCTCCAGACAGGAAGGATAAGAGGAGGTGATATCGATCATTCTGATATGATGAAGGTGATATGGCACTATTAAACAAAATGATGACAGCTGAGGTGTTAATGCTTGGGATGGTGCTTTAATCCATCATCATTTCCCACGATCCTGGTTGGAAACGTGTCTCCAGTCTCGGCAATAAACACATAAATTAAACACCTAACGCATTAAAGATGCAGAGCAGGTACGGATCCATTCGATACAATGCAGTCGTAATAGTTCATCTGCTGTTGTCGAGGATGCTGACAGCCGCGGAGACAAAAGACCTTTTGCAAAGGTTGTTTTTGGCCATCTGCATTTTTAAAGCCTCAGGCTGAAGGGGACATCTTGAACTCATGTTGGGGCAACTGTTTTCCAGAGCTGAGTTCTTCTGTATTTGTATGTTAGCTGCTGATTTATTCCCACTTTGAGAATATAAGTTTCCAAACCAGCCAGTTTTCTCTCCATCAGGCTGGTAAATCCTCATTAAATATGCAGGTCTTGCTCAATATCTGAACTGGGAAAAAAAAAAAAAGTGATCGTCAGTGTTTATTTACACAAATAAAATCAGCGTTGATCATGACGGTGATGCTAATGATGTTTATGGAGATGATGATGATAAGGATAATGAAAACAGTGGGGAAGATAACGACAGTGATTAAAATTTTGATGAGGAAAATGAGGCTGGTGACAGTGATGATGGTGGGGACCGTGATGGCCATGTAAGTGTTTTCATGTGATGTTGATTATATAAATGCTAATGATGATGATGTAATGATGATGATGGCGGAGGCAGTGGATGAGTGTTTTTGTTCGACTGGGGCAGGAAGCGTGTCTTTGTCTTCCCAAATAAAGACGATAAATATTGCACAGCCTCAAAACAAAGCACAATCAAAAATTAAATGTAGAATCATTTTAATCAGGTTATGTAACAAAGTATTCATATTATATTCTATTTTAGTTCATATTGCAAAATTAAAAATATGTATCACAAGAAAAAACAGACATATTTTGCAAAAGCTGATCTTTTTATCATTTAAAAGGCATAAACTTGAAAGAATAATTGTAAAAATTATGACATGATGATGATGATATTGTGATTGCATGAGTATATTAAAGACAGTGAGGTTGAGGATGATGATGCAGAGGAAAAGAGTAAAACACTGCTGGTGTGTTGTTCATAGTATCAATAACAATGATGCCGATAGAGATTACATTGAAGAGCAGGGTGATTACAGTGCTATGATACGGATCATGTTGATTGGTCAGTGGGGAGGGTGATTACGATGATAAGAAGGATGAGGAGGATATGGGAGAAAGGTGAAAAAGATGAAGGCAGCATGGTATGATGACGATGAAGAGGAGGAGGATGCTGCTGAGTAATGGTGATGATTCTTTTAAGGTATAGAAGTAAAGTAAAAGAAGCGAAACCACATTAAATATTCATGTATTAGTGTCCCAGTTTTTAGACTTGTCCTGTTTTGATCTTAAACAGGATGTGGTGTTTACACTGAACATGATAAACCAATTAAACTGGAATCAAAATGACCTCTCACCGTCTCATTGTTTTGTACTGATAAAGAATGTTCAGAAACCTGGATCAGGTGTTTACATCCCACATGGTCTTGCATGTCCAGCTCGGTCTCTGCTGGACAAAGTTGTGGTTGCACTTCATATCATTTTGCTGTAAGGGAAATAATGTTCCCTCTTTTTTTATTTCTCTATAGCATATTCTCTATAACCATATTGGGCAGCCCTAAGCTATGTGCAATGTGCAATGACAGTGCTTTGCACATTAGCAACATGCAGATAGCAGAATGGGAGGAAAGCACCAACAAAATTGTTACCCAATGATGGCCATGCAAAATATTCTGTTTTCTCTACTTCACGTTGCATTTCCAACCTCAACGAGGGCTCATCCAAGTCTCTGAAACCAGGACATGTTGTTCAAATGTGCAATGTGTGCAACAGGGGCAGCTGTGGCTCAGGAGGTGAAGAGGGTCGTCTACTTATCCTCCAGTCTGCACGCTGAAGTGTCTTGGGGGAAGATACTGAACCCCAAATTGCTCCTGATGGCTCCTTCATCAGTGTGTGTGTATGGGTTTGTGTGTGTGTGTGATGAGATGGTGGCACTTCAATGCCTGCCTTCGCCTCCAGTAAACTGTTGAATGTTGACATGCAGCATAAAGAACTGTAAGTGGTCAGTCCATGAGAAAGGTGGCATCCAAAAGCAGTTAATTTACCATTTAACACATCACACACACACTCCAAAAGCCTCAACACCAAAACACAGTTTAAACACACTCCTTTTACACTTAGTTTAAGTATAGAAAGTATTAAAAAAAACATGTGCGAAAGATGAAGATGATGATAATGGTTATGGTGATGGTGAGAAGACGAGGTGGAGAAGAATACAAAAATCCCTTGAGTGATTTTGAAGAGCAGATGATGGCTGCGTTGTTGACAATAACAAGCACGATGACACTGATGCTAATCGAGAGGATATTGTTGATAACAGTGACTGAGCCGGCGCCATGATGAAGATGACGACGGAGGTGATGATGTCAAAGACGGCGTGATTAGTAATGGGTTTGAAGACACAATGATGAAAGGACCGTGATGAGTCACCTCCTCCTTGTCGTTCTCTCTCTTCCCCTCCTGTAGCCCAAAAAGAAACCCCGTCACCCCCCCACACACACACACACACACACACACACGCCTCCTCCCTTCATCTCACCCTCCCTCTCTTCCTCTCAAGGAGGTTTGTGAGAAGAGAATCAGGGCACTCCATTAAGATTCTTCTTCTCTCCCCTCTGTTGCCTCTCTATGGAAAATGAAGGAATCGAGAGGAGACGTGAGAACATTATTAGTTTTTTTCTTTTCCTTTTCCTTTTTTTTTTTTTTTTTGCCACTTCTGTCTTCTCTTCGAATGGAAATAGAAAATGAGGAGATTCTCCGCCAATGAGATTTGCTTCCATTCTTTGAGGCGTCACCTCTAACTCACTCACAGCAGCTGCAGAAGGGTGTCATGTCACAAACGAGGGAGAGATCATTCCTTCGATTGTGTCCATCCTTTTTTTTTTTTTTAATATATTTTCTGTGTTTGTATGTGTGGGCCCGCTTTGCCAACTGTGCTTGGGCGCTTGGATATGTGTGTACCTTTTGTATTTTTCTTCGCCAATTGCTCTGTGTGTGTGTGTGTGTGTGTGTGTGTGCGTGGGTGTTTAGGTGCGGCTCAGGAGTGTGTAAGTGTGTTGGCTTCAGTGGGTAAAAAAAAAAAAAAAAAAAGATCCTTACACTGGTTTTGAAGAGCCTAATCAAAGGCTGGCAAATTTTCCTCGCCTCTTGTGTAGTTCTGAAGCAACTGCTGGGCTCCTCTTCTCTCTCTCGGCCTCCCCCATTTTTTTTTTTTTTTTACTCCCTCCTCTCCCCACCTTCTCTCATCCCTGATTACTGAAGGGGCTGCAGTGAGGTGAGGTGGTGAGGTGGGGGGGCTCTGTTCCTTACCGGGCTTTGTGTTGACGTCCTTCATAGCCGTTGCACTGTAAAAAATAAAACTGCTTTCTCACAGGAGTATCGGTCCCCTGAATAAACAGAACCCCTGCAGAAACAGCAAATGTCTGCATTTCTTATTCTCCATCCGTGGGTGTGTGGACACAAGTGGGTGACATGTGAAGCTCGCTGTGGCACCAATCATCCCAAGCCCGAGGTGAAGCCAGAGACAGGAAGGAAGAGACGGGGAAGGAAGAGAGATGGCAGCAGATATATTTATAGTTTATGCAAGGTGGTGAATTTTATTTGCCCGAAAAAAGGAGGGATATGGCTCTGAGGAGCTTCCTCGTTTCTTTTTGAGATAAGGATGTGCTGTGGAGAAAAAAAGGAGGAGAAAAGAAATGGTCCAAATGAAGTGAAGTTTTTTTTTAAAAAGGAAAAAATAAAAAAAAAGCTGTCAGCCATGTATCTTAATGAGATTAGTGTCTGAAGCAATTAGGACGTGATTCGTTAAGGAAACGAACGCAGAAATAATTTTTAAACAAATCCAAAATATTTTTTTAAAAAAAGAAAAGGGAGACTGGGGGAGGGGATTGAGTGCATGCAGACGATTAAAGAAGAGATTTAGGGGGAATAAAGAGAGAAAAAAGGAAAGTGAGATGAGGACGAAGAGGGGGAGCGTGAGAGATGGAGAGAAAGAGAGAAAAATTGACAGGAGGCGTGTATGGCTGTCTCTGGGTGCAGTGAGGAGTATAGGCTGTGGCATCCGCTAGTGGTGCTGCATACTCTCTGTTTGATCAAACACACTTCAAACACCCTCGCTGACTTCCTCCTGCACAGAGTTGGGAGACGGGCGGGTGCGTGTGTTTTTTCGCTTGCATGTATATGTGTATATGTGAGTGTGTGTGTGTGTGAGCGTGCACGGCTGCATGTTTGCTGAGGAAAGCGTTATTGATGTTTTTGTTTATCTAAAATGGGTCAAACCCAAACAAAACAGGCTCAGCGTCTACAGTAGCGACTGCTGTAAACTGCAGCTTCCTTGCGGCTAATAATGTTAGCAAATGACCGTGTGTGTGTGTGTGTGTGTATTCACGTAACTCTTTGAGTGTGGTTGTGGCTTGTGTGAGCTTGCTTTTTTTTTTCTCTCCCTATTATCACTCCCCTGCCACTCTTATCAGCTTTATTAAGTTATTCGCCATTAATCACTCTCTTCAACTACTTCATTTCATGTCTTCATTCCATCCGTTTGCCCCCATTGTGGCTCTCCTCTGCATTTCAGCGTCTTAAAGAGCCGCGACTCCAGAGAGCTCATTAAAGCCATTAGCAGAGAGGAGTCACAGAATAGTTAGTCTCTGCGTCTCTGTGTTGTCTGCTCTCATATCGCTAGCAGAAAAAAAACCAACCTTTGACTCATCCGGTCATACCCGCGCGCCCTTTACCTCCTATAGGTCGACTCCTCATGCATGTTGCATTATGTTACATACTGGGACTTCTTTAATTTCCCTCCATAAAAATCACCCCAACACAGTCATCCTGTCACATGAATGTTTGATTAAGAACATTATTGAAGATTAGATTGATGAATTATTGATCAACAAGGTGGAAAGTCTGTGGGGAGTAGATTAGACATGGGCCAGGAAGTGTGTTTGTGTGAGCATGTGGTTAATACATGCATGCGAGTGTGAGTACGTAACTGACTATGCATGCCTGCGAGTGATCAAGCATGTGTGTGTGAGATCAACTAATAGTGTATGCTTTTTTTTTAAGTTACGCGATCAAGGGCATGTGTGTGTTTTATGTGTGTTGGAAACAGGAGAACTGAGCATGCTCAGGAGCGAGCGATGGTCTGCAGCTGATGGAGAGTCATGTTTTTAGAAGATCATTTAAAATGCTCTCTGATGTTGCAGGAGACGCTTTAACCTCACATCAACACGTCAACAGCTCGGCGTAGGCAAAATTAAACTGCTGACTGTTTTTTCTTGTTTTTATGCAACAATAGTGTGTAAGTGAGCAGGAGGTTCTGGGTTCAAATCCCAGACAAACCTCCATTTTTTTTACACGAGGGAATCAATTTGACAGATTTATTTACAAAAGTGCTACCAGAACATACTTAGCTGCAGTTGTGTAATTGCCGGGCAGTTTCGTCAGCTGTGGGTGGAGGTGTGAATAATGTTGTGATGGAGAGGTGTTAGATGATGTGAAAATAAAAAATGGTGTACAGGCGACGAGCCAGAGAGAGACAGTGAATGCATCTGTGATTTTCTGCAGCGCCATTGGGGGTGCAAGACTGTAGAGTTAAAAAAAAAAAAAAAAAAGAAA
>JAPZDY010000007.1:5415194-5428424 GCA_029783645.1 Ctenochaetus hawaiiensis | reverse complement strand
AAGTTAAGTATTTGACTGCCAATGCAGATACAGAAAGAAAAGGAAATACATGCAGAGAGAGGAAGACAGAACACAGGAAAGCTATAGGTGCAGAGAGCGAAGTAATGGAGAGGACATGTAGAGCAGCAAAAAAAAGGTGAAGATGGAAAAGAGAAGGTTGTAAGTCACCTAAAGCGTGTAGAGGGAACAAGATAAGAGCAGGATGGAGGAGTCAGGAAAGAGAATACATGGTGGGGAGAAAAAAAAAGTGGAAAAAAAGGCAAAAAAGGGAAACGTTAGAGGCACAAGCCAAGATGAGAACATGCAGAGACAAAAAGAGAAGCAGAGATGGAGAGAGTCGGTGGTGAGAGAGGGAGAGTCAACCCCTTTCCCTCTAATGGGTGAGTGAGCATCGGGAACAGTCAGCTGAGTCCGTGTCAGAAAGCAAAGAACCTAAACGAGAGCGAGAGCTTTACATGGACAGTTTAGGCCGCGGCCACGCTAACCGCAGACAGCCGGCTCACTAATGGACAGCAAGCGGAGCGATGCAGCGAGGGGAAGACAAGAGGAAGAGGTAGAGAAGAGACACGAGGAGATGTTTCTATTGAAATGGAAGTTTAAAAAACCTCCTGCTCTTTACTGTACGTCTTGGTGTGTTGCTGGGTTCAGTGATGGAGCTGGCTGACTCGCCATCTGATAAATTACAAACAGAGCAGGAAGAGGAAACACCACATGGGAGATGCTTTGATTAAAAAAGCCTCAAAACTCATTTAGGGGAACTTAGTGCTGCCGCTGTAGCTCTGTTTAATAGATGGCAGGAAGGCAGGGGGGAGAAGAGAGGAGAGAAGAGGAGAGGGAAAGTTACATCAAAGTGCTGCTGGTGATAGAAATGCATTAGATATAAGTGCTGCCCTGATGCTCCGAATTTCAAAGCTGCAACATTTTTTGCTTCCTATCCCGAGATCTTTGTGTTTTTTATTACTTTGAGGATGCTGTTTGGCGAAGGCGCCCGGATGCTCGTTGCCGGTTTTCGATTCAATAAAGCAAACGGCACTATGGTTACGACCAGGGCACCTTGTTTCTCTGTTTAATGGACAGCAAAGCGAGAAGAGACAGAGATGGGAGGAAGTGTCTCCGAGCTAATTTAGTGTTTTCACTGCCTCTGTGGCTGGTTAGTGCTCACTTCAATGGGCAGGAGGCAAATAGGGGTGGAGAGAGGAAGAGAAAGTAGAGAGACTGACACCTACACAACATATTACTGCAACAGGAAGTTTATTAAAAGTAGCAACAGATCTGTTGGCGTGTTGGCACAATTTCCATCTCATCCTTGTGAGTTTTAAATTGGTTTTATTGTAGAATCAGGTGTTTTTTTCAATACTTATGCAAAAGTATGCTCAAAAATCAGTCTAAAGATATTGAAAAATACCAATAATAAACATTAGGAACAACTGAAAATGGCTCTCATTTTATAATAAAGAAAATCAAACTTGATTAAATCACTACTTAATATTAGTTTTATTCAATTGTAATAGAAAAGTATAAGTAAAGATTGAAATTTGCTGCAAAAATTCAACGTTTTTTGTTCTTCAAATCAGAGTTTCAGCTTGGCCAGATTCTTGTCAAGTTAAACATCCTTTTCAGAAAATGTAAACTGGTGTTCATGAACAAATTTTAACTCGCCGACGTCCTCTGGGTCTCATATAAACTCCATAATGTTGAGGCTGCAGTTGTTATGCAGATATAAGCTCCAAAAACAAAGAACAGCTGTTCAAACTCATGCAAATTTAAAACACATTACTCAGACATCACTATGTTTCCTCGTCTCTGAGGTGGTAGACAGCACGGGGAAAGACATGGCTGCATATCTGTGTGGTAATTTGATTAAACATACTCACACAGGAATGCAGATAATATGAGCAAGAATATGAGCTGAAATCTCAAAAGTTTTTGAACGATATTTTAATGGAGGGACCCTCTTTTCATAGCGAGGCCTCAAGATTAGGCTACAACTTAGGAGCCACCTGAAGGCCTGTAACATGTCGGATGATAATGAGCTTTGGTGATGCAGATTCTTTAACAAATAAAGTTACAACAGACCAAAGTGCCACAAAATCAGTTTGCACACAGTGACCTTTTTGGAGCCCTTGGGGCTCTGTGGCACTTTCCTAATTGGTAATCCAGCCTTGGGGCTTACAGAGGTCTATTATTAGTGCACAAATTCGGGACACACATTTACAAATGCACATAATTAAAAAAGCCTACAAAATCTTTACAAGAAGCTGCAACAAATATCTTTCACTGCGAATGCTGGGAATGGTCGGTTAGACAACATAAACCTGCATCTTAGCTTTTATCGTTAAACTTTTACAGTAATTTTTATCTCACAGCAGCAGACAAGTCAAGTTTTGAGTCTTTGCTTCTGTGGCTTAAAGGGTTAGTTTGGATTTCTTGATGTAAGGTTGTATGAGGTGTTTTTTTGTAGTCAGTGCACCTACAGTAGTTGGCGATTGGCACACCCCCACTTTGGAGAGGCAGACAGGAATACCAGCAGGCTGAGCGATGTACTGCTGTGGACATGAGCAGCAGCAAAAATTTATTTTAGCACCTGAAGAAAGCCCTCAGAAAAAAATCAATACCAGTGTTAAGTGTACAACATATTTGGAATATTTTCACAGCCTTACTTTTGCCGTCAGACAGCCTTTTTCGACAAGGAGCTGAAGCCATAATATCACTCTCTTCAAAACCACCAGACTCCTTCGACAAAGAGAGTAATTTTACCTCGCAGTTCGTAGGAGTTTCTGGTCTGCTTCTGCGCCCATCAGTCAGTTTGTGTCTTTGTGTCTGTTTGTATCTTTTTTTAAAATGCCAAAGTCACAGAATAACAGAAACAAACTAACTGGTTTAGGCAGCTTAGGACCAGCAGCACCCGTGTTTCTGTGAGGTAAATTTACTGTTTCTGTCAAAGGAGTTTGGCAGCTTTGAAGAGGGGTATAGATGGTTGTAACTGCTTCAGACAGGCCTTGCTGCAAAGCTGTGAAAACACCATAAATTCAGCAAATACTTTAAATGATTTTCATAAATGGGCCTTAAATTATGAGCCAAAAATACATTTTCCTGCTGCCTCCATCCACAGCAGTTCACTGCTCAGCTGAGCTCCTGCTGCTTCTCATGGTGGGTATATTCCCGCTATTATGTGACTATTTCAGTCAATATTTCCCTCCCCTTTTTTGTTTAACTGTCTTGCAAGGTCACCGCCGCTGCATCCTGAGATCAGTGCTGCTGAAGACTATTTCGATTGGTTTTAAATAATGAAAATGAGAAAGAGTCTTTTTCTCCACAGCAGAATGATAAAGGGTGCAGCCAGACTTTTCTCCTGCACTGGCAAAGCACTGTGGAGAAAAGACTGCTTATGCGAATCAATGCTTGCAAGCTTGTCAAGCTGCCATCTCCAGCAAGTAAAGCAGACTATGGGTATGCACCTAATATATCCACCACTTTAAATAATCCAAACTAACTCTTTTAGTCTTGATAAAAACCCAAATGTAAAGTCTTTTTCTCTGACAGTCAGTATCTCAGAAAAGACACCACCACCAACTTTACTTTGTAGTGTCCAAGCCTTGAGAATAAAGCCAAACTTGTTCCCAATTTTCTGGAAGTGAAGAGCACAGTGCAGCCAAAGCTGTTATGTCAGCAACAACAGACAATATTTCTCTAAGCTTTCTATGTACCTGGAAAGATGCAGTGGAGGGAAGAAACTGAGAGAAATATCCACGGAGAGGCGCATCAAAGAGTGAATAAAAATTTGTCCCTCTGCCAGTTTCAGGTTTCCTTGTCAATGTAACTAAATAGCTCGCTGTTTAATGGACAGCAAACAGAGGGAGGAGGAAAGAAAAGATACATCGCAATCGGGGCTGGATGTTGAAAAAGGACACCTCGTTCTGTGCTCGTTCACTCCACAGCAGCTCTCTGCCTGTCAGCAGACGCCGTGAGGGAAAGACACACCGCAAGATGCTTAAAAAGTGTCTCCAAGTCAATTTAGTGTTCCCATGCCACTGTAACTAAATAGCTCTCTATTTTATTGACAAAAAAAAGTGCAGGAGAAAAGAGAGAGAGAATGGTGCAGGAGTGATGAGTCGAATGAAAAACGAGTCGCTGGAGACGCAGGAATCCTCTCAACCTCATTTGTGAGCTCTGGTATTTACTGCCGCTATCAGATGTGGATTAGAGGCAGATCACAGAGGCAAGTCGTTTTATCTCATTCACTCGCTGAGTATTATTAAATCATCACTGTCCTGGAGAAAGCTTCTATCTTTCCAGTTTGACATTTTCCAACGACTAATTAGGTTGTTTAAAACAGCGTGTCATGTCTAATATCTTCTTCATGTCTGGTTTCGGAGTGAGGAGAGTGGGTTTTTTTTTTTAATGTAAGTATTAGCCGTATATTGCAGTTTAATGTCAGCGTGTGGGCGGCTGATGTCTCGCAGCAGACGAGGAGTGATGACAGGGTGGGAAACGTGGCGTTTTGTGCACGCGGATGTTCAATTAGCGAACTGAGACGAAATATGTGGGAGTTTCAAAATAGTTTTTAAACACTTGTCTCTCATTAAAAACAGAAATGTGCGAAATCGTTTTGTCTTTCTGCTGCATTTACCTCACATTTAATCCCTTTGACACAGTGCACAGTGAAATGACTGTATGACTGTAAAGACATGCATTATGCTGCTTTCACGTGAGTGTAGCAGGGGGGGAAAGACAAGACAATGGGGATTTCTTTGAAGGAATTTTATTCTCTATTTGCTGTCCTAATCGAAAGCTTTGCTCTCAGTGTACGTTGAACTTTATGCTTCCCTGTGAACAAGTTTCACAAAGTTTTACATGTTCAGCGGACCTGCTGTGCACTGAATAAAAGACTCAAGATTACTTGACCAACCGAAAGAAATTCAGTTGTAGAAAATTCTGGTCCGGCTGTGTTCATTCAGAGGTTGCAGAGTCCAGTTCGACTGGCACTGACAGTATAAACACCCACACATCTTATGGTTCAGGCTGGCTGATGAGTTAACAGGGCCACTAGCTGCAAAGCTAACTGAGCTAACATGTTACCGGCAGCTATGAGCCAAAGCCAAAGAAAGCTACATAAAAGAGTTTAATAAGCTTAATAGAGTTTAATAGAGGTCACTGAAGTGATATTCTGCCCCCTTTTTCTTTACATGTTGCTCCTTTAAATGACAATAAAGCACTTTTTTTCATTTCTAACCAAGACTGCAAAGTTTCCCAAACCTTAACCAAGTGCTGTGAGTGCCTAGAAATCACCATAAAAACATTAATCCAGTGCATATATAATAGAAAAACAAATTAAATGCAATGCAATTTGTTGCTTTGCAAGTGATCATCAAAAACATCTCCTCTAAATAAAAATAAAGAACAGAATTCAGGTGGGATTACACTCCTATTAAGGGATATTTGCCTTTAAAATTAGGAGTGTGTAAACTAAAAGATTTTCTAAATTTGATTAGAAGTGTATCAGTTAAAACACAATCCTGGTCTTCTCTGTTCTGTTTTATAGTTCTTGGTTGTGTGTGACGGTGGGAAAAATACTTTGCAGAGTCTTTGTGGCACTGCGTCCATTAAATTTAAATTTAACTTTGCTGAACAAAGGCTGATGTGATGCAGTGATGTTTGCTTCTTCAGGCACTTCTGCATTATGTAGCACCATATATCTGACCTTTATAAAAACAAATCTGAGGGATCTAAATGTCAGAACAGATTTTAGAAGCTGGAAACTCCCACATGATGCAAACTTGACATTAGAAGTCATGCTAATGTGGATATAATGGTGCATTTTGGCAGAGGAGTTGATGGAGAACTGGTCATGTTTTCCTAAAAAATTTTGAAAAGTTGGTGTTTTTTTTTTTTTTTTTTAGGAGGAATCAGAACTTTGCGTGACTGTTTGATGTACTTACTCAACTGTAGAATCAATACAGCAAAAAAATACATCTATATAGGCTATAGCTGTAGATTATATTAGAAACCGCCAGAGCACATCTGCAGTGCAGCAAGGTTACCAAGTTCAAACCCGCCTGATCCTGTCAGTCACTGCTCCGCTCCAACACACACACACGAGGAAGAGTGTAGGAAAATTAGTCAATGAAAGTAGTCATAGGAGAACACAACATGTTGATCGGGGGAGCGATGTGTTGAGAGATAAATGGAAGAGGTGTGAGGAAAAGGGGGAGGAAATAAGGGAGGTGGTAGCGGAGCAAAAGGGAAGACAACTGAAGGAATCCATGCATCGTTCCTCTGGGAGCCAAAGCACCAGCCTCTGCTCCAGACCTTCAAGTCAGAGCCGTCTACCACTGCAGGGAAAACACACACACACACACACAGTCACACAGCACCCCCACCTCTGTCTCTCAACACCCCCAGAACAGCTGTCAGCTACCTCTGGACCCCTGTGGAGTCAGTGTGTACTTTAACTACACTACATGTCATGCATTTACAGTGTGTATGTACTGTATGTATTCATGCCTGGGAATATAAGTGGATGTGTGTGCCTGTATGTGTGTGTGTGTGTGTGTGAAGTAAGTTTACTGAGGGCCCTTTTATGTTGTTGTTGTTGTTTATTTATTGTTATTTTAAATCCCAGAATATTCAGTTTTTATTATGAACATTAAAAAAAGAAGAAGAAGAAGAAAATCACAATTCAAAGCAAATTAAAATAAAATCCGAGTGAAAATTGGATTTAAAAAATACCTTTTACAGCACAAACATCAACCATTTCAATATTTTTTTCTTAACTTGGACGGAAGATGTAGCATCATCAGCAGCCAATTTGCATTTATTTTTTTGTTTTCCTTTTTGCCTGATATTATAAGTCGCTTTTCCTGAAATGGGACCTTTGATTGGGATGCATGGAGAGTTTGAGACACTGGTTTGAAAACTATACAAACTGACTACTACTTTTTTAAAACTTGGGCTACTTTTTGTCAAAATAAGTCTTAACACAAAAACATAGTCTAAAATGCAAGTGTGCTTTTGTGTCAGTTTGTTTTTTGCTTATGTTTGTTTATGCTACAGTGTCTTTCCGCAGAAGAGCCTGCAAGAGTGTGTGCATGCATACCAGATGTACATATATATAAACATGTGCATACAAGTGTATACATGATTATTTATTTATCAGACCCCCAGATGCTTCAGGCTGGTTAATAAGGCATTAGTGGTTTAACTGTTCGTTCTGTCACACTGAGTCTTGTTAGAGGCCGTTGTAGCTCTGCTAAACCAAATCAATACAAAATAGCTATTGCCTAACAACACATGCATCCATGCACCATCACACACACGCTCCCACACTCCCACTGTCAATTAGAGGAAAATCCTCCAGTCAGCAACAGCGTCCAATCAGGAGCCGTTTAAGGAGAATCGAGGGAGCTTTTCAGAAGATGTGTGTGTGTGTGCTACTTTGGAGAACCAGAATAGCATTTAAAAAAAAAGGTTTGGTGCTGCTAGTTCGTCAATAACCGAGTAGTTAGTTTTAATTGCCAGTATGTGCATGTGTGTGTTTGTGCGTGTGTGTTTTTGTGCATGTATATGGATGTTTGAGATGTTTGTTAGTTTTATTTTGTTTTTTTGCATTCAAAAATACTAATGAACTTCTGTCCACCCCCACTTATACAAATGGGGTCTGTCCAAACGGTGTAAGCGTCTCTCTGAGTGTGTTTCATGTAAAAGGGTTTAACAGTAATGGAATAGGTTGTGTGTAAAAAGCAAAGCGTGGCTCACTAATGTTGACAGGTAGCGTCCGCCGGGCGCCAGTGCAATTAAAAATGCATACTTCGCTATTTATGGAGCTGAAATTTCAGTGTTATGCAAGTAGAGACCACATGGTACTTTATATCCTACAACAATACTCCAGTGTGTGTGTGTGTGCAGGAGAGGTTGAGTGTGTGTCCAGCAGGATGTGTGTGTGTGTGTGTGTGTGTGTGTGCATGCGTGTGTGCGATGAGCATTTGACTGCTAAAGACCCGAAAAGCCGTGAATCAATACTGCTAATGAGAGTCTTAGAGCCGTGAGAGGAGGGATAGAAAACCTCTCACCCTGTTCTTTCAATTTGTCTTTCCCTCCTCTTGTCCCTCCCCCTTTTTCCCTCCTCCTCCTCTCCCCTCTTTCAGTCTCTCTCGGTCTGCATGTTTCTTTTACTCTCGTTCCACCTCTCATTTGTGGTTCACACCATTTTCACTCTCCTCCCTCCCTCCCTCCGTCTTCTCCGTCTCCTTTCCCCTCCGTTTCTTACACCTTACATGAAGGCGTCAGGTGGTGGTAAACCGTACCATCATCTCCTCCTCTCAAATGCACTTTGCTCCACTCCTCCTCTCGGATAAATTGAATATTCCCTCTTAACACTTTTTCCAGGAGCGGAGACATCTCATGTTCTGCTTCCATGGAGCCGCAAACTTAACGTCAGGCCCCCTGGACTCAAAAACAGCCTTTTTTATCTGCACAGAAGTGATCCTGAAGCATCCAAATCTGCAAGCCTGAGAGGACTTTAGTGCACCGAGTTTGCAGGACTTAACATTATTATATAAACAGATTATTTTGTGGCTTCACAGCAAATCCAGATAGCTATTGATTTCCATTCATTTCTGTGCTTGAGAAGAGATCAATTAACTCTTGGAGCTTGCTTGTGGGTTATAATCTATCACAGGGAACATCACATCTGCATTCATTTTCGTCGTTCTGTTAACAGTGCATGGTATCGCAGTTTTTAAACACAGACTGAGAGGAAAAAAATCTACACTGCATCACAACAGCAGTGATCGAACATGTTTTTATCAGCCGATTTTACCAAATTTGTAACATCCAAGCTACAGTTTGCAGCATAATGAGATCAGATCCTCTTGTGCATTTTTACATGTTTTGATTAATCAAGTCAAGTGCTGCACTTGCGACACATGCGAGCAAGAGAGTGTATTTCTCACTAATTTGATGGTGTGAAATCTTCACAGATGCAAAACTTGTATGATTATCCCAAGATTTACTTTTATGTATCCATGGACGTGGTGGTTTGACATATTTTAGAATAAATAAATCAAAATTGATGCAGCAGAGGTCAAGATTCTCTGACCTAGTCCCCCGTATGGGTTAAGTTCCAAAAATGATGCATCCTACATTTCCCATAATGCATCTTTCAGATTACATGAGTAATGTCACCTGTTAAATAGTTTTATATACACAGTTTGGTAGAGTAATCTATAACTTGAATGAATCCTATTTTATCATCTGATTTTGTATTTTGTACATAAAATCTGCAAAAGTTCTGAGTAACTACAACTGTAGCTTAATTGTAGTAGAGTAGGAAGTACAGAATGTATCTTAGGACCTGAAATGGAGCACAAAATGGGAAAAATAATAAAGAAAGTGCCTCAAAACTGGACGTAAATACTTAAGGAATTGTACTTAACTTCTACTTAAGCACATTAACTGTGACAAAAATTTATGTAGATTTCAGATTAAGAAAAAAAATGTGCAAAACAGTCGATACGGTCCTTTGAGAATTACCACTACCTGACTAATGTAGAAGTTACCCAGGTGCTGATTAACACAGTCGGATGAAAAAGGAGGCATGAAGGGTGGAGACATGATAGTTTAGAGACTGGGTTGCACAGAGGTGAGGCGCGTGTGATAAATGGCTGACTAGGCGCTGCCTCGTTTAGAGTTATTAATAAAACACAGACGCTGTATCGATCCGTGACACACGCAGGGGGCTCAGCGCTGGCAGATATGCTCTCCCCCGATATAGATTTACATATGGCTCCTGTTCTTTCATATGAATTTAGTGGCAAAACTCAGAGTGTTTCTGAGGCTTTGACTGATTAGGCCCGTCCACGGCGCTAAAGGTGGGAGAAAAAGATAGAAATGTGAAAGAGAGGATGAGAAAGATGTATTTGTATATGGAGACAGGGAGAGGGAGAGGGCAGAAGGGAGATGCCCCCCCCCACCTCCCTCATTCCCAAATCAACGCCGTTCATGTGGAGAGCTAAGCGGACCAGACAGGTGTCAGCGGCACAGCGAAGCCTCCCTCCCAGTGAAGCCGTCACTGTTGTGGAGCTGTCGGGATTCAGTTAAAACCCCCTAATCATTTCCTTTGACTCCCACAACTTACAGTCATTCATCATCGCCATTCATCATCCTCAGCGCGAGACTCCTCAGAAAGAAGTTCTTAATTTACTGTGATTATGATTCTGTTTGCATATAGATTACTGGCAACGATTTGGAGCCCATAATTTGGAGGGAGGAAAAACTAAAAAAAAATTGGGAATTTACTTTTTTTTTATCTTTGTCTTGAGAAAGAAAAGAAGAAGAAGAAGAAGAAAATGAAGAAGAGGAAGCGGATCCCACGGCTTAAGTTCACACACACCAACATGAGCATAAGCACACTTGCATGGGCCCATCTTCTTTTCCCCATGAAGGCACGTGCAGGGGTCCAGGGATCACCCAGAATGCTTTGCCCTGCATTGTCTAACTGTTCCTTTCAGTGCATTAGAGGGGGGTGAGAGGCTCTTCTTTGCCAAGAGATGGGTCAAGCCCTTTCACTGCCAGCATCCTTCTTTCACCCAGGCCTCTGTCTCCCAGGGCAACTCTCTTTCTTGTCCCCCTGCATGTGTGTGTATCTCTGAATATGTGTGTGTATACATGTATGTGTGTGTGTGAAGAAGGGTGCAAGTGAAAGAGGAACATGAAAGGGGAAAAGCAGGCTCGATGACTCGCTGCCAAACCTTCTCCAATTTCCTCTCCACGACTAATCTGATTGGCTCCTCCAATGCTCCGACGGTGAAAGGAGAGCGGGATTGGACGATGCCGGCAGGAATTGAGCAGACAGTGGGCCGGACTTGGCTGGGAATGATTGGGATGAGGCAGGAATTTGGGCAAATATCCCCCTATAGGACTCTTTCGGAGAATCATTATGTGTGTGTTGATGCGTTTGTATAGTGTTTATGTTTAAAGCATCCCCCTCAAGTGCTTAAGTTGTGTTTGTGCAGCCCTGCGTTTGCATTTCTCATGAGCGTCCTGTTGGATTGAAGGGCAGAGGAAGCTTTGGATTTGGGGGCGAATAAAAGGCAAAGAGGCCAGGGGAGTGAACAAGAAAACTCTATCTCCGTTCGCCCGATATAGGATTACCAAGACAAGTAGGGGGGCTGTCGGAAAGAGGGGGGAGGTGATATGACAGAGAGAGAGAGAAAGAGAGAGAGAGGAACACGAGGAATTAGAGATGTAAAAAGAAACAATGAGACCTGAGTGAATCAGACGAAGCAAACCAACTCAAGAGGATGCTAATAAACAGGTTAAATCGGCAGGTACATTTACAGGAACATGACCAGACAAGACTCAAAACAAGACATACACTCAACGACCACTAGGCAACATCAACATCCACATGTTTTAGTTCAAAAACATACATTCTCTGATTAGACTTATACACCTTCAATGCAGATCACATGACCATTTACATACACAGGGCATGCTCTTTAGAGTTTGCCTCCTCTACATGGAGGCAGCAGTAGCATGATCCAATGCAGCATTGACAACAAGGTCAGCAGTACCTGTATTTTGTTATACTCTGTGAATAAACTCCTGGTAGCTTATGTTTGTATAAAAACTGATGTCATTTCATTTTGCCCAAAAAAGAAAAGGTCATGTGACAAGGGTGTGGAGGGAAATCAGGGAAAGTCACATTGTGAGTGATAGGACCCAAGAGGGAAACAAAGGGTGTCATCATTTTTAAAAGTTTCCATTTCTCACAGTTCTGACGGCAACCCAGCCCTAAATTTTTTTAAACTGAAACTGAGCTTTCAAAAACTCTGTTTTAAGGGCTATGAAGCACTAAATTAGTGTAGAAGATAGGTATGAAACATAGAAAAACTTGTTTTTTTGAACAAAAATGTATTAGCGTTTATGTAGCTTCAGACTAGAGCAATAAGAGCAGCATAATCTTGCTGCAAGCTAAATACTAATGTCATTATAACAAAATGCTCAGAATAACATCACTAATATTTTGATATATGTTTGCCCTGTTTAAGTTATTCCAACGGTATGTTAGCATGCTATTAGCTTATTAGCAGTTAGCTCAAAGTCAACTAAAGTACAGTTTTGTTCAATGCTCATATTGGAAAAACATTTCTGACCTGATGGTGCCTTAAGATGGAAACTTGTTTGATCAACAAAGTTGTTACAGTTAATCCTGAGAGGAACTGTTTCTTGGAAATCAATCCAAAGGACATTTCACTGAAAACCATAAATGTTTGGTGCATACATGTCCATTAGATGTAGACTTATTTCACTAAAAAAACTCTAACCTTCAAGTGGTGCAAGTTGAAATTCTTTTGGGTACCATGAATGTCTGTACAAAAAGTTTTATAGCAATCTCTAAAATTCTCTCTATATTTCAGTCTGGACCAAAATGTCAGTTTGGAACAAACACTGCTGCTATACAGTGCTAGAATTTCTAAAATTGTAAAATGTGGGCTCCTGCAGAAAATATGTGCACAGCTAACTACTGCAACCTATCTCATCCTCAAATCCTTTTCATTATTATGCTGGAGCTCCTCCTCTCTACTGGGGAGCCTTTGCACAAAAGAATATTGTCCCATTCAGCTACAAGAGGGTCACCGGGGTTGAGCAATGATTTTGAGAAATAAGGTCTGGATCGAGGCTGCGTTAGAGTTCATCACAGTGATTTAAAATTTGAAGTAAAACCTGAAAACTCCTTTTATATAGCTGTGGCTTTGTGCAAGGAAAATTGTAACGTTAAAACAGGCCAGGGCCTTTCCAAAACTGTTGCAACACAGTAAGAAACACACTGTTGTTTTTCATATCATTGCATGCTTTTCCCTTAATTGGTTCACACTAGTGGAAAAACAGCATATCCAAGGGCCGTCCGCACACGTTTGACCACACAAGTTGCTTTAAATAAAAGCTCCCACTAGAAGGCCTCTCCTATACATGAGGAATTTACATTAGTGAGTTGCTGTACATGAACAATCGCTGCAATGTAAACAGTCATTAACTCTGACACTCGGCGCTACACAGAATGAGCAACAAGACGTTTCACATTGCAAACAGTCCAAATCCAAACAGCGATACAATGCAAGACAGGGATTAACTGACTGAGAGAGCCAATGAGTGGGAGAAAGAGGTATGTGTGTGTGTGTGGTGGTGGTGGTGGTGGTGGGGGGGGGGGTGAAGCTGCAAAAAGGTGAG
>JAPZDY010000007.1:5396885-5408817 GCA_029783645.1 Ctenochaetus hawaiiensis | reverse complement strand
CTCTCTCTCACTCTTTCTCCATCTGAGCTGCATACTAAGACACACACTCAAGCACACACACACACACACACACACACAGGCATACTAAAGCAGGCGGGAGTGTATCGATTTAGCATGGTGTGCAGATTCCCACCACTGCCCCTATACGCAGATTAAAGGAGAGGAGAGGAACACACACACAGACACACACGCTTGCTCCCTCATACACACACACACACACACACACACATGCACACACCTGCACACACACACTCACATGCACACACCTGCACACACACACTCACACACACATGCACACACCTGCACACACACACTCACACACGCACTCAATCACACACACACAGATGTACACACATACAGGCAGCTTTTGCTCTCCAAGCTTATTCCTTTATCAGTGCAAGTGGGGTATAGTCATTATGCATATTCATTTTACGCATATTTATAATTAGTTCTCAGGCGTTAAGTGGTTGTGACAGTATTTTCTAAACATGCAAGTTTAGAGGTGCAGCATTTTTGATTTAATTTAACAGGAGTGCAGGGGTGTGTGTGTGTGTAGGTGTGTATAAGTGTGCAGGCGAGCATGTGTGTTTGCATAATGCTCATTCCCCTATGTTGCTGCTTCTTCTTGGGGCTCTCAGCATGCCAGCTGTTATCCCCTGTTGAGGCTTTGCACACACACACACACTCTCACACGCACACACATGCTGCACCTACTCGCTCACATGTCACACCCTCTCTGTTTCAACATTATCAGTCAGCAGTGCGCTTCAGTGTCCTCCTGCAGGAGCGTCTCGCAGTGATGTGTGTGAGCCTGGAGGAGAGAGTGTGTGTGCGTGTGTGCAT
The DNA here is from genome assembly GCA_029783645.1 of Ctenochaetus hawaiiensis. Taxonomy (NCBI): domain Eukaryota; kingdom Metazoa; phylum Chordata; class Actinopteri; order Acanthuriformes; family Acanthuridae; genus Ctenochaetus; species Ctenochaetus hawaiiensis. The sequence goes on along the minus strand of JAPZDY010000007.1, from coordinate 5,407,974 downwards.
GTGTGTGCGGTGACAGAGTGTGAGGCCTGTGTGTGATCTCTGTGTTCTCTCTGTTCACTCCCCTCTGATACACTCTGTTCCCAAGCCACACCATTAGTGGCTCGCCGGACCCTCAGAGATGCTCTCCAATGCAAACCCAAAAGGAGCTTTTAAATGGCATGCACCAAAGCGACTGAGCACGCTCTGCTCCATTAAAAGCATTTAAACTTATTTTTGTGAGTCTGACAGATTTTTTTTTTTTTTTTTTTATCCTTGGTTCTGCACGCAGTCTTCCAAGCACAGTTTGGGTTGTTTCCCACTCTTGCTGTGCGTTTCAAAGCATTAAAAATCATGGATTCCTGTAAAACTGTGGGTTAGGAACCAAACATGGCTCGTTGGCCCATTTTCCTCCCACACAACAAGTGCAGCTATAACATTGTGTGACCTTAAACTGCAATGCAAGAAAAACGTCAGCACAAATTCATGTTGTGGGTTTACATCTAGCTATGATATGACTAAAAATATATATATATTGGCAATGAATTTTCTGTATTTGATCAATTTTGGCAGAAAAAACATGATTTGGCTGCAGTTTGTGAAGATTTTCTTTAACCTGCAGGACTTTGCAATCCTCTGCGGTCCAATTTTAAACATTTAAGAGACTTAAAAAAAAAGAAGCAGGACCAGAACAGAAAGAAGAGCCACAACATGATGAAGCCCTGACAGGCACAATGAAGCACCAATAAAACAGCAAATTTGCCTCCTCTAATTAAAGGCTTTATCCTGGTGGATTATCCAGCTTTCATGTCTGTGGGAGTTGTTTTTCATGCTCATGTATGAGAATGAGTGACAGCAAGCAGATTGAGTGAAGAGAATGGAAAAAAAAGAGCTCTGATATCTTCAAGGTCACTATAACCAATTATTCTGCTTGAAGTATCACCATTTTATCACATCTCAGTGCTCCATTCATGGTGCTGAATATGTGTTTTGTACTGCAGCGGTTAAAAACTCCCCTTCTTTCACGTGTAGCTTGAACCCAGGTGTTCACATCAACATGTGATAACCAGCTCTGATTTGCCAGTTTTCCAAAATCACCACTGTTAGTTTCAGTGAAGTGAGACAGAGACCTGAAGACAGCACCTGTCAATGTGGAGGCTGGCTGCTCTTGACATGAAAAAAACTTCAACACAACACCAAACATGCTGCCAATAAAACTGTTACGCAAGTGTTTTGTTTGAGTAATCCAGCGTCTTGGTGCTCACCTCGAACTTTTATCGGTCTGCTTTCTGTCTCGGCCTCTGTTGTTTCTGTTTGTTGACTGTTTTGATGGGAGAGGTGCACGCACATATATAGAAACACACATGAACAAACATGCAGCCTTTTGTGATGCACAACAAAAGATGCTCAACTGGGAATTTCTGGCAATCGATGGGTATTCATAAATTATAGTGTGATCTGGACCTGCTCAATATGAAAAATGTTTCGAGACGACTTAGGTTGCGATTTATTGCTTTATTGATAAAACTGGCATGACTTGCTTTCACCTGATCAAGTGTAATTTAACAAAGAAAAATATGAGCTTTAACCATTAATGTAATTAAGATGGACTACATGGTCGCCCCCTGTTGTCTTTCTGCAGTATAAACACACCCCCTTAATGTTAATGGTTAATGTTAATGTTAATTGACATGGGTCAAAAAAACAAACAAAAACGAACAATAACACCAAAGAACATGTTAATTCTTTTATTTGATAGGTCTGGATAGGTATTTGGTGCTAAAAAAAGGCTGAGATGAAACAATATGATGGCTAACCATAAGCTAAGGGAGCTAAGCTAAGGCTCCATCCACCAATTACTATTGGACCGCACCAGTCCAATTTAACTTATGGTGTGTGTACACAACAGAAATCTTGAAGGGCAGAGTGGCCTGATCTTAACCACAAAACTTTATAAAGATACAAGTGTCTTTCATCTTTTGAATGCGTCATTTATCCCTGTTAAAGAACAGAAGAATAACTGCTAACCTCACCGCTGCCAGTTCACAAGTTCATTACAGTTACATGCACGCAGCCTTTCATGTGGGCAGAGCAGCATTGCGTATAACAAAGAGTGTGATGATGATGACCTAGATGCTGCACACAATAACTTGTTATTCAACAGCCAGTCGCTTTTCTTTGAAGTGAAGTCCAAGACCACCTGCAGGTCCTTCACAATAAAAGCATCCTAGTGGTCAGCCATTAAAAAACCTTTGATTGTGTGCAGGACGTGTCCATTTATTAAGAGCCTGCTGCAATCTGTTATGCAAAGTTAGGTACAGTGAAGGAGTCAAGAATTAAAAAATGCAAACCGCCATTATCAGGACAAAAAAGCTGCTGTTTTGATGAGGCTCTGACATCTTATCATACCGAGACAGGTCTGTGGAGAAGGCATGTTTTTTGCCGACATTCCTGTCAGATCTTCCATAGTGTCTTCTGGCAATGTAGTGATGTTATTTTGCACAATGCACAAACAAGAGAGAAAAGGAAAAAAGCAATGCAGGCACAGATTTAAAATAAGTACTGTACATCCACAGGAGATGAACGGAAGACATTTTTAGGCCAAATACGTAATCTCATGAGGTCCAGGCTTTAGAAAACTGATCTCAGAAACACATCAAAATAACAAGTGTAACCAACAGCCGTCAACTTACAAAGCCGCCACTCTGGCAAAAAATGGCTGCTTGTCATTTTTGTCAGGTTGACAAATGGCTGCAATTGTGGCTCTGTCACACTGATAGCACGAGGCTGGTGTGACCATTTGGACTACTGGTGCACTCGATGCAAACAGTTACAGTACGTGTTAGATTAAGTGCAGGTAACGGCTGCAGAGAGGAAGCTGCACTTTAAGCTCGGAATAGATGCTATTTAGTATTCTGTCCTACTTTGTGTCTTTCCTTTGTACTTTTTTGCTTTTTAAATCATGCACTTAGCCAATGGAAGAAATATATAAATCAGCGTTCTGCAACTGCTTTTCGCTGTCTGTTTGATTAATCTGAGTGTTTTCTGCTGTACATCCTTCAGACTTGTGCTTTCAAACAGCACAATGTGTGAGAAGGACTCGCTAAAATAATGGCCATCAATAAAGCTGCAGGATTCAGAGAGTTCACTCAGGACTTTCTGTTGAATTCAGCTGCAACAAAACAAACTGTTTCCCATGATGTGTCGAAGTACGTGCTCCTTTTTGTAGAAAAGCTGCAGGTAAGATTCAGTTTGGACCCGGCAAAGATTTTTATTTTTCTTCCTCCCTTTTACCTTTATTTCCTTTTTGCTCCTGCACTCATGGGACAATTATTAGCCAAGATAAATGAGACTATAACTGTGAGACCTTTACTTTTTTGGCAAATGCGAATAAAAGCAGCAGTAAAAGATGACTCATTTTCCCTCTCTTTCTTTCTTCCTTTCTCTCTTTCTTTGTCGTCATCTCTTTATTATAGCACCGAGCTGTGTACCAGAGTTACTGATGGAATCAGGAAGGCTCAGACCATCATGCCAAGATCAATGTAACATGAAAAGGGGCTTTTTGGCCAGGTATTTTTAGCCTATGGCATTAAGGCTTCTCGCTCCCTTACAGAGACACTTTATTATCAGGCACAAATCAGATAGCTCTCAGGGTGTGTGTGTGTGTGTGTGTGTGTGTGTGTGTAGAGGAGTCAGTCAAGGAAAGTGAAAAAGAGTGTCAGCGTCTCACACTTGCTTTTCCAAGCAGTCTCCGGTCACATTGGCATGCACTTAGGTGTGTGCATGCGTATCTGCATATGTGGTCACCTATTAACATCTTCCTGCCATTTTCTGAGTACTTTTATGGAATATTTTACTCTAAATTTTTCACCAGTACATAGCAACTCCTGCACGGGAAGCTCTATATAAATCAAGGGATTTATAAGCTTACTTAACGGACGATTTTAAATTTGCTCTTTGATTTAGCCTGAGCTAGTTGCTGCTATTAAGTGTCATTTGAGGAGCAAATTTGAGAAACCTTCAAGAAGAACAAGTAAGGATCCAGTTAGCTAAACTCTATTTATAAACCTCAGGGTGCTGATTGGACGGTGCATAGTTGCTCTTGTCTTCATTGGTTAAAAACACATGAAAGAGTCAGCACACTGACACACATGCTCGTGCACATGCTAAAAGACACGCACGCGCCCCTCACACATGCAGCTGAGGCGTGCATGTCTTCTAATTAACATCCAAGCCCCGAGCTGCAGCGTACAGTACAGACTCTAACAATAAATTCATCCTCCTTTCTCTCTCACACACACACACACACACACTCACACACACACACACGCACCTCTGCTAATCCGCTATGTGTTTGCTGAGAGGCATTCCCCTTTCTCACTCCCCCCTTCCTCTCTTGCTCACATCTCCCCTTCATCACTTCCCCTACACACACACACACACACACACACACACACTCCTCCCAAACTGCCTTAAAAGAAAAGACTTTTAAGACTTACGGATCTTAACACTTTTTTTAGAGGGGGGTGGCTTAGGGGTGTCATTGTGTGTGTGTGTGTATGCATGAGTGTGTGTGTGAGTGCACTGCTGTAAATGTGCACAAGTGTTTGTGGCTGTCTGCTTGTGCATGTATTCCTGCGTGTATGCATGAGTGTGTGTGTGGTTATGAATATGTTTGAGGGTGGAGGAGGAGGGAGGGAGGGAGTGGGGAGAGGGAGAGAGGGTGTTAAGGCTTTAGGGTTTAGAGGGATAGAGGCGAGGGAGAAGAGGAAAAAGAGGGAGAAGCAGCGGTGTGTTTGTGTGTGCGTGCGCGGCGTGTGTGTGTGTGTGCGTGAGGGGAGGCAGCCACGGCGGAGAAACAGCAGCGCTAGCACTGCTTAATTAATCAACATCAAAAGACAGCATTAAAAATGAATGGAACCCGAAGCAACAGTTTGGCTAAAGTGAATTATTCAGGCGTGGAGCTTACCCCGCTGCCCAACATTCTATTAAGAACTAAAATCTAGATTTTTTCTTTTTTTTTCTCTCTTTCTCCTCGTGCCCCCATTTAGTCTCTGTTTGTACCAGGGCTGCAAAGTTTGCTGCTGAGGATCAATGGCTGCTTTGCCGAGGGAATTTCTAGGCAAACAACTCTCAGTCCACTTTTCATGCCCCTCTGTTTGAGCAGAATGCCATTAGTCTCACTGCTGACCACAGTTACGGGCCCTTAGTTCCAAATTAAGGCTCTATTCCTTTTTCAATTAATTGTATTCCAGGAAGTGGTTTTCAATTAAATGAAAAAGTCGCTGAACTCTGAGATGAGGAGATCTTTAACCTAAGTGAAAATCCATTCTCTTTTCCATTATTTAACTGTAATTTGAATATCTGCGCTGACCGCAGTGGATAAAAAGCTGAGATAATGCACGTTTTAATCATTTATTAAGTGCTGTGTACTGTCCATCATGAGTCATGATTGTGAAGACCGATGCGAGGAAGACTGCCAACAGGCATCCGTCCAACTTCCCTGTTAGTGTGTGCTTAGGCTCTGAATTATAGTATCTTAAATGATTGATGATTGCTCCATTAAAAAACGAGTCAAGTAAAAGTGAAAATGAACATTTGAGAAACCTACTCAAGAATAATGGTCAATAAAATGGCAAATTAATTAAACAAATTACAAGTAACCTTCCATTTTTTATTATAATCTCATAATTAATTGGTATAATTTATCATTTATAATAGAGCCCAACAGTTACTTTTGCTAATGTTAGCTAGCTAACTGCATTTTTACCCTTCTGTTTGTGCAATTTGGGAGGTTTTGAGGACTTGTGTTTAAAAGAGGAGATCTCAGTGTTATTCAGGAGGCACAGCAAGCACTTTATCATGTTTGTGTTGCCTTTTCTAGATTTTGGTTTTAAAAGTCAGTCCATATGTGGCCAGGTGTTGCTACTGGAAGCTGCCTCTTCTTCTGGGTTTTGCTCCATCATCATTGCATCGTAGTCAAAAGACAGGTGGTGCTTCTTCTTCCTCCAGGCAGCTGGTAATCCTCCCCTCCTTCACTCAATCCCAGCACTGAAAGCAAACTAGTTGTAACAAAGGTATTTGGCAAATGTAGCAGCACTGGCCTTGGAGTATACTTGAGTAAAAAAGAAGTACAGTTTTAAAAAAAGGAACACTAAAAATATTCTTCCTTAAAAAAAAAAATACAACTCTCTTACTCACCAGTTGCTTGTAATGCGTCACTACCCGCCCCTGAGCATCCGAGATTCAATATTTAACAATGTCATAAAATAGATCTCAGCAAGCATGCTGCATCTGAAAAACCTTTATTTGCTTGTTACCGTATAAAGCTGGATGCCATCAGACGTCTAAAAGCAGAGCAGCATTTAGCTGTCGCGTCCACCTCCTGTCTCAGGGAGCAGCACAGCGGCAGTATTTTACCGTGGCATGAAATGAAGGCAGTAAAAAGTCGAGACCTCTGTGAGGGCGACATCTTTGTGTGTCTGGTAAACACAGATGTCAGGGCTTCCCAGAGTGCAGCTGTACATACAGCTACAGCCACACAGGAGCCATAAACTCCGTCAACCAGCCAGCCAGCCAGCCAGCCAGTGGCAGTCTGTGGCTTTCTGGACTCACTTCCTGTTATGCCGGCCTGAAGCAGAGCCCGCGTGGCGTCAAGGGGATGGCAAAGCGGAAGATGGAGAAGTTGGATTGAAGGGGGGATTTTGGAAGATGAAGGGGAGAAATGAGCAGAGTGCCGGGCGCTGAAGCAGCAGGACTTCGTTTGCATACATTTAGAAGTCTGAGTGCCATTCTCATCAAAACCAGATTGTTGCATGAATCATATTATTACAGCTTTGGCTCCCTGCCTGTGGCTGAAGCAGTCTTTGTAAACTTTTTTTCATCCTTTAAGTTGAAGACGCACAAAAAAACATCTCTGCTCTGCGGCGTTTCACTTGTTAATGTTTTATTAGCCCAATCCTCAACGTCGTGTAGCTTCAGGGAGAGATGCTTCATCGATGGACGACATTGCATCCAAAACTGAGAGCTGAGAGGGTTTGAGAAACTCTTCAAAGATTCCTCAGAGTATTTCGTGTTGTTTATCTACATGTATGTGTGCTGTGTTGATTTTTTAACACAGCAACACTGAAAAAGTCCTGTTTTACTTATTTTTTTATCCTGTTTTCTGCACTCAGTTTTTCTTTTTTTTTTGCTCTGATCTGAAAATAGACAGACTTACAGTAAATCACACTATCCTATAAGATCCAGAAATATACAGCAAAGACACAAAGCCAACTGGTGAGTAAAAGACAGTGAGGTTCACACTCGTGTGTACACACACACACACACACACACACACACAAGTGCAATTTCTTTTGGAAATCTTTGCCCACCATGGACCAATCTCCAGGGACGCACTTTAAAAAAAAGCAAAAAAAGAGACATCTGGAACAACAGTCTGGGTCTGTGTCTACGGGGTCTGTGTGCATGTGTGTGTGTGTGTGTGCATGTGTGTGTGTACATGTGCTTGCATGTATATGTGTGTGCACCCATGCATATGTGTGTGCCTGTGCATGAGTGTGTTTATGTGCGTGTGAGTGTGTGTGTTCTGCTGTGTTTTACTCAGCAGTCGACAATATGAGTTCACCTTCTCCCCAGAGTGAAAGTGGAAAACCATGCTGGTGTGTGTGTGTGTGTGTGTGTGTGTGTGTGTGTGTGTGTGTGTGAGCACTATGCACATCTACACTCAAGCACTGGGAAGTGTATGTGTGCGGTGAAAGGAAAGGCTGGAGGCTTTATGTGTGTGAGTGTGTTTCTTTCTTTTCCTCCCTTAGCGAATGCCTATTTCTAGATCGGTTTGAGGGTCAAGGTTTGGCCACCGGTGGAGAAAAGCTGTGTTCCCATTTAAAAGGGAAAAAAAGCTCTCACTCTCTCTTCACAATGAAAAGAAGAGCGAACACACATCATCCTCTTAAAGCCTTAACCCTTGCTCTGCCATAAACCTTCCCGCAGCAAATGCCAATATGCTTCAACACAAACAAATCCAGGATAAAAAAAAAACAGGGACAAAAACATCAGTTTATGATGTTCTGACATTTTACTGACCATTAAGTCAAATTGCTGTAGTTACAATTTAAATGCATCACTGTGGCACAAGCTAAAAGCAAACAAGCACATGTAATTATGGTTGTAGTGATTCAACCAGAGATAAAATCCAGAGCTCTAACGCAGGACATGCATGTAAAGGCAAGCGTATTTAAGGGGCCAAGAGGCTGTTAGAGACCATGAAGGATAAATGGAAATTTCTAATAGCCAATCCCAAACATCTGCAATTTTATCAACCTATCAAGTTTAGCAACTGATTTGTGAATTGACCTACAATCTAATATAAATATAATAAAAAATATTATATACAAAAATATAAAAAAGAAGGGAAAAGAAAGTCTGCTGCTGATTGATGAGGTGCATCAGAGAAATCGTCAGACTTTAGCACCATAGACATGTGCAGACAGTAAAAATGTATGCAAAGTGATATTGTTGATTAGTAATTGATAATTACAGTCTTAACTGTGCTGCTTGCAACCAAAGTTATTGCAAAAATAAGAGAAAATATTATGTGACATGCTTTTTAATGTGCAGATAAATATATCCCTGTATTTCCCACAGTTTCTGGCATTAACTCGTAAATTTAAGAACATTTTTCAAGTTTGTTTGGGAAGAGAGAGTAAAAATGATGAATTCTCACTGTTTTCTTTCATTTAGGTCAGAAATGTCACTTTTAACACAGTTTGCTGAACACAGACCCTGAGGTCTGATTAACTGCTCACAGTCATCTTGTCATCTGTGTGGCATCGGATGAAAGAAGTGAGAAAACAAGGTGGAGTCTAATTGTAGAATAGTTTACAGGCTGAGATACAAGAAATCAGCATTTTTATTAAGTTCTGCTTGCCCTTGACTTTCAGCCATGGCGGTTGCCACTTGGTTTTTGTTTTTAAGCTGGTGAGAATAAATTCTGCAGAGCTCCACTGAGCTGAAATAAACATGCAATTCCATCTTCAATGCAGTGAAAATACAAACCCAAACAAATACAAACCCAAGACATTGATGAGTTTGACAGAAAACCGTTTTTGTCTGAACTCAGAAAGGACCTCAAATGACGGCTGTTAAAATGCAAAACAAATCACAAACGAAGTAGAATTTAAATGACGGATTTTCGACAACTTTCCAACCCTGTTTGTGACGCCGTGTATGCAAAGTACTCAACCGTGTTCCTCTCATTTGCATCACCTGGCAGATATTTTTAGCAGAAATAATTGTGGGGGTCATGTTGAAAAAAAGCCAAAGTTAATGAAAACTGAGAAGTCACACTACTGCAACTTAACGCCTCATGAAACTGAGCAGTGCCAGTTTGTACTGGTTTTAATGGAATGTATCTCCTGGCATTTATGATAATACGATTATAATTATTTCTATTTGATGACTTATTTCACTAATCTGTGAGTTGTTTTGATCAGTGCTTGTATTTCACTTTATTTGTTTTATTCGATTCTAAATTCTCTTAGTTAATAGCTGAATTTTAGTTAATAAAAATTCAAAGTTTCAATTCTGGTACAAATGACAAGCAAATAGTCTGTTCGGCTACAAAGAGTTAAGATGGCACAAACTGCTGCACGCTGGTGTGTTGCTCTGTTTATAAATTGACTGAAACAGTGCACAACTTATATTGCTACAGGCAATATGCAAAGTGTTGCGTTGCTCCCATTTAAACCCAAAAACATGAGCATCTTGAATATGCAGTATACAGCATACATTCTGCATATTATCTACAAAACAACAGAAGTGTGTTTTTCAAAATGAATCCCCACAAAATTAATCTTACAATACCATTAAATGTATTTGAAAACATCCAAGAATTAAGATGTTGTATTCTCCTCCGCAAGATGAAAGAAAACTGTAAGAAATCCCTTACATAGAGTGGGTAATTTAAAAAATAATGGCAATTAAGAGTTATTTTTTCAAACATATCCTGTTGCTGTATCACAGTGTACACTTTTCTATGGTTGTTACTCGCCATTTGAAATTGATTTCAGCCATGTCATCCAAAATGGCAATGTCCTCATGAACAAGCTGTGAGCTGCTAGTTGTCGCTGAAAGAGCACAACCGTGTTTGCGGGATGTCAAGGGATTCACAGCGTCCAGATGTGATCCCAACTGTGAATTTCAATCGCAGATTCAGCTGCAGCCTCCATCGTGGCTGTGCCTGCTGCCGATGGAAATAAAAAAAAGAAAAAAGAGAAAGAATAAGGATGCGTGTGATAACGTTTATTCATAGCTCTGTTAGTGATTTGCATTGACTCAGCGGTGATGGATGGTGCATCTAAAACATTACTGCAGGACATCTTTGCACAATTTGTCCCCCGTAGTTTAAGCGTCTTCGGTGAAAATCAGCTCTCCGCACACCACAGTAAGTTATGAGCTGGATGAAAGACTCCAACCATCACGACCAAAGTAGCTTCAGGCCAGGTTGAAATCATGACCAAGATTGGCTAATGTTTATGGATTTCTCAGTGTGTATGTGTGTGTGTGTGTGTGTGTGTGTGTGTGTGTGGTGGTTGGAGGCTATCTGTGACTACTTGAGACAAAAAACTGGTGAGACTGAGAAAAGAGACTTAGCGAAAGAGAGAAAGAGAGAGAGAGAGAGAAGCTGCAAGTCTCCGTGGAGTTGTTTTGGTCATGGTGCTTGAGCACTCTGATTAATGCTCATAGAGAGACACCAGATGGAAAAGAGAGAAAAAGAGAGAGAGAGAGAGAATGAAAGGGCACAGAAGGAAATTTGGGGAGAGGAGTACCCTGGAAGAAGATGATCAGAGAGAGCGAGAGAGAGAAAAAAAGATTAGGCTTAAGACATGGAGATGATGAGAAAAAGAGAGAGAGAAAGTGAAACTGAAACTTGACACCAAAAAGAGGATTCTTCTTTTTTTTTTTGGTCATGGAATTGGTTCTTTACTAACCAAAAATTACTCTGATTTGTTCCACACCAACTGGAATACAACTGAAATCCGATTATTGAAGACTCTTTGCAACTGAAATGATTTCAAGTTGATTTTTTCAAATTCATTAATGATGTAAATTT
>JAPZDY010000007.1:5378936-5396604 GCA_029783645.1 Ctenochaetus hawaiiensis | reverse complement strand
AGAAAAGAAAAACTGGTTTTCCTTTAGCCTTTAAACCTCTGAGGTCTGATTTCCAGTTAAGCTGTGGGAAACAAGGAGATTTAATCAGTACATTTACAAGAAACCAGGTTAGTCAGAGAACTCAGGTTACGTACCACATTTAACCTGCTTACCATTATATTCACTCATGCAGCAAGTTAGTAATCAGACTTCTCTCCCATCTGGGCCTATTAGCTTAAACGCTAACATGGGTTTCAGGTTAAAGTCATGTTGTGTGTGTGTGTGTGTGTGTGTGTGTCGCTGCTGTCTGGCTGTTACCGTCACCGTTTGCCTGTGACAGAAACAGTGACGTTGCTGCTTTATACAAACACAGTTCATGATTAATTCAGCTGGATGCAAAGGAGAGAGCCAAGGGCATTCCTACTTACAGTGCACAGTCGTGAAGTAAAACTGTAAATGACGCATTCCTTTCTTTGCGTTTTTATTGCTCTCGAAAGAGGGTAAGGACAGGACACTGCAGATCTGTATGCTATGGAAGGGAAAAAAATCATGATTCAACTTAGGTTGGACTGTAAAATAACAACAGCTGAAAATCAGAGCAGAGAGTGATGCTTTTAAGATTTGCTTTAACACTGTTGGTTCTGTTCTGAATTTCCTTTTTTTTAAAAAAAAAAAAGCCTTTGACAACGCCGTGCCTGTGCAAACTATTGGAGCACGGTTCTACAAAGAGCATCTGCAAAAGTGTTCATTATCTCAGCAAGACCGGGTACGAGCCTAAAGAATCGCTCTGTGGTGAAGAGTCAAGTTGTAGATGTAACGTCTGCAGAGGAGAGAATTTTGAAGGAGAAAGAAGAGAAGAAGGGGCGGGGGGTGGAATTTTGGGAGATCAGTGGCAGGAAAGAAGATGAGAAAAGAGGGTTTGGGCGCTGTGGGATTACTCCAAGAAGTGTTGAGCGGGAGACGGGAATACAGAGAGACAGAGAGAGAGAGAGAGAGAGAGACGGAGAGAGAGAGACAGCAGCACTGCTTCTTTATCCGGAGTAAAAATTAAGAGGCAGAGACTTCCTGCTGTTTCATGTTTTTTAATTTAGGAAACATTTCCACAAATGACGGATATAAAAGATGGAAGATTGTTGGAAATGTTGTTTGCCCTGAAATGTTTTTTTTTTTCTTTTATCTCACTGATTAAACGCAGTTTATATCATCTTGACTGGTCCATCCTAAATAATAGAATTAAGAAGTCATGTAAACCAGCCTTTGAGTAAAAGTATTGGCATATGTTTCAGCAAATAGAGGATATAAAAAAATTGCAGTATCATTTGTACCATATCAGCATCTTTTCCATATTAATAATTCAGATTACATGCATATGAGTTGTCTTTTCCATCAGGAGGATCAGGAGGAGGAGGAGGAGGAGGAGGAGATGTTGGTGGCATTATTGCCTGGCTACTCAGCTGCCAAGCAATGTTAGAGTTTCTTTCCTTTCACTTCCTGTTTTGACCAACAAATTGGCTGTTTTTAACAAGCAGTCAGGGCATTTTCCAGCCAAGTCTGTGGTGACTAAACTGGATGCATGTAATGAGATGACAAGGCATTTTCCAGTCATGTCTGTGGCTACAAAATGGACTTTTTTAAGCCAAAAACTGTCTTTTTCCAACACCAACCCAGTGGTTTTTCTGCCTAAATCTGACAAGATCTCAACCGATCTCAATTTTAATTTAAAATTAAGAAACTGAAAACTAAAAATGTTAAAAAATAACTTTCACGTTCCATGGTCTGCTGAAATGTGAAAATGCCAAACAGTTATTCTAGTAATTGAGTTGTGTGACCATTTTCTAATCTGGCAATGTCAGGGTGTCATTTGCCAGTAATGTTAAAACTGTTTGACCGTCACAATAATTATTTTTGCACCGGGGAGTCTTTTTTTAAATGCTCTCCCATATAACAGAGTTTGCTTGGGTTTTTATGACATATATATATTCATATATAGTATATGCTGCAACTGTAATCAGATTATTGGTAATCAGAGCTAGTTTGTTCAACCACATTCAGGGCAGAATGAGAAAAGACTGCATACATGTTTAAAGAATGATTTTTTTAAGGAATTATTGAAAGAAAAACTACTTGGTCAAAAGATCACAGTCGGGGTTGTAGGTAGGTGGCCGGAAAATCCGACACTTTGTTGACCCAAATAGTTTCTTTCCTGTTTTGTGGGATCATAAAGGAGCCAGCGTGCTTGAACAAAGTATTGTTTGAAACATTTAGTGTTCAAAAAGTGTTTGAAGTGTTTGAAATTGTAACTTTTTGAAAAAAGAAAAAGGAAAACGACACTCAGACAGACTTCCACTTTTCACACAGCAGTTGGCCAGGTGGGTGGAGGTAAGAAAGCATCTCTGTAGTCCTCTATTTTGTCATTTTTACACAACTGCTTTCATTACTTTCACTGTACAGATGAGTGCAACATCATTCATACCTTCATAAAAACTGTCCAGAAATGAGTCACGATGTTGCTATTTGGATTATCTCACCCTGCCTTCGATGTTCGGTCCCAACAGCTACAAACGCTTTTGTCTTTTTGTCTCCTCTTCAGTCAACAAAACCGCCTTGTTTAAAAAAGAAACCCCTGCTGACTTCACAACACTTTTTGTTATAAATCACACGGCCACCGCAGTCGGGTTAACGTAAGCTCGGGTCAACAACCAGAGCTGTCACTTCTCCCTTTAGGACAATCTCAGTTCAGAATCTGTTTGTTGTTTTCAACTTGAAATTGGGCCTCCGAGATTGAACTGAAACTGAGTGACAGAAAAAGAAAGATTGACACGAGAAGAAATGGACCAAACAGGAGCGATAGAGAGAGCTGAGGAGGAGGAGGAGGAGGAGGTGGAGATGGAGACGGAGATGGAGAGAAACCAGCTCAGAGAGCAGAGAGGAGGAGAAAGAGACAGGGAAAGAAGGGCAGAGGGAGGAAATCAGAGCACATTGACCTTCAATCCATCCAGAACCATGTAAAACATTCAGCACATACACTTAAACGTGTGTGTGTGTGTGCGTTTTTAACTTTGGATTTACTCGCAAGAGTGTCAAACGAGCGTGCGTGCTTCCCTGTGTGTGTCTTTGCTTTTGTTTACATGCTGATGTTTACTTGTGCATCGACACGTGATGCTGCGTACAGTATATACGGGCGTGTGTGTGGCTGTGTGTGTGTGTGTGTGGCTGTGTGTGTGTGCGTGCCTGCAAACACTGTGTTTATCTTAATTGGACTCCATTCAAGTGTTTAATTACTCATTAGAGATGCCGCAGAGCAATCTATACACCAGCTTTCCCCCGTTCGCTCCCTCTGCCCTCTGTGACTTCCAACCCGCAGAGACTCAAACGCTTTGACCCAAACTACACGGATTAGTTCACCTCGTCAATCTGGATCAACCCGTCCAGATTAGATGGAGATCTTTAAGACAGCGGGTGATGCCAGAGTGAGACAGACAGCTAATAAGTCAGTCAGCCAGTCAGTTTGACACTCAAGCGGCTCGTTCATGTGAAAGATTAGTAGTCAGACAATCAGTCACATAGCTGGCCGGGTTTTTCTTTTTTTCCACACAGAGTCATCCAGGTAGTCTGTTAATGAGCCAGTCAAGTCAGTCAGTCAGTGGGCCAACGAGCCTGATGGTCTTTCAGCTGGCAGAATCAGTCGGTTACATAATTGTGTTGCCACTCTGTCAATCACTTTGTCTGCTAATCTGTCAGTCAGAGCGGTTACAGGGAAATGGTCAAACACACAGAATTACATTCAGTTTATCAGCCACAGACGGCTTAAAGCAATGCAGTCAAACACAAGAGGCCTGCAGTGAATCCTTCATTCATGAAGGTGATGTGTTCAGTGTTTTATGTCCACTAGGGGTCACAAAGAGCAAGTCAGCTATTAAAACAACCAGGCGACTCTGGTTGGTTGTACAAAAGTTCATCTGTGGTTTGTAGCCTGGTCCACTAACAAGGCAGTGGCGATAAATGTGGGTGGTTGTCGTTAACAAGTCATAGCTGTCATGTGTGACTGTAACACTGTGCAGTGTGAGGCGCTAATGCAGCCGACATGCAGCAAGAGCAAGAGGCAGGAAAGAAAGAAACATGGCCGTACGTCCCAGAGCTCGACTGCAATCAACAGCGTGGAAATACTTTGCCAGAGCCGACATGGGTTTGAAAGAAAGTCGTCCCACTGTGACTGCAATCAAACAAGATTTTCAGCTCAGAGGAACTTACTAGAGGTTTCGTCCAATCAGATTGCGGCTCGTTGGCCCCTCAGAGCCAACTGAGGACTCTACTATTTCACCTACCCACAAGATGATCCTGCCAGTGTTAATTAACACGTCACTAGTTGTATTTTATTGTTGTTATTGGGTTATAAAATGATATATCATGAATAACATTATAAAACTACTGGATTAAATAACTTAAAAGTGAAGTTTTTCTCAAATTTAAGTTAAAATGGTAAAATTGTGATCCTCTTTGTCCTGATTCTGGACTGTGGAACTTTTAACAGCATTTATTTGCCAGGCGTGACGAGTCTTTAGAATATTAAACAATCATAAATATACAACAGACCCAGAACATTAAGAATTTGGTTCCTCAGCTCTGCCATCAGAGACTTCAAGTTGCTCGTCAATCACGGAAATATAACTAGAGGATAAGCTGGTGGAGCTCAACGCAATGTTGGTACTCGTTTTGACTGACAGCCAAAATGTCTCCCAATCTGTAAAACAGTCATTAAAACTGCATCATAAAATTTAAAGAATGCATGAGTATTGATGGAATGAAAATAAATCAGCCAGCTCGTCTCCCCCCTCTCATTTTTTTTCCTTTTTTTTAACACCGACTCTGTGGATACGTGACATTTCTGCAGGGCCCTGACACAAATCCTTTCTTATCCTCGCCCCCCACCCCCCCACCTCTGTGTTGAGTGATTCCTATCGGTGCGCTCGGACGCCAGCCATCAGCTCCTTCGCGCCTCGCTTTGGGCCAACCTTGTCAATACCAATACAGCCCCACTGCTGTTAACGCTGTCGAGGGTGCCAGAGCCGCCGCCACTGCCGCTGCTGCTGCTGCTGCATCCTCGTGAATGGGCCCCCCCACCCCTGCAGAAAATAAGGAGAGTGATACAGGCATATCATGCACTCGGCCTGTCAGCTTGTCAGATGCGCCGCGTGTGCCCGAACTCTCATCTCGTCTGTCTCACTAACTCGTCCTGCTTGTCCATCCATCAGCGGCTTCGTCACTCGATCTGTCTGGCTTTTGGGTCCGTTCTGTCTCAACCGTTTGTGGTGTTTATATTTTAGTTAGCACATCACCAAGGTGACAATTATTCTTCCAGGGTGGTCTGGAGATTTTTTTTTTTTTTTTTTTTCTCCTACAGGGTTTGTTATGTTAATTTCCTGCCGTGGGTGTCAGGTTGTATGTGTCTGCATATATGACAGGGTAATGTTTGTGTTTGACAGTGTGTGTGTGTGCACATACAGACACACACACACACAGAGCTTAACCCACAGGGGGGCCCATGCTACACACGTCTTGAAGAAATACATAATAACCTTTTCAGATGTGGTGCTTGTCACCGAGCTGATCTGTGGACGACATTACGCAGACTGACAGATGTGGAACTTGTCAAAACATCAAAACTTGAGCTTGAGTATGTCAGCGTGGGTTTTTTTTTTTTTTTTTGATGCTTTCACCTACTGCAGTGTATGTACAGTGCGATATATGTGTGTGTGTGTTTGTTTCTTGTTTGTGTGCATGCATTTGCACAGAAATGAGGCGCTCATTTGCATAATTAAACATGCACATCTGTGTTTATGAATCTTAGTATTTACCTTTGTGTGTCAACGCGGTCGTACAATACATGTGTCTTGTTGTGTTTGACACATTCTGACAGGATGTGTTATATGTGCTAATATGTCTCGGTGCAAATTTTCCCCATAGTAAAGGTTTATTTATACACGTATACGTTTGTGTGGAGGGAGGTAACATATTTACTTTGCCCCACATACCTGAACATCAGCAGCGATGCAGCTTGAGAAAGAAACACCTCATGCTGAGAAGAAAGAAGCCAAAGAGTCTTAGCGAGAGGAAGATGTGTGTCTGTGGAGGAGTGATTTTAAACATTGAAAAAAGAAGGAGCTGAAAGCAGGGGGGAGCGTGTTGGGTGGGTGGGGAGAAAGAAATACACAAATGGGGGGGCTAAAGACAAAAGAAAGAATGTGGAAGAGAACACAGGAGGGGAGAAAAAGAGTCGTGAGGACTGAGAAGAAGTGAAAGTAATAATGACTTAAGATGCCGCTGTGCTCCTGAAGGGTAAAGTGGAAGAAGAGGAAGAAGAAGAAGAAAAAAAGAGAAGAAGGGAGAGTAAATCAGTCTGAAGTGAGGAGCGATGAAGATTGAGGGGGAGAAAGGGTGTGAAAGACAGAGCGAAGACAGGAGGGGATGAAGATGGAGAGATAGAAACGGAGAGTAATGTGGAGTTAATTGGAGAGAGCAGACTGAGACAGCAATGTAACTGAGGCTACTTACACACACACACACACACACACACATCATGAAAGAGCCTGCAGTTTCTTCCTGCTGCAGAGCTAAATGAGGTGAAAGTCTGCACATTTCAGATGCTGATTAAGAATTTGAACATTTTAAAAGACTCCACATTTTCATTTGGCTAACGGTGCCGGGAAAAGAGCGTAGTAATCCCTGTGATGATGCTGCAGTAGCTTTGTTTTGTTGTGTGGAGGAACGCAGAGGTTCATTGCCTTCTGAGACAATGATGCTAAGAGAATGATGATCGCCCTCTGTCTGAAAAAGAGAAGTTGGCGAAAACAAAAGCTGAACTTTTCAAAGTTTTACCATCACCTGGAGAGGTGAAGATGATTCAAAATCGATTCACCTCTGATTCATACAGCTGTTCCTCTTCCTTCTTCTTCCAGGAAACATGCAGTGGGGCGGGGCGGGAAATAAGACATGTATCTTCTTACTAAGAAAATAGAAGAACTTTAAATTCACTTTGCCATTTGAATGTTTGTTGTAATACTTGAAATTAACTGTAAAGTCTTAATTAAAGGAGTTTTCTCCTGAACAACAAAAGTTGTCTTTACTTTTAGTGTTTTTTAGCAAAATAATTGAGGTCCAGTTGATAATCTGACTTACAGAATGTAGATTGTGGTTAAAGCAACTATTTCATTCTCTTCCTCTGCTTCAATTTTCTTTTTAACCTTTTCAGACTCCCTACCCCTACATACTGGACTTTCCAAGAGAGTTATGATTAGTTTAAAAAGAAAAAGACAAACAAGCATCAACTTTAAACTAAATTAAATTAAAAGCTAAATTAAGATAATCGGTGAAGCCATAAAACATCATGGAACCGAAACCTCTCCCCACACAGATGTTGACGCTCCGTCACATCACTTTACTTCCTCGTTTGCTGTAATTATTGCTAATTTCTCACTGGAGTGTTTATATATGAAGTTTTGAGGCACCTGCTGAAACAGGTGCAACATTTTCATCAGGTGTCTGTATGTACAGACAAAACTTTACAGCTCCACTCACAATTAGTAGATTACTGAATTATTATAAACAATTAACTCCTCCATTATGATGCAGCTCATGATGAACTACTGTATGGGACATCTTATGATCTCTCTAATGAGCAGCTTTAATTTTTTCCCTCCTTTTTATACACATGGATTTATGCCTCACACAGATTGTGTAGGTCAAAACATGCATGATTATTTTTAGAGCATCTTTTGAACCAAACTCTCGCTGCTGTTTGGAAAGCATTTCCGTTGATGGACATCCAGCTCTCATGGCAGCGTTTTTTTTTTTTTTTTCAGGCCTTAGCTTGAACACTGCATCGACGAGAGTGACAGAGGGAGATCAAGTGAAGCTGCAGGACAAAAAAAAGAAAAAGAAAAAACAGTCATGGATGCAGAGAGAGAGAGAGAGAGAGAGAGAGGGAGGAGGGTGACAAAGCGAGAGTAAGAGACAGAGAGAGAGAGAACGTGGGAGAGAGCGAAGCGTCCTTTGAAGTTTGTTGGATGATTTTTGGCCTGCTGTTTAGGACACGGGCAGGTATGGTAAACACTGAAAGGCTTCTTCGAGCAGAGGCTTTGATCACAACCATGCTGAGAGATGATGTTGATGACTCAGTGGTGCCTGAATACTAAGGAGTGGCCACTACACACTCACACACACACACACTTAATACTGTAAGTGAAGATACTTGCATCTACGCCACATAAAAACACAATCAGACTCGCACAGGGAGAGGCCTTTTACTCCTAATCTTTTATTTTAACTTTTTAAACTCCTCAAAATCTATTTTCTTTTCACCCTAACAGCGCATTCAATACCATAAAACTCTTTAACACAGACTCTTTCCCGGTGATTGTGTTTCAAGCCTCAAAATGAGCCTTTTACATCCAGATGAGAGCTGGCGGCCAAAAGCCGAAACCCTCAGCTGCATCTGGCTAACCTCAGCAGACAATTCAATCGCACTGAGAGAGTGAGGAGAATTTGTGAGACATCAGGAGGATTAGGAACGAAGCGAACCATCATATCATATTGCACAGGTTTACACACAGACATTATTAAAAAGAAATGGCTTGAAGCTGCGTAACAAAAAAAAAAAAGAGCGTGCACTGAACAAGATGCACTTTAACACCAATCTGCTTTTTAGGAGCATATTTTAAGAATCTTTCTCTTTCATGAAGACTCTGCTGGACTTAAAAGCAAAATAAAAAAAAATAGGATCATGTTTTAAGATCTATCTTTCCATCCTCCCTGAATCCAATTATCAAGTTTTCCTTCTTTTGGTACTTTTACGTGTGGAAATTATATTGACTGTCAATATGCCACAAATACAGAAAGCTATCTTTCTCTGGAAATGAAAGATAATCAAGTTTTATCAGCCGGAAAATAAGAAATGTATTCACTATTTCTGTCCCGGTGATTAAAGTTTACACAGAATGAGTGAAAGGATTACTGGAAATTTATCATTTTGCAGTGTACTTTGCTCTAAGCTACCTTAAAGCCCCTGTGTGTAGACTTTTGTATCACTGTACTCAGCAAGTGTCTGTCAAATTATTAAGATGGGATAAGTTTGGGAAAGTTTTTTTTTTTTGCTGAAAATGTTTGTTTATTGAAAAAGTTGGAAATCACAAGACTGAACAAACACAACAGGAGCTTTAAAGCAACT
This sequence comes from Ctenochaetus hawaiiensis, assembly GCA_029783645.1. Taxonomy (NCBI): domain Eukaryota; kingdom Metazoa; phylum Chordata; class Actinopteri; order Acanthuriformes; family Acanthuridae; genus Ctenochaetus; species Ctenochaetus hawaiiensis. The sequence continues at coordinate 5,387,402 of JAPZDY010000007.1, read as the reverse complement.
TCTTTTAAAATTTTTAATAAAAATGCATCAAATGCAAATGTTTATAGTAGGAGGATTTGTTTGTAGTAATGAATTAAAAGAGAATTCTCATCTGAATCTGTTTTAATAAGCTTTGCAGTGAAAAAAGCATAAAAATGTTTTGCTAACCGGCTAAAACTTTACTGTTTTTGTTCACTCTCACAGCTCTCATAACACCAGTTAGCAGCTAGCTAGGAAAGATTGGAGTAAGTCACATATGTGCAAGTCATAAGTTAGTCTCAAGTCTCAACCTTTAAGTCTGAAGTCCACATTTACTTTGATGAGAATCAAGCGAGTCGAGTCTTCTTAATAAAATGTATAAATGGTCTGAAGCCAAGTCAAACATAACTTAGCTTTTTAGCTAATGTTTGACTAGCTAACAAGTCAGCTAACAAGACACATTCTCATATTTTTTGTTGGTTTTGAACTGATTTTTGCAAACGTCACACCAGAAATCAACCAATCACGCTTCATTAACAAAACATAACCTTTTCTCATCTAAAAAAATGTGAATATTTAATAAAAAGCATTAATTTCAAGGCTAAGTCAAGTGTCAAAACATGACTATGAGGTCGAGGTCAAGTCAAGTCTTTCATCAATCAGTCATGCAAGTCTCAAGTCCCCAAATTTGCGACTCAAGTCTGACTTAATCCCCTACCAGGTGAATTTATAGTGGAGTATTCAGCTGCTAAAGCGTCAGAAACCAAATACTCCAAAAATGCACATGGAACGAAAGACACACTGATGATACACACACATCACACACATCTGTTCTCTAAAAAAAAAAAAACATGCCATAAATGTGAGTGCATTCCCATGTCTTTTTGGCTGGTGCAGTGTGTGTGTTTAATTCCAGATGACACACAGCCTAAAAAAGGAGGGGATGCAGGGACACACACACACATACACACTTACACACTCACTTGAGTACACACAAAAAAAAAAATACACAGCCACATGTACTGTTTAACAGCTCAGAGCAGTTGCACACACCAGCACAGCACACACACCTGCACACAGAGTTTCCTCTCGCCTGGGTGTATTAGGGATGCAGACGGTGTCACAGGAGCAGGGCAGGGCGCTGAGTAGCTTAATACAACCTAATGTATCCTGGCACACTGGCCCTTCCTCCGATTGAGCATCCTCACTCATGGAGACCCACTTTACCAAGCAACAATTTAGCCACACGCACACACACACACGCACACACACGCACACATGCACACACATCCACGCACATACACTTCATTGTACGCCTAAAGTACTAATGCTCAGATGGTAGTCATCCATAAATGTATCAGTGCACAATCAATAGCAGAGCGCATTTGTTTCAGATGAGAAACCACAAATGTACAGATTGAAATGAAAGACAAAACTTTTTCTCCATCTGCTCTTCCTCCAGCTGGCCTCCTCCTCCTCCTCTTCTGTTCTCTCCTTTCTGTCTTGTTTTACTCTCATTCCATGCATCCTCATTACCCCCCCTCCATCCTTTTTTTCTTTTTTGTCTTTCCCTTTCTTTTGTCCTCATTTTGCACAAATCTCCATTCCACCCTTTCCTTTTGTTTCCTCCGTCTCCCTCCCTTCTGTTCTCTCCTTTCTGCCCTTTTTATTCTCATTCCGTGCGTCTCTCTCCCTCTCTTTCTCTCTCTGCCTTTTCCCTTTAGTTGTTAATCAGAGTTGATTGGGAGCAGAGAGAGCCGAGAGGAGCTCCCCAGTGGATCAATGCCTCTAAATGATCTGTTCAAGGATCCCTTTTAGAACCTGCAAAACTCACTCTGATAGGGCACTGAAGCATGAAGCCGCTCATTTCACATCTAACTCACTTCCTGATTTGCCCTCTGGGAGAGAGGTAGGACTGCCGTTATAGGGATAATTTGTCCCAAAGCTAAATATCCCACTAACTAAAAGTGCTTAGACCAAAATGTCTTCATCCCAGACAATCAATTACTGCCAAGGTGAGGGGGGAAAATGATGAATTTGTTTAAAAACACTCAATCTGTGCGTGCGCGCCATCTGAGACGTCGAGAATTGCCCGACAACTTGGTTTGTTTATGCTCATTTGATTGGAGACATTTTCCTGCGTCTCAAATTTAGGGAGGTTGGAGAAACAAGATTTGATCATGTGCAGCAGCTGAATTTTAAATGTTCTTTTTTTTTTTTCTTTTCCTGTGGTACATTTGAAATTAAATTGATCACATCCTTTGTGATGTTAATGACGAGCACCATGAAGACGTGGCCGGTGCAGACACGGACGCACACATGCACACAAAGAGACTTCAAATTACGTTACGATGCTCCGACTGATGAATATTAAGCAGCCTTCAAAATGTGAGACGGTTTTACTGAAGAACGTCTCACAGTGAATCTTTGAATTTTGAACGAGTGCGAGCTGTTAAAGATGCTAAAACAATACAAGATTATCAAGTGGTACCCTCGAGACATATTATTTATGGAGAGCTGGTACATAAAATATCCAAAATATGAAATATTTAAATAAACTGATGTTTTGTATTTTCACACAGACGGATGCTGATGTGAAAGAAATATTATACATGAAACAGATTTATTTTAAAACTTGTTCTTAAAAATACAACATTTTGAGGTACTGATTCAGCATTAGATGTGAAATATTGATCAGTTATAGCTTCAAGAAGTGTATTCATTTAAAATGAAAGTTTCATATTAGGGTTATAATCATAAGAATTTCCAGCACACTAAGACTCTTTGTAAAGATAAGTGATATTCTGCATTTTTCTTGTTTTAATAAAATCAAACGAAGAGACCAAAACCAGCAATGAACAGAATCTAATAACTAATATTGTCTGTGTAGCTTAAAGGCAGATATGCATTAGCTTATTCCTTTATTCTATTATAAGCATGGAACACTGTAGTTTACGGCTTGGAGATGATTAAAACACACCATCCTCCTGCTGCTGCAAACACCCACCAGAGCACCAAATGTGTATTAATCCACAGCCCAAAATAACACTTGCTGGGAACCACAAAGCTCAGCTCTTCTTCGTCTTTTTTTTTTTTTCTAAATATCATTGTGTGTGCATTTGTTGTAAAAGATTCATGTCGTCAGAACAAACAAGAGAGCCACAGGCAAGACGGGAAAGTCAAAGTTTGTACAGAAATGCAGAGTGCATATTGCTGTTGGTTTTGCTACTTTTCAAGACGTTTGTTTACAATAAGAAAAATATAGAATAACAGCAGCTTTACGGTTTAAGAGACGCCGTCTCACTCCAGTGACTTCAAGACCGTAAGCAGAAGTTTAGTTTCCTCTTCAGTAATATTGGCACCACAACATAAACACAAAAAAAAGAGCCCGTATTATGCAGGAGTAAAAAAAAAAAAATGCAGCCATATGTTTTAAATGTACTTAAGATGCTTTGCGGAGACTGTCGAAATGGGAATCACCAGCTGAGTTCGAGCACCATATTATGTATTTCCATATGTTACCTGCAATTAATTCACAAGTGCTTTGACATAGTGCCAGAGGGAGGAATACAGCAAGGAAAATTACAACACTATAACCCCCCTCCCTCCTGCGATGACTGCATACACTAACATTTCTTCCTCACTAACCTCTGACCCACTTCTATTCTAACATGTCAACCCCAGTGACCCGTTTGTGTACAGAACTAAGTGGACATTCTGCACAGCCGCCTCTATACACTGCTTTAGGGGTCGGGATGATAATGTGTGCTCTCTACCATCACATGACCCACTTCTCTCGAGTATCGTTCGAGAGGGCTCATTGAAGCACACTGACTGGAAAAAAAAATAATCCAAAGATGCTAATAATTCCCATGAAGCAAAATTAAAATAAAATCAGTTACTTTTCAACGCTTTCTCATAACCAGAGGGATTATCATTGATTTTTCTGGCCTTCTCTTGTCTATTAAATAAGCTTAAAAAAAAAACACCCTCAAGGATGTTGTTGCTGCAAACTGCCATGACTCAGGTGGTTTGAAGACCATCAGAAAGCATTTGTTGAAGTGTCCTTGAGCAACTCATGGAGTCTCTGTAGGTTTGCTTTTCCGTTGAGCGTGACCTCGAATCTTCCTGTTGAAATGTACAAACATAAAAAAAGAGCCTAACGGTCTTAACAGCACACAGTTTCATGCTATTACAGTACTCAGCATGACTAAACTAAGTGGAAACCAACAGTTTCCTTTATGCTGTGCAATTGCACAGAAATGTACTGTTTTCAAATTGTAGAAGATGTTATGGGTTTACTTCTCCTGAACCTTCTCCTTTCTTCCTGTTGATTCTGTGCATATTCCTGAGCCTGCATGTGATTGTTTTTATGCATAAGGACATTTAGATTTACTGTTTCCTCTGTATTTCTGCAGGTTCTGGCACGGGGAGTACAGGGTGGCTGTGAACATCAATGACTACCTGGACATCTACTGTCCTTATTACGAGGGTCCTCCGTCCCACGGGCGCATGGAGCGCTACATCCTGTTCATGGTCAACCACGAGGGCTACACTTCCTGCCAGCACAGGATGCGTGGCTTCAAGCGCTGGGAGTGCAACCGTCCCAGCGGTCCTGACGGACCCCTGCGCTTCTCAGAGAAGTTCCAGCTCTTCACCCCCTTCTCCCTGGGCTTTGAGTTCAGGCCTGGACACGAGTACTACTACATCTGTGGGTTATCAGCCAAGCTGTGTGTGTGTGTGTGTGTGTGTTTGTGTGTTTCTTTGTGTGCACAGGTAAAGGGTGTTTGTCTGTTTGTTGTGTGTGTGTGCCTGTGTTTGCCTGTTAGCTTCTGTTCAGTATGCATTTGTTAACGGTATGTAAATATGCAATCAACAGAAGCTGATTGAGAGAGTTCTCAAACACGACCCACCGTGTTGCTCGCACACCCACAGGCGCGCACAAACACACCTTCCATCTATCGTTCGCTTTCGCTCCCACAACTCTCCCTCTCTCTAATCTCTTTATTTCTTGATGTAGCTCTCTGCTTCTGTTGAGATCATAAGTGGTGTGCTCAGCAAAGTGGTAAAAATGTCACCAGGCGTAGTTTGTAATCATTTTTATATTAGCTGTATTGATGTTTCTCCTCACTTCAACAAGTGATGTATTAGTATCACAGATGGGCCTCGCCCCCCCTGAGACTGTTTTTCTGAACGGAGTTAAAAAGCTATCATTCCCCCCACTGGGCGGGGGACAAATAGTAGCTTCAAATTACTCTTAAACATTGTCTTTTAGCTGCTCGGTGTGCCAGATGGGTGGGATAGATTTACCGCATCCGGACAGTTAAGAGCAAGATCAGTCGGTAATCACAGAAAAGCACGTTAAATTGACTTTCAAAAAGCTTCGCTGTCACGTCCAAACTTTTCTGGCGCCTCACAGAGAAGTGCCACTTTTTCTTTTTTTTTTTCCTGTGCGGAGGCTGCAAGAGCTGGCTTGTGACAAGACATTTGCCTGCTTGAAGCCACAGACCAGCTGGGAGAATATGTGGAACGGAAATGATTTGGTTTTGAGAGGGGGACGGTCATGATTCGCTCAATCACAAGAGGTCGCCTATCAAGAAAATGTATACACAGATTGTTTTAAACGCTCAAGCAAGCAGTTTATTCTTTTATCCGTCTGGCAAACATATCAGTTGAAGGATGCAAACTAAGCAGCATTTTCTTAGATTAATCTAAACTTTTGCAAGGACACATTAGTGGATTGGTTTGGGGAAATTACTGTGAGAAAAGTAATCATTTTGTAATTGCTATTTGGTTCAACAAAATAAATCTTAGGGATGTAAATGAGTAAAGTTATCTCATTAGTCTCTCACTTGGTTTAATTTTTTGTGTTGCTCTCCAAAAGTCGCACCAAACCTTATTTGTCACTGGTGTCTTGTTCTGAATTTGTTAAAAACACAATTATTTTACAGCAGACCTGAGCGCCATTTCCGCCGCGATGCAGCCTGACACAGGTCTCTTCATTTCCCCCCCGTGTTACTGCTGCACAGTTGACTGAAAAGTGACCTTAACCTTTTTAGCAGGAGATGAGGCATTCCCACCGTGACCCATAATGGGATGAGGGTCCTCCTCCGCCGGTTTCACGACGGCATACGAGTGCGACATATTTCTTTGTCGGGTTTTTTTACCCTTGGACTGTGATTCTGACCTCTCAGTGATATTCTCCTGATGCAGACAGCTGAAGGAAAGAGGCAACAGAAAGAACCTTGACTTAAAGCAGTGGTTCTTGAACTTTTTCTGGTGCGTGGAAAAAAAGTTCGTACACCTCCGTCCTCCAAATTTTAATCAATCGTCTCCTGGTCATCCAGCACCTGCAGAGGCTCTGTGACCCACCAGACTTAAAGTTAATTCAATTTGTTGTAGCATTTCTGTGTTGAGATTCTCTTTCTAATGCAGAAACATGATTGACTAATGTGTCGTGATCGCTGAAAACCAAAGCATGATGTGCAGCACTACTGAGTTACAGTCGGAGATGATATTAAAATAATTTGTAGCCTTAAACGCTTTTTGTCTGCAGAGTAACTTGAAAATCATTACTGAGTGTTTGCAAATATTCCGTTGCCTCAGTCGGTTGTCTGCACTGTCACAAAGACACAGCAGGCGCGAGTCAGAGAGCTAAAGAGGCGAAGATAACAGCCACCCGATGTCCTACTGCACTTTTCCCAGTTGGCACACACACACACACTCACTCACACACAAACACACACTCTTTTGTTTTCTGTCTCATGTAAGGATGGACAGGGCCCCTCCAGAGTTGTATAGTTGCTGACTAGTATTGTGTTTCTGGGACCCCTGAGGGCAGTGTGTATTCCATAAGATTGGAGAGTGTGTGTGTATCTGGTGTGTGTTGCAATGGGGGGGGGAGTGGTGGTTGTGGGGTCAGTTGTCAAGCGATTGTGAGTGCGTGAAAGGCCATGTCCATCATCTTGACTGACAACCACACACGTTTTTGTCTCACACTGTTTCTCACATGCACACACACACACACATAGACAGTCACACACACACACACACACACACACACACACATGGTAACACGCACACACACAGGTCAGTAGTGATGTGGAACGAAGCCGTGTTGACGATTTTTAACCATCCAAGTCCTTCCTATTAGCGTGTGTGTGCGCGTTTTTCCCTTCCACGTAATAAAACCCATCGATCTCTGATGGCGATCTGCGGCCAGACATGTGTGTGTGTGTGTGTGTGTGTGTGTGAGCATGTTGGTGTGTGTGTTTGTCATGTGGCTGACATGTTGACAGGTCTGCTCCACCCCTTACTTCTCCACCCCAGCTGCCAACTGATGAGGTTGAGTGATTTTGAATGGGTTTTTTTTTTAGGAGACTCTGGATTGTGGATGTGCTGGGAAACAGAGGCACCGGGAAAACTGATAAGACTTCTTAAAAAAATGACAAAAGTGAACATTTTTGGAGGGCAAGGAGAAAAGGAATGAGTTGGGGGGAAGATATCCAGTTCTCTACTTCTAGTCCTTTCTTCACAAAATGTTGCTATTTGTCACTAAAACAGCAGGGAACCCGAAAACAAAGACACACATGGGAGAGAAAGTTCGATACAAGCCTGGCAGGACTTCATAGAGGACCAGGTGGGACCAAAGGTGGATGATTTGAAGAAACTTGAGGCGAAGGCAGTGGGCTATAGGGAAGCCATAAAAGGGTAAAGGAGGTGAAGGGCAGAGAGAAGGATGGAGGGAGGAGTTGTGGGCAGAAAAAGAGGGAGGAGAGGGCAGAAGAAGGGTCAGATTTATTTCCTGTGCGCTGTGGATCTTGATGATGGTCCCCTCTAGGGTCACTATGGGCTCTGGCTATGCGGATTTCCTCTAGGGAGAAGGCCAATAGGTCTCCACGCACACTCCTGCAAGCGCCAGCATGTGTGCACATTCATTTTGGCGTGTGGGTGCGTGCGTGCGCGTCGGCATGCGTGAGCGGTCGCAGAGAGCTGGTCACCATTTCCCTTGAGGTCTCCAGCTCTATTTCACATCAGAGTGAGGTGGGACTAAAAACCCAGATTCAATTTCATTTACTCGACTTTGAAGTTTGAATCACAGTAACTTTTTAACATTTTTCCTCACTTTTTTTTTTACTTTCTTTTTTTTTTTCCCCGGCATTCAGCCGGAGCAGCACGGTGTCTCAGTGGTTAGCACTGTCACCTCACGGCAAAAGGGACCTGCGTCTGTGGGGAATTTGCATGGATTTACTTCCCCCCTATTCCAAAGACATTCAAGTCAGGTCGATTTAAGAGCCAATATCCCCCTTAGGTATGAATGTGAGTGTGACTGAATCCGAGCGTGTGGGTGGATCCCTCACAGACTTGTTTACATCGCCTCAAGTGTTCAGTATGTTTACGGGAGTTCACAATCTCAGGAGCATTGGTTTAAAAGAGCTTAAAAGGACATAATATAAGAGACTCTCCAACTGCTCGGAGCATTAAATGTAACCTAGAAAGTTTCAGGCT
>JAPZDY010000007.1:5341230-5369379 GCA_029783645.1 Ctenochaetus hawaiiensis | reverse complement strand
CCCCCCCCCCCCCCCCCCCCCCCCCCCCCCCCCCCCCCCCCCCCCCCCCCCCCCCCCCCCCCCCCCCCCCCGGGTGAAGGGTAAATGCTGCACTCATGTGGGGAAAATGAGCAGCGCCTCTTTTCCTCTGGAGTCATATGACAGGACATGCGCACTATCATATGCTGCGTTCAAGCGCTCATCGAAAGTTCCCTCTTCTGAGAAGTATAGTTTAAAATACAGTTCTCCCAAATAAAACGTCCACTAGACGTTTAAAAAAAAATGAAAGCCGGCAAATGTGCTACTATAGTCCCAAAAATATGTACTCTGGATTAAATTACATAAATTTGGTGGAATGGTGAAAGCTTACAATTGATATTACAAATAAAGAAAATAAATTAAAAATTGAGTGCTTATTGTTTCGATAACAAATCAATAATACTTACTGTTCAGCTCTATGACTTCCAGTCTACCTGAAGTCTCCCTACTTTTCTCTACTGTCACTCATCAGCATGTATCAGAGTATTTCTTCGGAGTTGATGAAACCTTTATGGCCCGGCGTTAGAATCGCAATATTTCCGATAGCACTTAAAGGCACCAACCCACACACTTCGGACGACCAGACGGTGGAACCACTGAAGGAATCCAGAAGTTAACAAAGCCAAGTTTACATACCGTAAAGAAGGAGGAGTAACAAGATAATCTTTTTGAAAAACAAGGAGGGTTAACTGTAAGTATTGACTTGCCAGATAAACATCTCTCGCCCTTTTTTTCTCATCTCAACATAGTTGTGTGGTGGCGTTTGGTAGTTGACAGGAAAGCGGAACTAGCTAACTAGCAAGCTACAAGTTCTTAAGCTAGTTTAACGGATCCTGCTCTGTTTACGATACTTTTAGCACAACGGCAACTTCCCAGAAAATGTAAGAAAATTTTAAACTGCTCTATGAAACTTTAAGCAACTGTTCTTTCTCTTTTTCTACTATTTTATTTAGTTTTAAAGTGTTAGTTATGGAAGTTAAGTGTCACAACTTTGGTGTCATGGGTGTGGGATAACGTTACTGCCGTCATATTGCATTTGAACCGTGTCTCGTATTGACACTAGCGTCACTTGTTTATCAGGTGACCCTCGTTAAATAGTTTCTCAGCACTAAACCTTGTCCCTCCATGTGTTAGGTAAGGTCAGGTGTGTGTTTACAGTATTGCAGCCATGTGAATAGGACGGAAGCGATTAACCACCCTACGTGTTTTCTCCCCTGTCTTTCATTATGATTGACAGTTGTATCGAAAACCGCTGACACCTGGGGGTTTGTTTTATATAGATATAGACACCACAAATCATGCTTTGAGCTAAATAAAAGGTCATGGTTTAAGCTTTGTCTGTACAGCATGATGTCTCTTTTGTGTAATAGGTAACACATGTCAGCATTTTCAATTTAGTTACCAACTCTCACTTAACCAAAATAAAATTTTCTTACAATTTATTGCTCGAAGAATGGTTGACAATAAGCCTCTAAGTGTGAACTTGAAAGAGATCAAGAAGAAGGAAATGACCACAGCAGGATGAGAGTAAGAAAAGACGTCTGCGCGTTGTACAGTCAGATCCGGAGGAACTGGTTTGGGTAGATGAACAAGAAAAGTGTTTCCCTGTAGGACCTATTGTGTTAGTCACTCTGCTTTTGCTGCTGAAGAAGCTATAGCATGAACGGGTATGTCCTTTGGGCTTATTTGATTATGTTTTAGCTATGAACACATGTAGTCTGGTGCCTTTTAGTCTTGTGGTTTGGAGTGTGAGGTGTGAAAAATATAGGGTTTCTTGTTACAGTATGATAGGCTGAAATTGCACAGGGAACAAAACAATCTTGTATTTACCAGTGTGTGGCCTAAATGTAACCTTTTCATCACTGACTCATGAGGATAAATCAATATCCACCTATACAGAGGTCCACCTCACTGATACATGTGATTGATTTCATGTTGACATGTTAAACTGCTTCTTGTTTTGGCTTGTTATTTCAAAAGAGCACAATATGTGTGAATGAGTTCTTCTTCAGTGAAACAGTCTATTGGTAACTCACATCAACATCTTGCCAAGTCTGATAATCAGTCAAAAAAAAGCTGTGAAGCCTGTGCGAACCAAGTGCCCTATTTCTAAAAAAATAAAAAAGAAAGATAGAAATGCCGAGTCAACAACATTAAATCCTCTGATCTGTCTGCCAAGTAGACTATCCATTCTCCCTGTCCTTTTTTTCTCAGGATGTTAGTTGCTGTGGGAAAGGGAACTTGGATTCAGAGGTTATTTGAAAAACAAGAAAAAGTCCCTTGAACTTTAAAGGAAAAGAGGTTGACAGGAGAGGAAGGGAAAAGGAAAAAGGGTATAAAACAGTGTTTCCTGAATGTACGTATCTTGATAAACTTGGAATAGAAAAGGCTGAGTGTTGTGTTTATGGTTAACTGGGTCTGTCCTTGAAAGTGCAGTCTGTCTGCATGGCAGAAAACAAGCTTAAGTCTCTGCTTATGATGATCCTGATCTCATGTTATCTTGTGCACCAAATGCTCTCTGAGTTGCCATTTCACTTGTCACTTCTGTGCATCCTGCGATGCCGGACTGCTTGAAGGTCACTTGATGCACAAATAAGATTTTGCTTTGATTGGATTTGTATCTGCTAAACCCCTCTACAAGGTAACCAACTCATGTTGTGATCAGGATGCATCTCCAAACGGATTACCTGCAAAAATGCTGAAAAGACAGCTATGACTTGAGGTCTGTCTGCTGTAGTTATATGCATGAGAAAGCAGCATAATTTACAACAGGTTTCTTGTGATAAGTACTGTAGGGGTTACCTTTTTGTGATATTTCTTTTGGAGCTGTACTGGATATTTTGAATCTCCATTCATAATGTTCACATTCATATTCTAAATCAACATTCGCAAGCAGGGGCTTTGACACATATCGCAGGGTTGTGCAGCGTGTCTGGTGAATGCTGAGTTCAGAGGAGACTGAAATGAGCACTAACACATATAGAAGCTCACACGCTCTGTACCTACTGTATTTCTCTAGCTTATGCCTAATGTACAGCACTCTGACTGTTTGGGATGGATAAACACAAATGATCCCTTAGTCAAACACAGGCAAGTAGGTAAAAAAAAAAATTGCCCTTGCTATAGTGTGATGACTTCCTCATGCTCAAGCTTCTTTTAAAAAAAACTGCCAGAGAATCTTTGAATGTAAAAAACAAAACAATTTACATTCGGTACAGTTATAATTTCTTGTATAGTCCTATTCACCAAGATAGTTTTGCTTCACTGTTGACACAGATTTTAATTTCTTTTACCAGCAAGCCAACTTAAGGTGTCCTCACATGTAACACTCCTAAAAAATAGGCTGATTTGTTTAGGTTTTGCATCTCTGTCCCTCCCCATACAAGGAATAGGAAAAGGTCTAATTTATTTATTCGTGTTGAGTTGTAGTGCTTTATGGCAATTGGCGCCCTCTGATGTGAACATTAGTGAGTGACCTTTGAGATCTGCTCCTCTTCCAGGCCGCAGAATATCGAGCTCGGTGCCACGGGGGGAGCCTCCAAACAGGACAGCAGCAACATGGCAGACATGACTGTGGAACAGATGACAATGAGGGCCAACCAAGTGACCGATGAGGTAATAAGTCACACATGCACGCACACACTTACAAAATCCTACTTTCTCTCATTGTCTACTTCTCTCTTGAGTGACTGTGAAACTTATTTTTCAACCTACCAAGTGTTTTAATATCAAATTTTGGCAAAAGCTTGCCAGCTACAAACAGAAGCCATGATGAAATTATGAGCGTGTGGACCATACTGAGCATACAGTTGGACAGTTGGGAAGTGGATAATGTTTGCAGGAGTGTTTTCAGAAGTTTCAGAGGAAGTTTCCGTACTTTTTCTCATTAATTTTTGTTTTATGGGTCAGTAATTTCCGAAGTAATTCTCTCTGACATTCCTTGAAAGAATCATACTTTTTGGTACTAGTCAATGCATGTTATGATCCAGTTAGTTGTAATTCAGTCGTTTTTTTTAGCATAACCATGAGAATCAGTGTTCTTCCACATAACTTGAGCTGAACAATGTGTGATGTTGATTAAGTGTGCTGACATGACCGAAATAAATCAATCAATCAATCAATCAATCAACATACATAATGTAGAATTTGTCTACTGGCAAGCAAACAATTCAATGTAAATGATGAATTAATTTTCCAGTGTTCAGTTTGTAATACAGCAATGTCTTTATTTGGATTTACGTTGAGCTTTTACTTTTATTTTTAAATAATATGTACAAAGTAAATATTTCAAAGAAAATATTAGTCAAAAACAAAAAAGTGACCTTCTTATTTCTATAGTCTTTAATCCAATGTCACCATTTGAATTCATTTTATTCCAATTTGGTGTTTGTAAAAACTGCTAAATTTTAACTTACACCTTCTAAACCTGCATTACTAACCGATACCAAAAAGGGGGATTTTGGGTGTGGTGGTTATTTTAATTCATGAACAAAAGCCTGGTGCACATATGCTAATTATACACAAACAAGTAATCAGAACAATGGATTTGTCTCAGATGCAAAACCTCAGATTCAAATTGAAATAAAGCCAAGCGAATGCCGCAGGAGCCGAGACTGCAAAGTCTTCATGAAATAGTTTGGCCCTTTTTTGTTCATTTGCTTTCTTGCAAAAGGAAGATGAGAGATTCAGAACCACTCTCATGGTTGTTGACTAAGTGGGAAGCCAGAGCCAGCAGGCGGTCAGCTTAGCTTTGCATAAAAACTGGAAACTGGGGGGAACCAGCTAGCCTGGCACTGTCTGAAGGTGAAAAAAAATCCACCTACCAGCACCTCTGAAGCTCACTCCTTTAAATAAAAAACAAACTAGATTTTGTTTTTTCACAAAAACAGAAGCTAAGATAAGGTCATTTAATGTGGTGTCAGTTTCTCAAATAAATCAGTAAGAAAGCAAATAATAGTTTTTCCCCCAAATGTGAAACTACTTTATATTCCTATTCCTTTTATGCCAAAGTGTAAACACTCAGATGTGAAATCTATAAATCTGCAACAGTGAAGCAGAAAATCAAATGTATAATCGGTTTATCATGTAATATCCGCATTAGTATTATTGGAACATTTGATTTAATCAGGCCCGGAAAAATAATCAAGATTTATCATTATTGTGATTAAATAATTGTTTTAGCCATTTCCATGTTGAAAATAAGCAAATTTTGGCTTAATTAGAAAAGCATCAACAGGGAGAAGAAATCACACATACACACATGTAATCCTGAGTTGCTTCTGTACAACACTGAAAGAGCAGGGACGGCTAATTATATTCATTGCATTCACAGTTGCTTATTAAGCCAGGCATTTATAGGAAGTGTGTGACGCTTTTTACGCCTAATTTACCCCGATGGGTCCCTTGCCCCTCTGCGGTTTTGACAGTTTGAATGTTGTCAGCTATATCGATGCGTTTTATTATCAAGAAGATAATTGTTTAATCATCACTCAAGGGCATCATACAATTAACCATCTGATTCAAACGGAGGCCAATTAGCTTACTCTAACCAGGCTTGTAGCTGTGCACTTCACCTTCGTCTAATTTTGACTGTTCTAATTGTCTGTCTGCTTTTTTTTTCATCTCTGTTTGCTCTTAACTGTGTGTTTCTCTCCATGTTTGCTGTCTTTAACCTGTGATTTCCTCTTTCTCTCTGTCGTTCTTTTTGCTGCTGCCGGGTTGACTCAGCAGCTCGTAGTGGGGACAGGGCAAGGGTGGGTCCTTCTGCTAATGCCACTGACCTCTCTGAGTGTTTCAGGTATGAGTGGTTGCACAGAGTGAGATCATGGCTTGTCATGTGTCAGGGCATCATCAGATTTTTTATGATAAGAAAAGCTTGTTTGTCAGAAGTCAATAACAGGCTTTCTTATAATTTAAAAGCTGCAGCTTGAACATTGTGTCAGAGTTGTTTAGATATATTGTTTGTGTGCTCTAGCTAATACCCTTAGCGTGTTTATATGCATTTTATGTTTAAAAAGCCTTACATATAGTTTGCGGAAACCAGTACGCACCTTGCCTTACTATACTTCCATAAGCCATCCCAAACAAATGATAAAGATACCACACTATTGTCTGCATCTCAAAGATTTGTCACAGCACCCCGATCTGGAAATTTTGGCTTAGACAGTGATTTTGGGCTTAATTAGCCAAGTTCAAGGATTTTAGGAGAAGTAATGTTATGTTTATCCACTCAAGTGATGTTCTGGCTAAGCCAGCAGAAACCTGGCTGAGCTCGACGCGTCGCTCTCGCCAATTCCATGTTTGTCTTTTTCTCAGCTCGCTGATTAATGTATTCAGAGCAAATATAACAGAGAGAGAGAATGAGGAATCCGGTACCCACTTTCTCTTGTTAACAGTTCATTAGCGATGGTTACAATGGAGTCATGCCCCAAATCGCATCCGTGCTTCACTCCTTTCGGATGCAGTGCCCTCTGCTCTCACCTGCTATTAATAGAGGCACAAAGGCAAAACTCACCTGAACCGACTGCATTCCAGCTCACCGTCAGCTTTTTGTGTGTCTGTCGGCGCGTGTGTTATTGTCTGTTAACTTTTGTGTCAGCCAAACCCACATGACTCGATCAAGGAGAGTTAAGACACAGCAAAGCACAGGTACACAGTAGCTGTGGCTCAAATAGAGCTGTATAAAACTAATTTATTAATTACAACTACTAAATTATTCAGAACAATTTTGGTATTCAGTTTATTATTTGGAGTAAAATGTCCAAATTCTCTGATTTCAAATTTTCAATGCAAATTTTCTGGTTTCTTTAGTCCTTTTATGACAGTACACCAAGTGTCTTTAGGTTGTAGACACAAAAACAGATAAATGCAGGAAATCTTTCTTTTGAGAAACTGGAACTAGAGAGTATTCAGACTTTTTTCACTAAAAAATAACTTATCTAATTTATAAACAGAACACTTTGTAATTCATTTTCTGCCCATCACTTAATAGTTTGCCTTGCTTTCTTCAGCTCCAGTAGCAGGAGTTGTTCACGGCTGGGGAAAAAAAATTATTGTAAAACTGTTGATTAATTGTTTGGTCTGTAAATTGTTTTTGTGAAAAGTACAATTTCCCAGAGCCCAGTTGAACAAATTACACAACTTGTTTTGTTCAACCAACCAACAAGAAGCTCGGACAATTATATAAGCTTTAGATGTCAAACAGTACGTTTATCATCAGACAAATTACCTTTCACTAGTTTAATTACATCCCGTTAACTGGTAAAGTAATTTTTAATAAAAAAAATTCCAAACATTCCCTTGTTATCAGTTATGAGAATTTCATTGTCTTACATAAGAGAAACTTAACTGTGCTGTAACCTCTGGGATCAGGAAATAAATAGAATTTTTTTTTTTAATCATATAAATGTACAATCTCAGACGATATCTGCAGTCACAGTATAGACGTTATGTTGATATATTTCCCAGATATACAGTACAGGCAGAGGGTGTATAAAGTAATTTAGACATGTAAGGATCGGCGAAGATACTGTGTGACAGCAGTTTTCAGGCCAAGTACAGACACACAATAACACGATCTTACTGCTCTACACTTTCATAGAACTGGTTTTATACATATTTCTGTTTTAGATTTTTAGATAGCCATCTGCTTTTATAAATGTATGAATATTGATGGCGTAGCGTCTTCCTCCATCTTTTACTTATCACATATATCTTTCCATTTCCCTTATCCCGCTTATCTGGCTTGCTCCCTTACTGTTTTCTTGGTAATTCCCTTCTGTTCTGTTGTGTTCTGTTCTCTCTTTCTGTCTCTTAAGGCCACATTCTCATCAGTTTGTTGTCAGATCCAGATAGAACCCAGATAAATGTCAAAATCTGTCCATTTTTGACATCTGGTCCATCGTCTCAGCATAAACAAAAAGTGTTCTGACTGCAAAAATATCCAGTTAGAATAGAAGTTAGAATAAAATCCTGTCTTAAAACCACTTGAGGCAAGTTCAGTTTTTTGTTTTTTTTTTTTAACAAGATCTTGTTTGGTTACTTAAAAGAGCCAAACTCAAACATGATCAACCCTGTGGTTTGAATGGACTCCAAGTCTCTCTGTTTGCAAACTACATTCAGATAAGAAACCTGCTCACCTCTTTTCATTCACTGACGCCTCCTGTTTTTTCCTCCACAGTCACTGGAAAGCACACGGAGGATGCTGCAGATGGCAGAGGAGGTGAGACTTTGATAGTTTGCTGCTGATGATATACAAAAAAAACCTCACAACATGTATCATCTCAAACGTAGCTGTGTTTCGCTGAGCAGAAAGCGTGTGTTTGTTGGTTTATGATTGGTCCCTGACTAGATGAGCTATAGAGAAGCCTCATCTTAATGCAGGACGACTTCAGCTATATACGGTCTTTGCTTAAATGTTAATAAATGAGGTAGTAAAAGATCTGAATTTCAAAAAATGTGACTATATTGACTATATTCTAGCAACTGTTTATAGTTAACTGTTAATTATTTGACATTGTGGCAATAAAAACATAATAATTTGAGGAAAGAGTCATTTTAGAGCTGACACAATAATGTACCACAGTGGTTGCCTCACTAATTATTGCTCAGTATTGTTTTTTAGTTTTCTGTGTTTTTGTATTGGTTGTATAAGCCTCTGTCTGCTAAATGTGTCAGACCCTCATTATTCCCATTCTCTAATCTTCACATTGATTCTGACTGTGACTGTTGTGTTTTTCAGAGCAAACAGACCGGTGTGAACACCATGGTGATGCTGGACCAGCAAGGAGGTAAATGATACATCATGACCACTGCGAGTCCTCAGGCAGATGTTTTCATCACTTTTTTCCAGCTTTCAATGATTTTTTTAACTGTTTATGTCTGTGGCAAAGAGTGAATGCTCATTGTTTGGCTTATAGTGTCCTTTTTAAATGCTTTTCCTTCATCTTGAAAAGAAGGGAATGATACCAAATCTCTCATTAATGCTGTTTTAGTCTAAATATTTTCCTAATATACATTAACAAAACACAGCCCTGTACACCAGATTGTTTTCTTTTTTCCAAGTTTTTTGTCATAGCTAATATCATCCAGATGTCATTGTGCCAAATTACAAATGTCCTGCAAATCTCATAACTTTAGTAACTTTTGCATTTCCAAGAAGTTTTGCAATGATTTGAAGGGACAGATTTCCATTTAGATATTTACATAAAGTTATTGTTCTCGCTGAGGCAGCCAGGATCATAGAGGGACGCTCTGAAAGATGTGCTGCCAAAGAACAAGTGCAAGGACAAAAGCTGTGTGACAGCGTTATGCCTGCAGAACTGTTACACATTTTCTAAGTTACAGTTTAAGTAATTAGCGCTAACCTCCCTGTGCCACCACAGGCACAGAAACTGTAGCGTTAGAGATGAATCACTTGACCGAGCTGTAGACACAAGAAATAGCGGTTTGCAAGAGTTAACATGACTTTCAGATATAATTAACACCCATTTGTTTAATTATATTTAAAAAAGTGTAATACCAATTAAAATTGTATGACCTGTATTTTTACCTAATAACCGAGATAGTTAATTTATAGCATCAAACCTGAATGTTTTCTTATATATGATCTTAAGTTATTTCTTTATTTGTGCTAAAATCTTTTTTTGCCTGTTATTTAAATGTGCAATGCTCCCTAGGATCTGCATTCTCTGTTTAAAAATGTGCATCTGTAATTATTTGTTGCACCACCTGCATTACGATTTTATTTAATCACATTTTTACCGCAGCAGTGACCCAGTTATTGACCCAATTTAGGGATCCTCAAAGGGATCATTAAAGTTTGATTAAACCCGTACTAAAAATGGATGAATAAAGGTGATTAACAAAAAAAGAAATTAACAAAAAGACAAATTCCTGCTGTCTTAAACATAGCCAGATAGAGAGTAGAAGCGTCTGACATGGTGTGGTTTGCCTGTCTGTGTTTCAGAGCAGCTGAGGCGTGTGGAGGAGGGCATGGACCAGATCAACCAGGACATGAGACAGGCTGAGAAAAACCTGACTGACCTCTCCAAGTGCTGCGGCCTCTGCGTCTGCCCCTGTGACAGGTACACTGTGCACTCGGAGCTGCTGAGGGCTCCACATCTCTGCTGTGCAGCTTATGCTTCTTTTCCTGTGCCACATGCCTGCATTTTTATGATCATTTATGAAACAGGTATGTGGCAGGTTTTGACAAAAAATGTAGATGAACTTCACAGTGATGACTGTTACCAGCCAAGAGCAAACAGGTAGGAAGCTGTGTAAACCAAGTGAAGTTTCTTATTTTTTTGCATATTTAGTTTGATGCATTAATTTGTTATCTGTATCATGCATCATGATGCACAGTAGAATGAGTTCCTTAAAGAAAACCTGGTAGCCAAAGCAAAAAATCCCATTCATTTCACTTCTGCAGCTTGTATAACCAGGAAATTCCTCTGATTAAATCATCTGGACAAGATGTGACCAACTGTGTCACAAAATATCTGGTTCTTTGATGAAAAGTTGAAGGTACCAGCTTGTGCGCATTAAAAAAAGTCAGGTGAGACGGGAGCATTTTGACCCAAAATTCTTTTAAAAGTGCTTCTACCAGCTGTCAGAAGTTAAAGACTATGGCAGTGATTAAAATGCCTGTCAGATGTGAGGTTTATGTTCAGAAGTCTGCTGATACAGTTGTAGAAGCGTTCTCGCTGGTTTCTGTAAAGGTAGAAAATGTGACAGCTCCTGACATGACAGGTGCACTGTGTTGTGCTGAGCATACTTAAAGCTCTCCATCAAACCATGTCGATGTGCAGTGTCAGTCTGTGTGCACAGTCAGATCATATCCGATTGTAAACACTGAAAAAAAAAATCTTTCCAAAATGCTTTCACGTTGGAGAAGAGGATTCTTTGATGATTACCATCAGATAAGGTAGGGAAACTTTTTTTAACTTCCTTATAATTAATAAATTGTTCTGACTGTAGTCGAGTTGTAGCCTTATAAACCTCCTGTGGATGCTTTAATGCAGAGACAATGTATTTATTTCAGTTAAAATTATTTACCGTAATTTTCGGACTATTGAGCGCACGTGAATATAAGACGCACCCACTAAATTTAAAAAGAAAACTACTAAAGTTGTCTTCTTCAGTGTCAGAACTGAACAGCCTCAGAATTGCTTCGTCACACACTTCCTCATTTATTTTCGTCCATAAATTAGCCGCATCATTGTTTGTGTTCAAAGCAAATGAAAAAAGTAGCAGCTTATAGTCCGGAAATTATGGTAAGTGTTTGTTTGAATGCCTGTGGATTTCTTGCCTTGCGATGACTCTCCGGTTCTCTTCCAGGGTATCTTCGATCGAGCACGACTCCCGATACAAGCGCACCTGGGGCACCGGGGGAGTGGACGGGGAAGTTGATTCCGATGGATCAAAAGTGGTCTCAAAGCAGCCCTCAGGTGTTCACAATGGCCAGGCGAGCGGCCCGGCACCCTCAGGCCCCTACATCAAGAGGTGGGGTCCAGGCCATGTTGCTTCCTAACAATCTTTTACCATAATCCTGTCTGAATCATGCTGATGTAGAAATGACATGAAATCTTAAGTTATGTCAATCACTAATTATTGATTAGAGATAGAGAAGGGAAAAGAGAGTCCATGTGGGCAGTCAGAGCTGACTCTACATCCATTTTTCAGGGTAACCAACGATGCACGGGAGGATGAGATGGAGGAGAATCTGGAAACAGTGGGCAGCATCATTGGCAACCTGAAGACCATGGCTGTGGACATGGGCAACGAGATAGACAAGCAGAACAAACAGATTGATGGCATCAATGAAAAGGTAGGAATCTTGGATGGTCATGTGTATTTTTATTTTATTTGTTACTTCTAAAGCATCTTCTGTCAAATCAGCTTCCCTCCAAAATTAAACATCCTTAAAAAAAAAAAGAGTTGTCTAAGAGAACAGTTTTTCTCTTGATTTGTTAAGTATTAATCCTGTCAAGCTTGATGGCCAAATTAAGGGTTTCCTGTGAAGTTTTCAGCACAATGGAGCTGTTTTTACAAGCAGTTTCTCTTTTTCTTTGTATCGTGTGCATGACAGCACAAATACCCGCCCACGGTTTCATGCCGTTTCAGTTATGGACCATCGGCTGCAGTTATGGAGAATGAACAAGAAGATTTGTAGTTTGCAAACATGGATGTAAACAATGCTGAATGCTAAAGATTTAAATGAATGAAGAAAATGTATTCAGCATCTTCGTTAGGCTAAAGATGCATATTTTGCATTATGGTGAGAAAAAAGACTGTAAACATAAATTTGTCTATTTACAAGAAAACACCACAGGGCACCTTTTTAAAGAATTACAAACTGGGTTACAGTGAATGAAGCAAAGTGCTTTCAGGTCAAAGGTGCCCTGCAGATTTTCTTGTAAACAAACAGAAGTTATGTTCAGTGAGATTTTCCAAAACTCCTCAAGGTCTAACAAACATGTTAAATTCATTCCCTTCCTCATTAAAAAATTTCAAAGCAGATTCTTCTTTTCTTTCCTGCCGTGTTTACATCCATGTTTACTTGATAGAAGTCTTCTTCTTTCCCACATTTGCTGGCCAATCTTGGTACATTACCGCCCCCTGTAGATCAGTAAACGTAGTATGAAACCATTGGCAGAACAGAAGTGCTCCATCGCACTTGAGTTCAGGAACAACGCAAAAAACCTGAAATGCACAAAATCAACATTCACCCTTTTTTTTCCATCTATTAGTTCACTCATTTTAACAACCTGTTTCTTTTTCTTCTTCTAGGCTCAAATGAACAAAATTCGCATTGACGAAGCAAACCAGAGAGCCAACAAGCTCATCAAGTAGACAAGGCAGCAAACTTCCATCAGATTTTTCCATCAACCTTGAGCCTCTGTCACCCCCCCCCCCACACACACACACACACACTGCATATTTGTGCACATGCATGAACACACAATCTTTTTTCATTTATTAAAAATATTCTATTTAGAAAAATTTTTTTTGCCAGCTGTGTGCTTGCATCTACTGCACTGAGATGTAAGAAAATGCAAAAGCATGTAAACATTTCTTTTAATTGTCCATCACTAGTACACCTTTTGACACATGTTCATTGTCATGCTGGACTTAAAGAAGCAGCGTAGGCATCAGAAACTGCAGCATGGAGAAAATGACTGATAGCCTTTTACTGCTGTTTGATACCAAATAACATATCTCAGCATTCAAACGAAGGGAAGTAGCACCGGTCAGCTGCTTTTCTTTATTTTTCCTCTGTCTAACTATGAACTATAAGCTCTCTCTCTTTCCCTTCTTGAAACTTGTACAGCATATGATTAATTTATATATCACCCACCTGTTGGTCGTATCATGATACAGCTGCATCTGGTTTAATCTTAAACATCGACTTTGGTCTGAAACAAATGTATCTTCCTCAAAATCCTTATGTGTGAGTTAAGTTTATTGTATCATGTGTGTTATTATGAGATGACTTGCCTATTTAATTCTACGTTATCAAGCAGAAATGACTTGCGAATAAAGTTGTGTTTTTTAACACTTTGTTCTCATGTCATTTGTGCCGTTTCAGATGTAAAAGCTCTTTTTAAAAAAAAAAAAAATTAAAAAATCAAACATTGTGCTTTGGAGCAACTCATGGCAAATGCTTTTTATGCTGGATTTCAAAGCACCTGACCCCGGAATAATAGAAATTTAATTTTCTGACTACTGAGAAGTCAAGGTTGTTCTTAACTATAAGCAAGACATTTTTGAGGCTCTGACCTGATGATGGAAATTATCATAAATATAATACTTATAAAGCAACTGCTTGTCCTTCAAATGTGAAGGAAGGTCAGGAAGCATCATGAGTAATTTTCATCATTACCTTCTCAAAGCCCTTAAGTTTGATGTATAATAACACTTAATATGAAAAAAATCAGAGTAGTTGAATAACAGTAGAATTGTCGTCAGTGAATCAGCTGCTGTATTTGATATTAAGTGTTTCTTGAGGTTCTTCCACTTTGACCGCAGTGTTGATGCAAATACTGCAACATATTGTAACTGTTTATGAATTGCCCATTGGCGTTCTGTTAATCTGATTTCATTTTCTCTTTGTTACCTCTTGGTTAATAGAGATTTATAGCACCCAAGAGGAGATTTAACAGCCTATGCAAGGTTCCTACACCAGTCTGCTAATGTGCGGAAAATTAATTTCCTCAAGTTTGATAATTACACAGTCTGTAAAAGTATGAAAACAAATGTTCATTCCTAAAACACATGGCTGCACTTTGTTAAATCTACTATAATTCCTCACATTAGCTTACTAGGTCAGTCATTACAGCATATGCAACAGTTTTGTCAAAATGAAAACCTAGGATCTTAAAACTTAAAGGAATTATTCTGGAAACTTTCCTAGAATTAAAAAAAAAAAAATGAGAGACTGTGCAGGATTCCTGTCAATGAATTTATAGATGGTTGGTGGTTGTGTTGTAACAGCCATTGTATCACTAACAGCTCATCTGGCATCTGTTAGACCGTTTTCACAGCAGAGCTACAGAGAAATGATAATATCTGATCATGAAAAGCATGATTTTCTTTGTCAGAACTGCAGTCGTGCTGAGAAATTACTGCTAGCAGCAAGATGCAGAGGTGCACATGTAAATGAACGATGTTTTAAGGGGTAAATGTAGAAGCAAAATAAGTCCTGGCGGGCTCTGTTGAGGCCATGCTGTGGAAAATTGGCTAATGATAAAGTAGTGAATTATGCTGAAATTATCTCTCATATGCATCTTCTGGCTTATTTGTTTTGAAGAAAAATGATAATTTGTTTGCTCTGCTGCAGGCATACACCTATTGTGTTTGTAAAGATTGAAATGAACTGTTATTCAGGGCTTTGTATTTGCTATAAGTGATCATGCTCAGCCGTTACTTGTCAGCTGAGATCTAATTAGTCTAGCCTACGGCTGCCTCGCTGTCTTGAGGCTGTTTATTCATTGTTGTACCAACAGCCACTGGAATGTAAATCCAACTGTTTTGTCTATTTTGAATATGTTTATATGCAGCTCGTCTTATCTGAAATTAGCTCGGTTAACGGATGACTGTTCAACAAAGTAAAAAAAAAATGGCTTTTGTTTTACGCCTGCCTCTGTTTGTACTCAATAAATCTATTTTGAAATGAATCATATTGCACCTTTTTAACGCATTAGCAATAACAGTGAAATCAGTGTTCATTAAAAATCAGCAGGTACGACCGTGGACGTGAATTTTTTTTCCAGGTTAGCAAACTGAGACTGAGACATTGAAACGACCCAAAGTGTTTAGTTTCAGGAGTTTATTTTAAAGTTTATTCTCTCAAAATGTATTTTGATATTTCCTGTCAACATTTTTGGATATTTTACATAGCTGGAGAGTACAAAATGCAGATTAAAAACCACTGAACAGAAAAAGGCAGGTAGGAAGGTGTGGAAGAATAAACAAAGTGGCTGGAGGTGACGGAGGAGGAGGACGTGTCAAGAGTCTGAGTAACTGTGGATATGGTGACCAATAAAATCAAGACTGAATACATGTGATTGCAGGTTTTCCCCAAAACCATTTTGAGTAACGTGTATAACAAAGAAACTGAGCTACTGGTTCCAGTAGCTCAGATGTGATGTTCTTCAGAACCTCAAACTATCTGTATTCTTGTTAAAACTCCACGAGAAGAAGAGCTTAGATTTTAAAGTTTGTTCCTTTTGTAAATGTCGTTAATCTAGACGGAGATCATCTTTCTTCTTGAGCTGAACACTCTTGTTTATCTTTCTACACCAGACTTCCATCGTTTTCCATGAGGTCACTTGAATTGGATTGTAGTTCAGGGACAAAGCCCCACGGTACAAGGCAAGACGGCGGTGGGAGTGTGTGTGTGAGTGTGAACCACCATCCTGGTCACTGAAACATATAAATTCTGTTCCATAGACTGTACATACTTTATATTTACTAATTGCATCTATTATTCTACAACGTATAATGGCTTTATTGTTAAATCTATCTAATCCTCACCTCCGTTCTTCCCTTACATTCATATTAGAGACACATTCCCTCAGCTCCATACTGCTACTGTATGATCCTCGCCTTGTTTGAACAGCATGCCTGGTCCTGTTGTGTGGTTTGGAAAAGCAGTCAAGATTCATCCGACCCACTTCAGCTTGTCCTAGACTTTGGCTGGCACATTAAAAAGCTTTGTGAATAAAAGGTCCAGGCTCTTTTTCTGCTTTCACGAGAGCACCTGGTTTTTTAGATTTTGTTTGGCTGTGATTTGACACTCAACATTTCAGGTAGACAAAAAAAAAAAGTTTGTGAGACCAGAGTGGTGTTTCATAAAGCCAATTAAAAGTTTTAGCCAGGCTGAACTAATGTTAACAATCAATTTGCCATGTTGAAACAGGATTTTCTTTAAAGTTCACTGCAACATTTGGACATGTCAAATTTAAAAAATTTAAAAAATTGTCCTTTATATGCAAAAGCCAAAAAAATCAACTTAGACCCCTGACTGTACCTCATAGTGAGCTGCTTCTTTCCACAATGTGTTTTCTCTTTAAATGCCGCTTAAATAGAATTAGAGAAACAGACGTTCAGAAAACAAACACAGGAGCAGCAGTAAGTCTGAATCTAATTAAAGACACAATTTTTCCCCATATGGAGGCCTTCATTTCTGTTGTCTAAAAAAGAAAGCAAATTTCTACTTATACAAATGTTTAATTTTTAAAAGTGCTAATTGTTTTATTGCTGTGCTATAAATTAAATCATTAATCTTGTTTTTTTTGTATATTTCAGAATTGTTTAACAGAATCTTTTATCATGTAAAACTACAGCTGTACATTAATTTAAGGTGTTTTTTTGTCACACCAGTGGTTTGGTTTAATATTATACTGAGTAATAATGTAAAATGTGCTGCTCTGTGGCTGCAAACGCATCAGTTTTCATCTTCTCATCTCTGTTTTCTTGATTACAAATGTAAGTTGTTATTGTCTCAGGTTCAGATTCAACATTAGGAAACAGTTCAATCCTGGTTTAGTTTATCAGCTTATTTCAAATTATGCTTTTTAGAACAACATCTCTGAGGCACCTCCATGAAACACCACTCAGGTTCATGCCAACAGAATACATTTACATGTGTGTCTCTACAAGCCAAAGTTGAAGACAAGTAAGGCAGGTCAAGTTGGTCTTGATTTGAAGGTTCAAGAATATCACAATAGCACCATATCAAACTAACGTAAAACATACCTCATGCATCTGTAGATATATAAACTGTATATGTATATATGTTAATGAATAGATATGAAATTTAGGGATCAATACACAAGTGTTGAATATATTTCAAGTTCACAGAAATAACTATGGCCACAGTTCAGTCGTGAATAAAGTTGGACTCGATCTGTATTCAAAACTGACTGAGGTATCTCGTGACTGCTCTTATGTCATCAATTAAAATCTCCACAGTCAAACCCTTCACAGTGCATAGAGCATTTAGTTTGCATGCCTGCAATTAACACTTGGTGTATGTGCACTGTACAACACTGCACTACTGTTTGCTCATTACCAAGTCTTTACATCGCATTTACAAAGCCTTTGAAAGCCGGCTAAATTCACTCTGGTTCAATGAGCGGCGTTAAGCGCTCCAAATTCAAACAGCACAGTATTACAGTTCACAACCATTGTATAAGGCAGATTAATGAAAGTACTCTGGTACTTTTTAGTCACCCTATGTTCATTACAGGCCCTCATATCATACATAGCTATACCAAAGCATGCCATTACTAAAGCAAAAAAAACAAAAAAAAAACAAAAACAAAAACAAAAGAAAAGTTTTACAAACGTTCTTTGGTTGAGTGTGAAAGAAGCATTCCTGTGCTTTCATTTGATGCTTTGAATTTGGCATTTGTTAAAAAGAACACAAAGGAAAAGAAAAGTGGACCTTTGCAATGATACACTGGCTTAAATACAGGCAAAAAGAGTGATGGCTTTAGCCTAAACTACAATATTTATGTTAATCCTCGCAAAAATAATATATATAAAAAAAAAACAATCTAGTGATTAAAAAGCTCGCCTTGACTGATTGTACACAAATACTACTTCCTCTTTCCAGGTTGCCTCAGCAACACCATCCCTCCCTAACCATGGCCATCCCATCTCCTTTCACTTCTTCTTGGCAAAGCGGCCGAACTTCTTCTCCTTGTCTTTCTTGGCAGAGCTGGGCTCAGGGTGGGCAGCTGAGGAGGAGGGAGCGGGCAGGCTGTGGGTTTTGGCCCCAGAGGGCCTCGACGCCTCCTCCGCTGCCAGGGGCTGAACGGCCTTCTCCATGGCTTGGCTCCAGCGCTGGAGCTCCTCCTGAAATTAGACAAAAACACACACACACACACACACACACACAGACCACAAGGACTTACAAAGGGAAGTCTACCTCGAGAGGGGCAGTGTGTGTTTTTGTCTCATGGTCTATTTGAGTAAACCAACAAGTGGAGGTGGCCACACATTCAGCAATGGAACTTAAAATACTGTGTTTGTGAGGCTAAATCTGGGTCATACAGATGAAAACAACCTCGGCGTGAATGATTTTATTTTGGTAAATTTAGTGATCCCTATAGGATAAATCTCTCGCTAGCTGATGGTGAAACCGAAGGAAATATGAATATGTAATGATTAATTTCAGTTTGTTACAAAAAGAACCTTTCCATATGACTAGAAATAGCATATAACATTAAAAATGTATGAACTGCATGAAGCATTACACCCCTGAAGTGCTGCTTTACTTAGGGTCAAAGATTATACAAGTCCAGAACATTCAGTCTCATGTAATTCATGAAAATTTTGTTGAGTTATTCAATGTTTTATTCTCGGTGGTATAAAACTTACCTCGTCTTTACACTGGAACAAATATTCACTGCCGTCTCCAAGACTGTAAGAGGGAAAGAGAATTGAATTTAAACTTTATTGTAAGGAGAAACCCAAGAGGAACAAGTAGTTGCTCTTATACTTTGCACACATTTAAAATAACTTATTGTTTCTTTCACAGAGACAACAGGCCTCTTTTTAGCAGCTATTAGCACACAGAGTGTGATTAGCTTAGCACCAAAAACACAGGATCGTGGTTTTATCGAGGATTATTTCTTAGTTAGGAGCTTCCTGGAGTCTCTGCTAGTTGCTCAGAAGCTTCTTAGTGATTCCAGGAAGTCACCCAGCCAGTATTGATCGTTAACTCTATTCGTATAACAACTTAACTTAAGTAAAAACTGAAATACCAGAAAGGTCTGGCACAAAGTTCTTGTATAAAACATGCTTCATCTTCTCATCCTACTTTTGGCAAAAAATAAATGCATTCCCAAAATGTCCGAACTAGTCCTTAAACAGTAAGACAGAAAAAATTAAACCTTATGATTGGCAGGACTCTCACCGTAGTTTGGAGACGTGCTTCTTTTTCTTGTAGTTGGTGAGGATCTCCCAGCTGGCATTGCTGAGAGACAAGGGGTCCTCGCCGTGATACGTCACCCCGTGGCCAAAACTCTTTGCGTCCTTATAGACTGAGAGCTGACCTGGTTTCAGCACACAGTACAAGTTGTTCCATGACCTAAGAGGAAAGGGAGGGAAAGGAAATGGAAATTATCTCGTTCAAGCAGCTAATAATGGAAATAATGCAAAATCAATTTAATTCAGTTAAAGGAAGGGCAAGTCATTCTGGAGAAACATTATTGACCTTTCATCCTGTTAGCACGGCAGATTTACCATCCCTCTCGCTCCCCCTCCCTCATACTGTGCACAAGCATGAACCCTTTCACTTCCTTTCATTTTCCTAAAACAATTTATAGACTCAGACAAAAATAATCCCCTTCAATCATCACTTATGTCCCGTTAGATCTGCGTGGCAGTAACTGTATCTGCAGAGACACCGCCCTCTGCAGATACAGTTACTGTTTCTGGGTGTCAGGCTTTGGTCAGTTGATGTGTTGCCCCCATCCAATATATAATAACAGCATGCAGGGTTAGTGTAGCCAGATTGTAAGCAGCATCCAAAAGAAAGTTTGTGCTGCTGTATTTTGATTTATTTTAAGACTCCAAGCTGGCAAACATACAACTTGTGCAAAATCCCCTTTGGCTTCCTTTCCCCTCCACACCAAAACACCTTCTGTCAAAAAGAGTTTTACTAATGTGAGTTTAAACCCCAAGATCCTTAAAAACAATACATGTATAAAATGTATTCGTTCACTTTTGTGGTAAAGCAGGTGTGATTTCATATGCATGCATGTCCTTGTTGTAGAGCTCTAGATGTTTTCTTCACTTTCGTTTGAGGAAGCTATTGATTTCCTTTCATTTCTTTTCACTCTGAAAGTAAATTAGAAGACTCTTAGATTTGCTCCAGTTGTTTAATCCATCACAAAGAAAATTAAGTCTGCTCTAATTTTTATTGTGTTGCAGATTAAATTAAAAACTCTAAGTGCAATATATGAGGTTACCTGGGAAATAATACAGAGTTCGTGTTCGCTGTGACGGATGAAGTAAGGTCAGCAATTTTTTAAGTGTGCTAATAGATTTTCCCAACATAGAGAAATTAATGGAAGCAATGATGTCTGGAAATGGATAGTGGAGTGATGTAAAGACCACATTACATGCAGTAAATGGGCTAAAACATGCATGAATAGTACTGCTGTCTTTTTCCCCCATTAGGGGTGATTGATATGTTTTTGGCCAACGGTAGAGGGAGATGAGTTATGGAGCTCTCGTTTCATGCACGCGCAGTTTAACTCTTTGAGTGATTATGCAGAAAGTTTGAAATTAATAACTTTTGTGGTATTTCTGTTTCAGGTAATTGAAAAATTGCAAGTCAGCACTGGTGGAGAAAATGGACAATCAGCCTTCGTGCAGTGACCCGGTACCTCCGTCTCAAGGGCTCACCCACTAGGGGAGAGTGCCCCTTTGTGCAGCATGGTGGTGAACTGGGAGTTTGAATTGAAACGTGGCAGAGAGGACTGCACGAAGGCTGATATTGTAATTTTCTTTTACCCAAAACAGAAATACGAGACAAAAGTTATAAACCTCTAACTTCCTGCATAATCCCTCATAGAGCTGAATGCATGTGCATGTAATTAAAGCTGTATATCTCATCACTTTCTATCAAAGGCTATGAACTTATCAATAACCCTTCTTCTGTACCTATTTGAAGCCTTCTTCCCTGAGCCCTCCACGTCGTGTTTGCGGCTCAACGTGCCCTCCTGCAGCACCGTGTGGGCTCTGAGAGGCTCCGTCGGCATTGTGGACGCCTTCTCTGGTTCTTTTGGGATCACTACTGAGACAGAAGGCTCCAACTCCAAAGAACCACTCTCTTTCATTTCGGACTCAATAGGAACAGTGGAATCACCAGCCGTCCCCTCCAAGAGACCTGAAGTGGGCTCAACTGCACCAGAAGCAGACTGGATGGGGGAAAAAGAATTCAGATTGAAAGAGAATTAGACAAAAGAAACAATATTGATCACCTAATCAACATGCACATTTGGAGAGGGTAAGACAGCAAAGTGTGCCCTTGACTTATGCATTCATGGTTATTTTAACAAGTACCTGAAGAGGGCTCTCAACAGAATCAAATGTGGTCTGTTTTGAAATGAGAAATTCAAGGAGCTTTTTAAATGCAGCGGTTAGTAAGAAAGTAGCATAGAGAAGAGGCTGATTTTCTCTTTTTTTTTAAATTCACTCTCTTAAACAGAGGTCACAGCATGATAAAGTACAGAGGACAGGAGCTGAGTGAGTGGAGCTACTAACCAGAGTCTGTTCCTCAATAGTGTAAAGCTGTGAAGATTCTTCTACAAAGCCGGTGTCTTCTCTCCTGCAGGAAACAGGGCAGCATGGGGTCGACTTTAAGAGCAGCAGGTGAAGAACAATGTGTTTGTGTGTGTGTGTGTGTGCGTATGGAGAAAAAGAGAGTGTGTATGCATGAAAGTTTCAAGGCTAAGGCTCCCAATATTCTATAGCTTTTGTTGTCAACAGACCTGACAAAAAAAACAAAACATTGCAGTTGTCCTTCTCTGCATACTTTCTGACATCTGTGGCTCTCAACTCTGAGCCATTTGGTTCTCACTGCATTATTAAGATACGCCTTAAATAAAGGTTTGCTTTTAAAATAGACTAAATAATTTTCTAAAATTGCTTGGTAATGACTTTATTTAACAGTAGATATGATGCACCAGTGACTCTGTGCGAGGTACAATGTTCCTGCAGTACACGAGCCGAGCACTGCACTTTACTGTGCAAGTAGCAGGAGAAAGCAATGATAGTCATAAGTTGGTACTCTATATGACCTTATTTGATCATTATCAACACCACAGCATCACTTTTTTTTAGTAAGGGCACATTTGGAGTTTCACAATGTACATAAAACTTGAGTTTATAGTAACAAACCTGAGATAAAAGCTCACATTGGAGAACCAAAAGAAAGAACAGAGAGCCAAATCCAGTGAATAGGGACGGTGGAGACATGAGACATTAGAGGTTTGTGGTAAGATAAAATAAATCACATCAGGCTCAAGCCACACAGGAAATACATAATATGGTCAATTCATTGCCGGTTTGGGTCTTTCTTAATGTATTCGAGATAGTAAGAAAACTTCTGTGAGGACTGTAACCAAGTAACACTCTTTGAATCTATGCCTGTGTTTAAAGGTGCAATTACAGTATGACTGTCTGTTTGTATGTGGGTGTGTGTGTCTACCTGCTGTCCTTATCTGAACGTTGCTCGTCTTTAACAAACTGCTCCATTTCCTGCTGCTGCTTCCTCAGCTCCAACAACTCCAGCTGCAACACAGTGGTGAACAGGAATCAGCACCTAATCCATTATTTACTTCAATTAAGAAACAATAAGTGAGAAACTACAGGCATCACCCTCAGCCCTTATTAACTTAACTGTTGCTAAATAATTCAATTGTAAGCCTGTAGGTTGGATTTCTTGCATTAAATATTTCTTAAAATCCTAATTTATGTATCTGTGAGGTCTTTTAGCAGCAGTTTGGTTTCATACTGTAGTGAGACGCTCCAGTGCAGAGAAACGCTCCTCCCAAGTGGCGGTGGATTTCTCGAAGGCCTCGTGCCTCTTGAGGAGTTTCTCGACCTCGTCCACGCTGAAGCCCAGGTCTTTGCTGGTCACGTAGGGCTCCTGAGCGATCAGCCAGGCCTCTGCCACCGAGGCGTCCCGTGCAAACTGACACACCTCCAGCACTGCAATGCAAGAAAAAGGGGCTCATTAGAAAGAGGTGTTATGTTGTAGTTTTTATCTTAAAATCTTTAATCTTAAATTGTATTGCTGGTTATTATTTGAACTATACAGCTCATGTAGTTATAGTACGAGGACACACTTCCAAATTGCAACCAAAAAGCTGGTTATTTAAGACTCAGTGTCATGGTTAAGCTTAGGTTGAGACAATGTTAATGATGGGGGCTTGGAATTGCCATATGCTGCAACTTTGGAAGGTGCACACAATTAAAAAGTTAAAGATATTTTTTAAAATTTATGGTTTTTATAAAATATTTTCACCTTTTAAAAGTTTTTGGATTGGTGTACATCATGTAAAAAGCAATATGTTTGTGTATGGAGGTTTATAAATCAGAGAGACATTAATGAAAACATCTAAAAGGGAATATATAATAATTCCATGGTTTAGTTGGAAGAGTCACTTAATATTTGAGAAAACAAACACTTTTTTTAATTGTACAGAGCCATTACTATAGAGCATCTTTTTTTTCTCGGGCTATTTTTAAATCTTTAACAAAAAAATCTCACTGGTGTCGGATGGTTTTGTTTTGCCACAGTGCTCTTTTTCATGTGCAAAGGTTTGTATATTTATGAGCGTCTGCATGAGTTAGTCAAATGACCTTTGGCAATTCAGCGCAGACTTGTGAAAGGAATAACATATGTATGGGATTTGCTTTCAGGTTGGAGGTTATTGTTTCTGTACTCACAGAGTCTGAGCCAGTCCCATCTGTCGTTCCACTTGAACATCATCTCCTTCCTTTTCTCCGTCAGCTGCAGCAGCTTCTCCTTAATCTGACACAAGCAGTCACACAGTCGCAGTTACATATCAGCATTATTTAACAACTCAGCCCCAAGACCAGTTATTATCCTCTAAGAATTAGTATTGTGAAGTAATTAACCGCACGTTAGATTCAGGCCAGGGTCAATTGCTCATTTAAATTCTTTTGGCTTTTCCATTTCTAATTAGTGTTTGCTT
This sequence comes from Ctenochaetus hawaiiensis, assembly GCA_029783645.1. Classification (NCBI taxonomy): domain Eukaryota; kingdom Metazoa; phylum Chordata; class Actinopteri; order Acanthuriformes; family Acanthuridae; genus Ctenochaetus; species Ctenochaetus hawaiiensis. The sequence goes on along the minus strand of JAPZDY010000007.1, from coordinate 5,345,119 downwards.
TATAGTGTCCCTGATGAGGGTGAGATGAGTGGAATTTTTTTCTTTCTTGACGATCCAATTGGTTCCATTGTGCCAGACAGGAACAATCACTCCCAGAAAAGTAATTAAATCTAATGAAAGCAGCAATTTGAGGCCCAGCTGAGGATGAAAAGGAGCTATCTTTGCTGCTAAGGCCTTACCTCAGCAGAGTCTCGGTGTTTGCGTGTCAGCAGGGCCTTGCCGAGGTCTATGCAGTCGCTGAATTTCACTCCCCGGGCCTCAATCTCAGAGCGGATCCCCTGATGGTACTTCTGCAGGAGCTCCACGGATGAGACATCCCTGATGTAGAAGAGGGAAAGATGTCAAGCGAAAATAATGTAATGCAAGAAGTTTATCTACCCCTGTTGGCAAGGACTGGAACTGCATAACTTTTATTATACTTACAAACAGTCTCATAAAGAGATGGAGACACGAGCAAAATCAGACATTTTGCTTGAAGATGAGTTGCTTTTTCGGCTGAATTATAGATAAAAAACACTTACAGCCTTAATTAAGTGTTTAATTACAAGCACATTGACTTGAACCTGCTAGGACCAGCTGCTGAAAAGCAAATACATTTTTTTTTAATCCAACTAAAATTATACAGTACATAAAGTAAAAGGCATAGTTTTTATAAAGTTGTTTGTGTGGGCCTACATACACTCACGGTTTAGTTAAGAATATTCACATCGAAAACAATATTCAAGCTTTTACTATTAAAACCAGCAGACTATTAAAAGACTATTGGAATTGATGTGATAAAAGAAAAAATCAAACACTAACAGAGAAAAGTTACAGGTTTGTTTTTCAGGTGCCAGAATCAATCTCTTTAAAAAAAGATGGAAAAAACCTCATAGTGTAAAAATGGCAGATATCAATATTGATATAGTTTGGCCTTTTTGAATTATTTATTCATGTTTTTGAACCTAATACTTAGTAACATTTACCTGCTTTTAAATCTAGCATCTGTACTCTCTTACGGTCGATTTAAGTCAGTTAAGCTCTGAGGGCTTTTACATTTCTTTACCAACAGAAATGAATACTGTGCAAATTTTGCTGACACTTAAGGTGAAAAAGTAAAAATCAAACTTGAAGTATATGGTCCCAGGTTTGTTTTAAGCGATCAGAATCAAACATCCCTTCAGAAATAAGAAATATGCATTTTCATGCAGTTTGGACTTCGCAGAAATCAATTCTGGTGTTAAGCCCATGTGTAAAGAAATATTATGGTATTAAACTGGGAACTGTGCTCACCTGGGCTTCTCCTGAGTCTCAATCTGCTGGATGATGCTCTCCATCCAGGCCAACAGGTCTCGCACCATGGTGAAAAAGCGGAACTTCTCAGCCGTGTCCACCAGTCGCTCCCTGCGGCCCTCGCAGGCGTCCAGCAGGCCCTTCCAGGCCTCCAGCACCTCTCGCTCTGTGGCTTGGATGCTGTCCGCCCTGCTCCCTGCATACTGGGCATGAAGCCGTGAGGCCGTCTCCTGGAACTGCTGGACCTGGAGGAAAAAGAATGAAGATATAAATCATTGAAGTACACTTAACAACCCAAACGCACATTCACCTGCTAAAGGAGGAAAGTTTCTCTGCGCTCACCTTTAATCTGCCTTTAATGCAAGAATTTGTCTGGAAACAAAGTGGCCCAGAAGTTTTTACATTTAAACTTTTTAAAAAAATGAAAAGTATTTATATATTCATTTATTCTGGCTTTATCAATGAGGAAGAAGGAGAATTTTCAGCTAAGTATTAAACTTTTTTTGTAGGAAAACCGTATCATACAAGCAGAGAATTTATAAATTCATTAAAACATGCCCAAAGGGAATTATTCTTTAGATCGTGATTATGAATGATAAGTGTGATTAGGGGAAAAATTGTTTGTTCTCCAAGCATTTTTTCTTTTTAAGGAATATTTTAATAATTATCTCACACAAAGGCTTTGTCTGAGATTGTTTCCCAATTATGAAACAAATTTGATTTAGTGTGCAAAATTTGAATTCTAGGCTTACCATTTTCATATTTTATTTCTTATAAAAAATAAAATAATACTTAATGATTTTTTTGCCACTTGGGACCAGCAGAACAACAACAAAAACAACTGTCACACAATAAATCCATTGCAAACTTTTGATAGCAAACAGTTGCTTGTGTACACAGAGCAATGTTAGCTTTGTAAAGTTTCTGTACACCTGCAGAAAGAAAGTCTGATGTTTGCTTTGGTTTTAGCTCTGTTCTGGAGTCCACCATCTTCTGAGGAAAATATCTCCATGTCTCCATTTGGATAAGGAAAAAAAATACAGGAAACCTCAGAGAGAGCAGCAGAAGAAGAAACTTTCTCTACCGATTGACAGTCATGCATCAGTTGTTGACTGCCCAGAATATATAAACAAATAAAACTGCATTCAATACAAATCATGTTGACCAAAATTCAGATTTGTAGATTGTAGATTTTAAAACATAAGTGAGGACGATGTGTTAAAGAGAATGTAGAGGACATCCTCATCCAGACTGACCCCTTTGTAATCACACATATCAACTGGACCCATTTTATTTATAAGACGCTCATACCAGAGATTTGGGATTAAGAGGATGATGTTAACAATGTAAGTAACCCTCTGCTGGTCCACCATTTATGGGTTCTCACCCTTTGAGAAAACCTTTCACAGTTGCCTAAATATTGCAGCATTTTCTCCCTCCTCTCTCCTCTATGAAATCATCAAAGTTTGCCTCTCGGCCGCTGCCTGCTGTGTTCCCTCGGAGTAAAAGGGCTGATCCCCTGTGCTGTACCTGTTTGCCTAGAGCGGTGATGTCTCTCTCAAAGGCGGCGTGCATTCTGTGGAAGGACTCGGCTTTGCTGAAGTCCTCTCCCACGTCATCAGGCAGCTCCTTCTGCTTCTCGTGGATCTGAGCCACAAGCTCCTTCCCATCATCAAAGTACCTAAAAAAAAAGAGAGGAATCGATTTCTCAACGTTTTTGGCTTTGTGTGTTTTATTATCAAATTTATCATCCCACCAGCTATAACAAATGTAAAGGTGCCGTGTTGAAGTGAAACTCTTTGTGACAGTGTTATTGCATCCTGATGTGTTCTGGTTTGATGTCATTATTTGCTCCAGAATCGATTCCACTCTCACTTGTTTGGACACATTTTGCAGCACCAGAGGATTAGACATGATATCTTAATGGCATCAGTCCAGAGAACTGACTGTCTGTGTGCTCCATCAATACTGTTTTTCCTTACTTGAGCAGTTCGTAAGATGTTGTGAGGAGCTGAGCGCGAGTGTCGATGAGCTCCAGCAGATCAGCCCAGCTGTCATTGATGCCGTCCTTCCATTCGGCCATGGTGGCTGCCTCGGTGTGGCCGGCTTCGATCAGCTCGTCTATCGTCTGGTTGACTAGGTCCACTCGCTCCTGACCCGCCATCCCCGTCTCCCGCGCAAACTCTCTGAACTTGTCCCTCAGAAGCTTGATGAAAAAGAGGAATATGACTTTAAAAATATGAACGAACAGGATAAAATTTTTTATCTTTTGTATGGGAGTTGGAAATGCAACTAAACGTGATTTAATTCTGCATTGGAAAATGTGCAAGTTTAGAGCCCATATGGCTGCAAGAGAAAACTATTTTTTTCACTTAAACACCCAATAAATCATGCAGTGATTGCCCACGAATGCTTAAGTGTTCATCAAAACAGATGTGATGCACAAAAAGAAGCCAAAGCATAAAAAAGACAAACTGTCCTCTCCTGGCTTTCGCTTGTTGTTTACAGGCAGCTTTTATCATTTCCTCCTTTTATTTCATCCTTTGTTTAGATTTTGCAGATACCATAAACATAATTTCTAGTAAGTTATTTTAACAGCTCCTCCTTCAAAGTAACA
>JAPZDY010000007.1:5320110-5341130 GCA_029783645.1 Ctenochaetus hawaiiensis | reverse complement strand
TTCAAAGTAACATCAAATGTAGAGAAATGGTCACTTTATCTTTCAAATGATGAAAACCTGATTTGAATTATAAGCCCTAAAGTTTAATTCTTAAAGACAACACCCAAAACTAAAAAAAACTACAAAAACTACAAAACTTAACTTTGTGCTCAGTTTCTCTTTCTGTTTGTTCTCTAATGCAGTTCTATGAGGAATAATTGCATGTGTGTGTGCCTGTTGTTGTGTGAATAATAACCGTGACGTGGTCCAGGTCCTGGCCCATCTCCTGGGAGGAGGCCACCACGTCCCTCTCTGCGATCCAGTGCTCCAGGTCCTCCACCTCTCGGCTCAACAGGAAGTGGTGGTAGGTGTGGTCCAGCTTCTTCCTGCGGTCCTCTGCCAGCTCCCTCAGCCCTGCATACTGCTTATCCACCTGGCCCTGTCGCCTGATGATCTCTTCACTGCAGACGAGTAAAGGGGGAGAATGAGAGAAAATTAGATGCAGGGAGGATGAAGAAAATGAGAAAAGGCCAAAAAGGATTAAATTTAGGTTTACTCTAGATTAGGTGTGAGATTAGGTTACAGGAATTATCACATTTTACATGCTTGTCCCCCTTATCAGCCGAAACCACAACTGACTGGGATGACATAAGTGAATTAGCATCCTAACAAGGACTTCAAATGTAATTTCCACTCTTTGCACATCAACTTATGAAAGCACAAACCCATCGGGATGGTCTTCGGCAAACATTTTCTGGGCACGGTCGGCCAGCTTCTGAATGGAGTCGGCATAGTCGTCAACGTCTTGTTTGAGGATCATGTGGCGCTTGAGCATCAGCATGGCACTCTGCTCATCCTGAGGAGACAGAAGAGGAAGAGGAAGGTGACAAAGAATCAGGAGGAGGAAGAAGAAATCAGTGCAAAAAAAGGGACAGAGACAAAACATCAAAGAGAAATAAAAGACTTTAAATGAGCTCTCAGCAGAGGGTGCAACTTTTATTTAAGTGTGTCGACTCAATTGAAGAAACCCCCAACCATGTAATCAAGTTAATGCATGCAGTGCCACACAACATGATATGCCTTGTTTTGATTGAGATAATAAGATGTGTGTTTCAGACATCTGCAGCCTCTTTCCCTGAGTTCATCAGCCTGGCTTCTTGTCTGTCATGTGCAGCACCTGCTCTGCTCCTCACCTTGGCCTTCTCATCAGCGATCATGTAAAGCTCCTGCTCTCCTATCCAGGCTTCGGCCTCATCGGCGTCGTTGTAGTACTGCTGGGCCAAGTTGGAGCCGTTCAGCCTCTCCCTGCGCTTGGCCATCTCGTCCTGCAGCCGAGCCCACGCCTCCTCCAGCTCTCTCAGCTGGTCCGCGATGCGCTCTGCCTCCGGTCTGCCCTCCGCGCTGGCTGCCGCCGCCATCCTCCTCCCTCGCTCTAGCACCTCATCAACGCGAGGCTGGTGGCCCTCGATCTCCCTCTGCAACGTCTTATGGACATAAAGGGAAACGGTGAAAGTATAGGATCATCCCAGAAACAATTTGATGGTGTCCAAGCTGCTCTAGTCTCCCTCTGCAACTGCTCTTCAACTCATATATTTTTGTGTAGTACAAACATTAACAAAGAAATAACCTGCAGCTGCAAAAAATAGATCAATCATTTCAAGCCAATATAGATTATAAAATACCACAAACTCTTTTGTTTTAGCTTCTCGCTGAAGGGATTTGCTGCTTTTCTTTGACACATGTAACTATAATGATCTTCTTCTCTGAAAAAATGGGCAATCTGAAGAAGTCAGCTTGGGTATTTTATAGACCTTAACCAATAGTTTGAGAAAATGTCAGATCCATCTATGATTGAAAAAATTGTAAGATGGAGCCCTGAGAGGAGCCATTTACTGTTCGACTAACCAAAACTCTTTTTCTAAGTAAAAGGAAAAACGCTTACCTGGTTCTTCTTCAGTAACATTTGCACAGTTTGAAGATTGTGGCCATGTTCTTGTGACATTGCCAGGGGCATCCTCTCCTCAATCCAGAGCTAAGTGGGGAAGAAGAAGAAAAAAAGAAGAATAGGAATAAGAATGAATAGAGAGAGAAAAAGGAGAAGACAAAAAAAGAGGAGAAGAAAAATGTAAAGAGGAGAAGAAGAATGAAAATGGAAAGGAGGAGAAAAAGGGAGGAGAAGAAAAATGTAGAAGATAAAGAGAAAATGGTCTCTGCTGAGAAATTGCTTCCCAGATCTCAGATAAAGACGGAGTATAAAAAATATGAAGCCCATTTTCTTTTTACCGAATTTTACTCCTTTTTCAAAATGTCTCGAACATCTCCAACAGTGAAAAAATCTTCTTAAAATTCTCTCCTCCACCTGATTAAAGTGGACTGAGGCAGTGAATCCAATAAAGGATTAAAGCTTTTTACTCAGATTCACCTGGCGAGTCAATTTCATGGAGAGAGCTGGTGGTCTTACTGTCTTGCATACTAAATGCACGTACTGTACAACTGTAATTGGAAAATTAATTTTCAAATTAGTAAGTTATCATTTTGTGGGAGGAAAAAAAAAAACATCCTCTGAAGTTCTGACTTCAGTATGAGACCCTAAAGGTCGTATCTTGCTGTCATTCAAAAGCCAAAAAGCCAGCTCCTTAAAAAAAAAAAAAAAAGTCTTTATCCTAATTTTGTGAAATCAGTCATTTAAGCGAGGGCAGTGAGTTCTGGCACCTAAATTTTGCCCTAATTTCCTGCTCACCAGCTCGTCGGCCAGGTCTCTGTAGAACTGATGGACAGCCTTGGCGGCCTCCAGCTTGCCCTTGCGCCGGGCCAGTGGTGTGAAGAGCTGCTGAAAGTCTCCCTGCAGGGCCTGCTGCTCAGCCTCGAGCTCCGGCTGGTCCTCCCTGCCTCCTCCGTGCTTCCTGACGGCCTCCTGGAGCTCCTCCAGCTCTCTCGCCCGGTCACGCACCTGGTTCTCTGTCATCTGGCACAAGGGGGGGTACAATTAGAGTAAAAGATGAATAGCCTTTCAAGTGCCTAATCAAGATGTAGTGGAGGGTAAATCAACCAAAAGTTAGTTTGTCTTTTGCATTTATTTAAGGTAAACACAAGAAACTTGTGCTACAGGTTTCTTGTGTTTACCTTAAATAAAGAGGATGGAGAATTGTTTTGATTTGGTTCATTGATGTATTTTAATTCTAATGGACTAAAACTCTTGGTCTGCATCTCAGTGTATGAAATTCCTGTCACTCTTTCCAACTTACATAATGCCTTTTTTACAACAGGATTTAGATTTATAAAATTTTTGTTTGATATGCTCAGATGCCAACAGTAAACACAAATACATATCCCACACAGGTGTTCGCATATTTAAAGTTAATCCTGAGAAAGCACATAAGCTAAAGCTAAAAGTGTAATGTACACACTCCCATGTATCCAAAGGACTTGCAGAAGTTTACACAGTGCATGCCACTCAGACACAGACCTGATGCTTCTTGAGCAGGATGTTGGCACTCGTCAAGTCTTTGACGTCCTCGTCTCCGCTCTGAAGCTGCTGCTGCAGCTCACCGAGCCATTTCCTTATATCAGCCAGGCTCTGGTCGAAAAGCTCGGAGCGGTTGGCGTCGAACAGCAGCCGAGCTTTTTCCTGGGTTGTGGACTCCAGCTTGTCCCAAAGCTCGTGGAGTTTGGCCAGACGCTCCTTCACAATGGGCTCAAACTCCGGCTTCGACTCCATGAGCTCGTGCCCTTCCTGTATCCAAAGAGACGCAAAGGGAAGAAAAAAATATTACCTGGTTACTTAAAATAACAGAGGGGTTAAAGTCATAATAAAGTAAAGAAAGGCTGAGCTTCACAACTGTATCATCTGTTTAAATCATGAGCTAATGATCTTTATAAAACAGTGTTAAGCAAGCACTTAATGGATAAAATACTTAACACTTTATCAGTGCATACATTTTTAAAAACACATTTACAATGCACTGTTGCTGTTCCTTTGACACAGCTGATGTCACTGGTGTTAAGGAAGAAGCTATTTCTGCTCCGGCAGCTAGGGGGCATGCTGTGTGTTTGGATGTCAGTAAAAATAAAGTTTATTAACAAAGATCGCTGTGTATTCACTCTGACATGCCAACTTCAAAGCCATCAGATTAAAAGCGAATAATCTGATCAAACTCTGCTGCACTTTGGAAGCTTAAGATGCTCTAACTCTGCACTAAATCAGCTGTTATCAAAGGCTGATATGAAGAGAATATGAGGCTCAGAGGATATTTTGTCATTAAGACCCTCCTGTGCTTCTTAGACATATATGGATGTACCCAGGCACATATGCAGCGTTACAAACCTGGTCTACTTTGTTGAGCCAGTCCTTGTTGGAGGCCAGCTCAGCCATGAAGGCCTGATGTTTCAGCCATTTGCTGTGAAGGTTCCTGGCCTCATCGTATGAAGTGTCCTGAGCCGTCAGCATCTTCTCGTTGATCCACAGAGTCAGCTGAAGAATGCAGAGGAAAATCAAGGATAAGCAAAATAAAAAGATTCAAATCAACCACTAAGACTCAAGCACACAGAGTTAAAAACTTGGGAAAGTCACGGAAACATCAACAGTTTACATTTCCAAAGAGGTGACTCCCTTTGAACGGGATTTACTACTTTATTGATAACAGAGCATTTACCAATTAGCCAAATGGGACCCCAATCCCAAACAAGGAAGATACAAGCATAATAAAAGCAAGTACTACTGTGTCATAGTAAACAGAGTAGAGTGTGTCTGGCAAATTGTATACAATATTTAAAAAAAATAGAAAGAGGAAAAGACTGATGTCAAGTCTCAGTGAGGAAGTGATTAAGCTAATAATTAATGTGTTAACTGATGTGACCCAATGATACAATGAACAGTAAACTGACGGTGAACTCACATCCTGAGTGTTTTGCAGGAAGTGCTGCAGGTCTCGGTTGTCCTGGAGCTTCTCTGACACCTCCTGGGCTCTTCTTTTATTCTTGTTATGCCTGAAGGTCAAACACAAAACCGAGAGAAAAAAAAAAAAAATCACATGAAAAATACAGACCGCAGACTGAGAAAATCTGTCTCCACCTTTTAATTAAACACCTCTGTGTTGTGATATAACAGGAAGCATCGCTGAACGAGAGACAGAAGAAACAGAGAAAAAATACCTGACATGCTAACACAACACAACACAGTCATCTATTTTCTCTGCTACACCTTGGAGAAAAGCTCTCACATGGAGATCAATATCCATTATAACGGGCGCCTGTCTACCAAGCTGAATCGTGGGAGTTAATGGGAAAAAGCTCCCATGCCCTCTTTACTACCTCTTGTTGACATTAATGATACAGTGATAAGAGAGCTGTTTCACTGCTGAGCCACCTGAAACTCTGAGGAAGAACGAGTAAGACTGAACAGAGCCATTTTTCTACCTCAGATCAGGGCCCCAAGACTATTTATCAAACTGCTAAAAGTGACATTTTAGACTCAAGTGATGATAAAAGTAAAAACCCAGAAGTCTCTAGAGGTGGTTAAGAGTAGATACTGGATGGATGTGGTGCAGAAACAGGCGAGAAGCTTCTGAAACGTTTGGAGTCTTTGTACAAAACAATACTGTTCACACTGAATAATATAAACAATGTGTATTAATCAGAGCAGAGTAGTTTCATCCTAGTTTTTGCAGCTGGTGTAAACATTTGATTGGATGTTAGACCGATATTTAGGGCTAAAGAGATGGCCATATCTGTCATTTCTTTCCAGACTGAGAACTGTTTTACCTCATCAGCTTCATAGAAACAGGGCAACAAAAGACTGGGAATGTTGTGCAATGCCCAAAAAACATTTTGCTAATCATGCTAAGAAATTAAGATGTAAAAAACTGTGATAAACATTTTATTTGCTTACAATCAGCGTATTAGCATGCTGTCATTAGCATTTAGCTCAAGGCTAAATGTACGGCCTCACAGAGCTGCTAGCAAGGCTACAAAATTTTAGTCTACTTTTTTTTGTACTTCATACAAATACCAGGGATTGAATATGTTCGCAATCACTTTCCATAGACCTTCATTGCATTGTCAAGGTGTCTTCAATAATAAATGATGATAAAATAACAATATAGCTTGTATCTTAATTCTCCTCATTGTGTTTTCTCTGTTTAAGTTTTGCTTGCCCGCAGCAGAATTTGTCATGCTCCAGTTTTGTTTACTTTTCTGTTTTACTTTCAGCCTATTTCTTATAATACTACATTTATTAATATCATAAATACATTAGATTGATGTTAAATTTTGCACGGTTATTGCTACTGGAGATATTAAAGTTTTCAGACAAATAAAATGAACTGCAACTAAAAAAAACCGAACGTTTAAATCACTTGCTTTGGCAGAATAACACATCACTGAGTGAAATGTAAAGATATTTTCTTAAAGATCTTCTTAAAGATAAACAACATGGAAGATGTTGGGTAAATCTTTGTCACTGACTGGTTATTCCTGCTGCCAGAGAATAAATGTGAATAATAATAATGTAATCACTTAAAAAGTCCCTTCCTTTAAAACTTTGCTGTGCGTGGAAGTCACTTGATAAATATTTTTCAAACTCAGCAAAGAACATTTTTATCATAAACTGGCTTTTAAGAGCATTCTTACTATAAAGCATACAAACTTTTGTCAAATACAAGTTTTTCCTGACAAAAACCAGTCTGAAAAGTAACTCTGATAGTCAGAAAAAAGACAGACACGAACGACCCCTCTGGGTTGAAATCTGTTTGTAATTAATACCAAGTCTAGCTGAAAGCATGTAGTCCTACAGTATCAGAATAACGTTTTCCTGTTCAGAATCCAATTTGACAACCAGTTAAAATCATACTGAACTAAAACGACTGACCTGTCTTGGACTGAGTCCATTTTGTCCTGAACTTTCCCTGAGTACAGGTTGTTGCTGTCCACCAGTCGCTGTCCGCCCTGCAGAGTGCCATCAATCTTGTCCTCGTTGGCCTCCATTGTGCTCACAAAGTCCTCATGTTTCTTCAAAGCCTTTTCTGCTCCAGCCAAAGTGTCGGGCTTGTCTATGTGAGCCAAGGTGTACTCCTGCGATAAAGCAAAGAAAAAATTGTTGTAGAAAAAGAGAAAAACGGTCTTAAAACACACAACCAGCTGACTGTGTTATCTGACAAACGTGGTAACTGACCACGCTGCATTCTTCCACACTGCATTCTTTTAAATACCTGAAGAATCACTCACACCATCATTGAAAAGCCAACCTAAATCTTATGGCAGCTGATGACTGTTGACAGTTTTGAGACAGGTCATAATTTACATGAAGTCCTGCTCCACATGCAGTTCAGTACCTGGTTGTTAAGGATGGCCTCCACAGCCTTTCCATCTCTCATGAACTGCTGGAAGCCGAGACCCTGGTCCAGGAAAGTCTTACGACTGTCCCACATCTTCTGCAGTTCATACCAGCCACGGTCCAGCCCCTTTAGCCTCTGCTCAAGCTGCTGGTACTGAGGATCGGCCTCCTGACCCTGGGTGACCTGGGCACCGGTGTCCCTGACGCGATGATAGTCCTCCTCGTGGTTGTTTATGTCTTCGCGCACAGCATCGTGGAGGCTGAGCTGCTCCTCGGCCTCTGGCAGCGTGGCGGGCGTTTCCTCTGACGCCACAGCCTTCTGGGTCTTGAAGAGCCAAGACTGGAAGTCATCCATGTCTTGGAGGAAGGTCTGTAACTTGCTGTACTCACCCAAAGAGTCCTCTCTGTCTTTAAGGGTCTTTCTTAGCGTGTCCCAGGCCTCCTCCAGCTCCCCTCTGCGGGCCAAGATGTCGCCGGCGTTCTCCGGGTGGTCCTTCGCCAGCTGATCGGCCTCTTGCCTCAGGAAGGTGAGCTTGGTGTCGATGGCGGCCAAATCTCTCTCCATGCCGAACAGTTTCCTCTGGATTGTCATGACGGCTGCCAGGTCGTTACCCAAGTCCTGCGTGGACTCGATCACGCGTGTCTTGTCTCTGATCCAGGCGTCTGTCTCGTCGCACTCCAGCCCGTAGTTGTGCAGACTCACAGCAGAATCCACTTTCCTCTTCTTTTCTTCCACCATGGCCTTAAATGCCTCCCACCTGAAAGACGTTAATTTATTTGATGTTTAAAGCACTTTATTGTCATCACAAGGGAATGTTTTATATCCTCCAATGAATAGAATTTCCTATAAATAATAAAACTTCTGGAAAGCATCATGTAAAGTCATACTCAAAGCAAAAACAGTCATTTTCTTCATTAAGTGTAAACTCAGGTAAATAAAATTAATTATGTATTTTGTTTAAATCAGCTTATTGTCCATATTATTAAACTGTTTGCTTTCCTGTAAACAAATTTCACATTTCTGCCTGTCTGGCTGATCTACTATAAGACAACAGCTTACAAGCAAGAAACTGAAAATAACTGAGAGTGTATCCTGATTAAACATTGTCTCTGTTCTACCTCTAATTAAATTTAAATTTAAGACTTGGAAATTATTAAATTCTAAACATGCAAAATAAAGCGTTTCAAAATATTTAAGTCGTCTGAACAAAGAGGTAATTGTAAAAAAAAAAACAGTAAAAATATAAATTCTTTTTATTTTTATTTCAAGTATAACTCTGAATGGTAAATTAGAAATTGTAATGCATAAATAAATAGTAAAATGTATGACACAAATAACAAATAGATAATAAATATTCAAAGCACCTCTTGTTCAGTCGCGTCTGACATTCTTTGACCTCTTTGGTTCGAGGGTGTCTGCTGTCCTCAAGCTGTTTCACAGCTTTGTTGACGTCATCGACTCTCGACTGCACGTTTGCCATATCCTGAGCGAGGATGCTCAACCTGGAAACAAGAAGAGTGTCACTTAGAATAAGAAACAGCTCAGTGTACATGATGCAAAAACACACAGAAACCAGGCCTGGAAAAAGTTATGCCTTTTAATGCTTCAGAGAAAATCAAGCAAGTAACATGTTTTATTACATCGTTTTTAGTTTTTTGAGTTGGGTATAACCATCATTTCCAAATATTTGTGAATAGTAATGTAAAATTAAGACATGTCTCTAAAATAATTCCAAAGTGCATGGCAACAAATTTTGTTCTTTGTACCTATTCTGTACTACTTCCAGATCCTCCAGCTTCTCAGGCACCTCCAAACCCACCAACCACGTCTCCTTCTGGCCCATCCAGAGCTCACAGGCGTCTGTCTCACTGAAGATGGTGTAGAGGGCCATGGCGTCATCAAGCCTCTTCTGTCTTAAGTCAGCCAGAGACATGAGCTCCATGTAAAGGTCCTTGATGTCTTTCAGACGTCTCTGGATATCAGGAGTGTTTTGCAGCTCTTCTGGCAGCGCGTTGGCCTGTTTGGACAGCGCCTCAATGGTGGCTCCATTCTTGATCGCTTCATTTTTCAGGTTGTTGTGTTTTTTCAGCAGCCGCTGGGTGGTGTACTCATCATTGCCTACGTCTTCGCTGCTCATCTGCCTTTTGGCATCCAGCAGCCAGGCCTTGAGATCGTCAGCATCTCCCTGAAACTGAAAGAAACTTTGCGTGTCCTGGAGGTTCTGTTTGCGAAACGCAGCCAGCTCCTCCAGTTGCTGCCACTGCCTCCCGATGCTGTCCATGCACTCCTGAACCTTCGGGGTGCCGAAGTGCTTGGCCTGGATCATCTTCTCTCCTTCACTTAGGACCTGCTCGAGGCTGGCGCGGCGGGCCCCGAGCTCGTCCTCGAAGGCGCTGTGTTTGCTCTGGAGCACCAGCACGCTGGTCAGGTCCTTACCATAATCCAGAGAGGAGAAGATGTGCTCCTTCTCTCTGATCCAGCTCTCCAGCTCCGCCACCTCCCACAGGAAGTTCCAGAAGCGGCGGGATTGCTCCAAGCGTGCCCTTCGCTGGGCCGCCAGGGCGCACAGCTCTTTGTAGCACAAGTCCAAGTGCTGCACCCTGTCGTGGATCACCTGGGGATCACATGGCTTGTAGCCTGGAGAAAATAAAATTACTCTTTTCATTTTATGTTTTTACTCAATTTTTCACAGGATATAGGATGTTGTTGTGTATCTATGTGGAGAGCAAGGGCATTACTTATCACAGATACAAATTCAGACATTCAGATTCATATCTATGACCAAACCTCCTAAGATGTGCTGTTGTAATACCTGCAGTGTGAGAAAACCTGAGCAACCACAAGGACAGCAAACTACACACATGAAGGACCGGATTAGAAACTTCATGTTTTTGTTGTAAGGTTACAACATTTACTACTGAAGCAATACTTTCTATGGGTTTTATAAATTTACCAGCTGTGTTTGAGGGAAAAAAATGAATATAAATTGCACTTTGATGTACTCTGAATGCAAGTGCAAATAACATTACTTCATTGGATGCCATGTACAGGCAGTACTGAGGTTTAATATTCTGCCCTGGTCAAGGTCATTGGCCTGCAATCTATTCAGTGTGCTCATCCCTAATAAAATTAAGAGGAGGGTGCATAATGAGCCAGTGCACTTACTATCTCCATTGGCAAATTTGAGAGCAGCAGCACTGGCGTTCTGTACTCTCTCTGCCTGCAGAGCGATGTCGTTCTCCAACAGAGCATGTTTCTGTAGCAGGTCTTCCACTTCCAGCAGGTGTTTCCCAAAGTCAGGAGACAGAAGTCGTGCCTAGAAACAGGGGGCTCTGATTAGTTTGGTGTCTTAAAAAATATAAATGTCATGAGTTAGAATATAACCCCCTGCTCTTTACCTTCATGTCGTCCATCCAGCCGATGATGTACAACATCTCCTGGAAGATCTTCTGCAGGGTCAGGTTCTTATCCAGACGGGCCCTACGAGCCTTCAGCAGCTCCTGCAAGTAGTCCCACAGGCGCAGGATGTTGTCTTTCCGCGCGTCGATCCGTTTGGCATCGTGGTATCGCTCAGACTCCAGTTCCTTTGAGATGTCCACCAAAGCCTGGACACGTTCCTCATACGCAGCAATGTCCGTCTCGATGGCATCGTGCTTCTTCTTTGCCGCCTCCACCGCTGGCAGGTCGTAACCAAAGTTATCCTGAGAGGAGAGCAGAAAGTGGCTCATGGCACAAGAAACCTCACAGTTTATCCAACAGTGAAGGACTTTTACTTTTTGTACTTAAGGAAGAAAATGTAAATTCTTCTAATAATCCTTTTCTTTGATGTACTTTTTCTTAGAGTGGAGTATTTTAGTTGTGAAGTATTGGCACTTTGACTAAAAGCAGCCCTAAGGAGTTTGTTTATAACCCAACAAAAGTTGTGTTCACACTGTGTTTCTCATCGAAACACACTGTTTTACTCCTTAAGCGTGGACAGTGTATGAATGCCTTCCTTTCTAATCAAATTTTTATCAGATTTTAAAGTATTTTAAATACATCATTGACATCCAAGTTTGCTAGCTTGCAGTCTTCTTCTCCTTGTGCCTTTTCTTGCACATTGCCTCATAGTTTGGAGTGTTACTGCCACCTGTAGGTCAGTGGAATAATGTGAAACTTTTGCACTTGTCCTACTACATATGCAAAACATTGGCAAAACAAGGAACCAATAATTAAAAATACTATTTAAATATCTCTCTTGTCATTGAATTTAAAGTCTGTTAAATAAAAAAAATATATTTTTTGTATTTTTCCAACTAATTTTTACTTGTAGCTAAAACTTTTAGTTGGCATCACCCCTCCCTTTTTATTAATGGGAACCTGTTCATGCTTTTTATCTCTCATTACCATTAAACAGGTACACAAACAAGCTGCTGTTTCAGTTAATTAGTGCAAACACAAAAAAATCTGCACTATTTTGTAATTTTATATATCTACGTGGTCTAATTGAGATGAAAAGACACCTCAAAACAAATAGCAGATACTGACATTATATACTGTCCATAGTTTTGTTGTTCATGTTTTACCTGAGCCACCAGTCTTTGGTTCTCCAGGAGCCACGTCTCCCTCATGGCAGCCTTCCTGTCGAATCTTCTCGCCATCTGCTCTAGCTTCTCCTGTCTGATCAGCTCGTCTCTCAGGACGCGCTCCCGCTCGTTCTCCGCCCTCTCCAGACGCTCCCAGGCCTGCACACAGACGATGGGATGGATCATGAGGATTTTCAGTTTTTGCTTGTTGGAAGGATGCAATATGAAAGTGAAACTTTTCATTAAAAAATTTAGAAATTGTTGGAAGGAGAGAGAACTCAGAGGTAAACTACTGTACAGGGTATTATGTTAAAGGATGCTGAAGAGTAGATTATATCTGATACAAATGAGCACACAGATTAGTCATTAAATGGATGGCGTACAATATGTACTCATTTAATTACCCCATCATTAGGACCTTACAATTAAGGCTAATTATTGGGGCTGCATCGAGAGGTTTTTAATTAACCTGGCAATTTTTTCAATTATTTTTTCAATCAGTTGTTTGATCAGTGAAATGTCAAACAAATCACAATGTTATAGAGCCCAACATGCTGTCTTTAGATGTCTGGTTTTGAGAAGAAGTCAAAAACTCATAACAAACACCAGAAAACCAGAAAATCTTTAGCATTTTTCCTTTATATGTTAAATTATTAAGTATTTATTTTAAGAGGGAAGCAGATCCCTGTGCTGATTACATGTTTTGAAAGACATATTTTATTCCCTTGTGCCTTTCTTGTGCCTATCAGGCCTTAACTTTCCTCCAGAAAAGCCTGTTATTGTACACTTTACTGTGTTGCACCAGTATTATCAGTGTATTTCAATTCATTTGTGGTTTAATTGTTGTGATCCTCTATAGGATTGAATTTTGTCTGTTTTGCTGAGCCGAGTTTTCAACCACAGACTCTTGCATGGTGATCAAAAGAAAGACAATCTTCATGAAAAACATTTCATGTATTCAAACTACGGCTGAAATTATTAGTCCAGTAATCAGTGAGTTAATTAGTCTTTCAAGTTGGTTTTAATTAGCAAAAACACCAAACATTCCAGCTTCTCAAGTGAGAGGATTTGCTGCATTTCTTTGTCTTACATGATTAAAAAAACTGAATCTCTTTGGGTTTTTGACTGTTTAGTTGAACAAATCAAGCTCTTTGAAGACGTCCTCTAGGGATTTTCTTATTTGTGATTTGTGCTATTTTTTTGTCATTTGGTGACATTTGTAGACCAATCAGTTCATCAGTTGTATAATTTAAAGATTTAGTGATGAGAAAACTGATTCTCCTCCTCACCCTGTTGATATCTGCGACCAGGGCTCCCTCCTTGGGTGTGTAGACCCTCTGGTTGTTGGCCCTCATTCGGCTCTGGATGGTGAACAACAGCACCTCAAGGTTTCCTTTCTCCTGGAACCTGAAAGAAAACAAGCACAAGTCGTGCAAAAATATACACTTTTAATGCAGTTCTGACATTTGAGCGATTAATTTAAGACATGCTATTTTTCAAGCGTTTGTTTATGTACCTGTATCATAATTTAATTCCATTAATTATTATACCTATATTTTTCATTTTTAAGACAATTTTCTATTATGTCTTTCACTGCCCTTAAATATGTCATAATTACTTTATTATTCACGCATTAATTTTTTCCATTCATCAACACAGACACATAAACAGAGTGTGATTATTTGTCTGAGCAAGAATTAATCTATTTTTTATTTTTTTTGTTGGTGTATTTACACTCAAAATGGTCGATTGTAAATGCTGTTTTTAGATGTCAAAATGTTATATAAATATGGACTGTACTTAATTCAGAAATTACAAAAAAAATATATAAAATATTTATTATTATATTAAAGAGGTTTAGGGGGTTATTTAATAACTATAGGCTTAAGATGTGATTTGAATTTGGCTAGAAAACACACCAAAAACCAGATATCTTAGACTTATAGTTTTTAGAATATTACATTAAATAATAATAGTATTTAGTATACATTTTTTAAAAGATAGCTATAAAAATAAGTAGTAAACTACAAACTGTTAGAAACTGATTTTGTGCCCTTAATTTAAAAAATTATCAAGGAAAAGTTTAGGTTCCATTAGGAAAACCCCAAAACTAGGCATAATAACATGCAACTTTTGTTGTTTTTAATATCTTTTTATTTGTATGTCAGTATTTTTCTGATATCATATGAAATTTCCTTAATGTAAATAACTGTTTAGATAAGTTTTGTGTTTTCTTTTCCCCTTAAAGGTTAAAAGACACTGGACAAAGACATCACATTAGAACAGAAACATAAATAGTGTGATGAAAAGGTGTCTTGGCCTGACTCACTTGGGCGGCTTCTCCACAGTGCGGTAAGTGTTGAAGGCCTGAAGCTGCTGCTGAACTCCAGTCAGAGAGTTGGCAAGTTTCCTGTTGTTCAGCACGATGATTGTTTGTTCGATCCACGTCAGCAGGTCTGACGCCAGCGACTCGTACTTATCAATCATCTTCTCTGTCTCAATGGCGTGATCAAGAACCTGAAGAGGAAGGAGGTGCAAAAGGCAGTGAGGGAAGCAGGCTCAACAAACCTAACACGTGAACAGGAAACACGAGCATGCACCATCTTTCCATCTCACCTTCCCGACTCTTTTGCCCTCGACGGCGAGCTGCTTCATCTTCGAGAAGTAGTGGTAAAATGCCACGACGTATGTGATGATGGACTTCTCGTCTGGGTTCTCTGTGAACACATCTAACAAAACAGAACAGCACACAAGTCAGTCACAGCCAAGCCAGAGACATCTATGGGCCTCAGGTCTCTTTTTCCATCAGGCCCATAAACATTCAGTCCTACATGAAGGCACAGTCTCCATCAGTCACTCACCTTCTGGGTCTAACAGTTTGGTCACACCAAGCTTCTGCTCTGCTACGTTAAAGGCGTTCTGGAGGTTGTGGGTCGGGTTGGACCTCTTTAGACTGTTGTATTCCACCAGATCTGGCCTAAGAGAGAAAGATGGAGAGAGTGAGAAAGCCAAGGGGGAGAATGACAATGAGGCAGTTAAAAGAGATGGAGACTGAGGACGAGGAGGAGGAGAGGGAGGAGAGACACTAAGCAGATGTGTTTACATTTCAGAGCTGTTGAGAGTGGATTTGGCCATTCATCTCTCCTTACCGGTGTTTGTGTATAAGAGCGTTGAAGGCCATGCCATCTTTCCAGCTGGTGGTAAAGTTTGTGATGTTGACATTGGGATACCTGCAAAACAATAGCCAGGGGGATGTCATTGACTGAACATGGAGGACATAGCTAAGACGTTTCTGTTTTAAATCAGTGTCTGGGATCTGTTCTTTTCCTCAACATTTGTAATGATGAGCCTCTTATTTTTGCAGCTTGCGGCCCGAGCATATCAAGTTTGCTCCCAGACTAGTAGCATTTTATAATTTGCTTCATAAGATGTGCATATTCTGAAATATGACAGAATACTTAAAAATCACGACACCTTTAACTTGAGTCAACATTTTTGAAAAATCAGCTCACTCACCTTTTTTTTCCAAATGTCAGAGGAGTAAACTAATACCAGTTTTGTGCTCTTATTGCAAATATGAAACAACAGCTAGTAGCCTGTTAGCTTGAGTTAATTTAGGTTAACTTAAAAGCTAGAGGGGAATGGCTAGCCTAGTTTTGTCCAAAGGTAGAAGAATACTTTAATATTTTGATAAAAATGCTACATATTTAGTTTCTGTTTGGGAGTTAGTGACTTAACCGTGGGTTAAATATGCAGATAGCTAGCTTAGCTTAGCACAAAGACTGAGAGAAACTGCTAGCTTAGCTCTGATTTGGATAACAAACCAGTAAAAGCACATAAAACAGGTTTTTTTGTACATTTTTAACAAATAAGACATGTTTATTAACAGGCTTTGTGGCACGGGTAACAATAGGTGGATTTTATTTCATTTGGACAGACCCAAGCTAAACATTACCTTCTGTTTTCAGTCTTATTGCTAAGCTAAGCTAACTGTCTACTGTAGTACTCTAAATTGCTATGTTTCAAACAAAAAAAAAAACCTTGCCATAAAAAAAATGGTTTCAGGTGAGTCAATTTTGAGTCTGGACACACACAAAAAAATATTTCTAACCAACAAAAGACTTTCATTTAAATTCCCTGCAGACATTTACAACAGCTCTGTTATGCTAAAGGTCACACGTCCTTCTTACCCTGCAGTTTTCATTTGACACCACAGAAGAAGAGCATCTTTGGCTGAGCGCGTCTCTTTCTGGTCCGCCTGGCCCGTTTCCACAATAATGTCCTGGATCTGATGAAGAACAACAAAAACAGCTGGATGGTAAATAATAAAATTTAACTACTGACTGTGAGGTCTGCAATGAAACATGAACAATTTACATCAGAGCTAAAAAAAAACTAATTAATTCCAAAATGTCGCTAATAGGCAGAATCAATGGGGAAAATTTTGGCATATACATAATTTATTATTAGCTTGTAGAAATATTAGGAGGCTTTTATTTGTGTCAAGCAAAACTCATCTCAAGTGTTATTACATCAATATTAATAGCTGACTGATTCTCACAAATCTAAACCTGGGGTCCAGTTGATAATCGGAGGGGAGGTAATTACTGAAGTTCTTATTTTCCCACACAGTGGGCCAGTAATTAGAGCAGTGATGTGATCTGAGAGACGGGCCCTGGGAGAGGGCTAAATTTAGCCAGCTTTGGTTCTCCTTGGTTTATACAGACTGAAAAGATACAGACAGGACCAAGTCAACTCCTTTCTTTCTTTCTCTCTCTTTTTTTTTCTCTTTTGAAAACTCTGAATAATGCAGGAGGCCATATCGTTTGAACTAACATGTCTAAAAATAACAGTGTTGCTGTCAAATTAAAAATAAATACGTGCCCCCTCCAAAAAGATAAAAAGAGTCAAACAGACATGTTCTGATGTTTTGGATGTGCTTCTTACACAGCAGCAGATAATAATGGCTGGAACCTGAAGGCATCACATTCGAAGAAAATGAAAAACATCCTGAGGCTGCAAGCTGAAACTGAATTCACACCCAAATGAGACTGAAATGAGTTATAATGTACTCTGATTTTATTTATTTTATTTCATAACAGCCTGT
The DNA here is from genome assembly GCA_029783645.1 of Ctenochaetus hawaiiensis. Classification (NCBI taxonomy): domain Eukaryota; kingdom Metazoa; phylum Chordata; class Actinopteri; order Acanthuriformes; family Acanthuridae; genus Ctenochaetus; species Ctenochaetus hawaiiensis. Next base: position 5,324,148 of record JAPZDY010000007.1, on the reverse strand, counting down.
GGCAGCAGAATCATAACAGCATATATCATAGTCTTTACACAGCCATATTTAAACTGTGGTGGGTCTGCAGTTTATTATGTCAGCTGAAGATTGTGGCTCACATGTTAATAAACATTAAATCCTGTGAGCTTTAATGGTGACATTTTTAGATCTAAGAAAATCTGAAGGAATGCTGAACAAGGATTGTGTCTGTCGTAAAGAAAATAATCTTCTGTTACTAAAAAGAAAAACCTTAACCTCCAAGAAAGACTTTTATTTTGAGGGTAATCGTTAATAATTTTTGATCTATTGACTGTATACTGTATATAATGAGCATAGCTTTTGACTGCCATTTGCTTTATTGTCTCATTTTTTGTATTTATTTTCTTAAACTGTATAGAGCATTTATTGTGCCCCTGTAATGTGTGAAATTCCCTTCTAAGAATCATACAATCTTATTGTGGCAACTATAAAAATGGCAACTATCTCTTTTGTAAAGTTAAACGTGTGTGTTTCGATGAGAGCTATGAATAATCCCCTTACATTACCTCTAACAGAGTGAAAAAACATTGTGAAGTGATGGATGCTGAATTGTTTTTTCCAGTTTTCCCTACAGTTGTTAACGTGCTCTAGGATACAATGAAGAAGCTTTCCGGGTTTTATTTTTATATTTGACCTAAAATGACTTGTAATGCTACAGAAAGTTAGTTGCCAGCATTACACAAGTTATATTTTAGCATCTCTAAGCTCTGCAAATCAAAGTAAACATGAGCTTTCAGTGCAACTAAAGTCTTAGCTTACCTGGAAGCGAAGGATGATGGTCCAGATGAGGCCGAGGATGAGGCGATGGTTGCCGTCGACGATGTCGTGGGAACCCATGTTCTCCAGGTGGACCCTCTGCTCCTTGAGGAACTGCAGAGCCTTGTCCACGTTCTCCAAACAGTGAATACGCATTCGGCCTTTAGTGGGTTTTGGCTAAAGACAGAAAAAAGATAGAAACAGAAACAAAGAAAGGATAAGTCCTATGACTTCAAGAGAATAAGAACTGAATATAAAAAGCAGAGAAAGTATAGAAATATAAGACTTGATTTCTTACCAGGCGTTCACCGGACAGCACCTCCAGCAGTTTAATGAGCATGCGTCCGTCCCGCAGGTCCAGGTAGAGGTCAGAGATGCGACAGCCGACCCGTGACAGGATCGAGTTGACCCATTTGGTGAAGGTCTTCTTCTGAACCGCCTCACGCTCATCTGATGGGAGAACAAAGTTAAGAAAGAACATGAGCTCCATGAGTAATTAAAAAAAAAAATCACATCTACATCACAGCAAAAACTGAAGCTGGTGGGGGATTAACTGTCCTGCTCAAGGGCACTTTAGATAGATGGAGGGAATCTCAGCAGTTAAATTAATCCTCAGTGCTGAGTTAATCTGCCTGGACATACCAAGATTTAGATATTAGCTTGTCAGCTTTGTATGCAGTGAACATGGACTGAGAAATAATTCTTCAGCTCCCCTACTTTAACACAAGTCACCTGATAATAGGATTTCTACCTTCACATGAACTCTTCTGCTCTGATGGGTTGATCTGAGCACTGACATGTAAAGACCCCCCACCTGTCCTACAGGACTGATATGACTTATATTCTACAGGTGAACCAGAACTCTCAGGTGCTCAGGTGTTTAAAAAAAATCGCACCTTAATCTAAGTATACAGTCCCTGCTGGAGATGGTGAGAAGCTTTGTGCCTCAGAGCCACTCGTCTGCACAGATATTGTTCAAAATTAAACAGCAGTGTCAATAAAACTTTATAGGAAGCCATCAAAGGAAACATGAAGTGAATATTCCATGTTTTTAAATGGGTGCTATTCTACTTTACTGGGTTTACAGTAGTTTATTAAATGCTACTGTAGCCTCTGTATGCTGTGTAGGTGTAAAATCAAGAATGAAAAATAAGACGAATATGAAAAATAAACAGCAAGTCTTGGATTGGATTCAGTTGGCTGACACTCAATATTATTACGATGAGGACACCTCTGGGCTTGACTGAGCTGAGGGAGTAACAAGAAATATTAACAGTCACTTCAAACAGAAACTCTTCCGTAATGCGTCCATGTCCATAACTAAAACTTCAAACGGTCAATTAAACGGTCAGACCTTGTCACAGGGCCGCAGACGGACAAAGACGGCCTCATTGTGACACTTAGTCACTTTGTCACTGCAGTGTCAAGTGGTGATACATTAAAATGAGGCCACTCTACAAGATCTTGACCTCTCGCATTATCCCTGCTGTAATTTTTTCTTTTATTAGAAGTATGGTAATCATTAAAGTACTCCAGAGGCACCGTCGTCTTGTCAAAGTGCTGCTGAAATTTTCTTGGAAACCGGCCGTTTTTGCTCGGTTATCAGAGCGGGAGGAGTCAGCATTGGTCACGCCTGCTTTGGCAATTAAACAGCTGACATGTTCGACATGATTACAGATATAACTTCAGAGTTTTTTTTAAGCCCATTGTTAAAAATGACACTCCCCAAGGAAAAAGCTTTACACCAACTATCTACATCCCTTTAACCTCCTTGCAGAGCAGACAGAGAAGCAATGCTGCATGGTGAGACCAAATGCATAGGAAGTAAACACAATCATTGTCTCTGCATAGTTAAACATAGGTGTGCAGTATTTATGCTAAAATTCCTCAAATGCAACTTTGCATGAGAACGCATGACAGTGGCAGAGAGATGCAGAGAGTATGAGCGTCAGACTCTGAGAGGTTTTTAAGGGGGATGAGCGTCGCCCACATGTTGGCTTTCTCGATGCACGGCAGATGTGCTTCCTACTTAGCGGCAGAAAATAAAACCATGTTGATGGGACCGAACATCAGTCTGACCCAGTGTTCTATATTCTGTTTATTTTGTTTGTGGACACACTCGATGGAAATGGGATCTGGGGAGGTTTGAGTGGGTGCGTGTTTGTGACTCAGGGTTGTATCTGTGTTTGTAAGCATATAAAACTTCCCAAATATACCTGTATGGTAATCTATTTCTCTTACAAGCACCAAATATGAAGCAGGATAAGGGTTTTGACAAATATATGTTCTGAACAGGGCTTTTTACAATTAAATCAACTTGTCAGCACTGTTAGTACATCATTAATAATAACATTTTTGGGCATTTCTCCACAGCAATTTCCTGTCACTGAACAACCTCCATTCGGAACAACAATGATGTATCTGCATTGAGCTCATAACTGTCAAGTCCATTTATTGATCTGGCTCTAGAAATGAGCTCCAATGACAACATCTCAGAGAGAAAAAAGAAAAACACCACAGCAAAGTGTTAACTTAGACTCACTGCAGCTCATGTGTAGATAAAAATCATTGACAATATTTCTGTGTGGCCTTCCTCCAACATATTAAACATAGACTTTGGAATTGCTATGATAGATTAGACAATATGTTTAAAATACAAATGATTTAAGAGCTTAGTATTATTCTAAAAGTCAGTGTCACAGTATTAACAAAGACATAATTAACATATAATAATATTTGTGTAATACATTACATATTAAATGATTAAAATGATGTTGGATGCAATAACCTGTGCTTCACTGTAAACTTGACTAGTTTCATTATTTTTCGTACCTGATTATTCATTAACATATTTAGAATTATTAAAATAGTTTATTTAGCAGCATTAATACACATTAAAAAGTAATGCAACACATAAGTGTATGTAAGGCATCTAGCTAGGAATTGGTCGTTTGAACAAAATAATACTGTAAAACAAGAACACAGTAATCATATAATCATAACATGAATTCATGTCAATAAATGAAAATACTAGATTATTATAATGAATATTAAAATCAATATTAAACCAGTCCACAATACTGTCTGATAAATAAAATAATAATTAGTAACAGTAGGCTTTACTTTCATTTTAGCATTTATTTCATATAACAGATAAGAGAGGTGACTACAGCAGTTCTGATAATCAGTGTCAGTGTTATTTTTGGTCATTTTTTATGTAAATATCACCTCTGACTCTGGAAAGTTGCGATGGGCATGTCT
>JAPZDY010000007.1:5267539-5289540 GCA_029783645.1 Ctenochaetus hawaiiensis | reverse complement strand
CTGCTGCTGCTGCTGCTGCTGCTGCTCTCTACACCTTGGAACATCATTTTTCTTTGGAAAGGCAGAGAATCCCTGTAGATCCTCGGACTGTCAGCTGCATCGGTGGAGGACCAAGCATCGGTGAGCGCCAGCAAGTTTTCTGGCTCCCTCACACTGCAGCTGCTCAGAGAGCGTGGGCTGCTGGTCAGAGTGCTCTGCATGTTCCCAAAGTCTTCAATCAGTTTGTGTACAGTGTCTGTGCCTCTGGGATCTGCTACCATTGTGTTTCGGGAAGGATGCTTCCTTGTTGTAAGACTGTTTCTTGATTTTGGGGAGCCTTGCAGGCTCCAGTACGCCTCTGCTGCGATTACCTGAGCTTTCTGACAGCTGTCCCTGTCTGAACAGCTCTCTGCTGTTTTACTGTGCCGCATGGATGAATGAGAACAATCTGTCACCAGTGAATAAGTTGGCAGCAATGTTTGGCTCCTCCTCTTCACTGCTGGGTATTTCCCACTGCTCTCAACAGCCAATGAATCTTTAGACATCTGACTGTCTTCGCTCTCTGCTTCACTCTGGGCTGCTTCTTCGTGTCTCAGCTGCTCTGCCAGAGCTGTCGCATAAGCAGAGGACAGGGAATCAAGAGAGAAAAGGCTCTCACATTCTGACATCCCTTCATCCTCGTCTTCTTGCTCTTCCTCCCATTCGATCAATCCCTGCTGCCTCTCCACCCATCTGCTGGTCTTGTTCATCAGAGCCTCGGTGCTGTGCCACCGCCTGTGTCTGACGTCCTCAAACACAGTCGTCTGGTCAAGCTCTTCACATGAGATGGCTGCTTTAACGGCACATTTTTCTCGGCTCATCTTATTATCTTTTAGGCTTTTGTCTCTCTTTTGTCTCCAGTGAAATTTACTTGCTATCCTCCCCAGAGGTTTGGGGCCTCTTCCTCCATTCACACCTGATGGGGGCTTCCTTAAAATCTTATATAGAGCTGATTTTATTCGGGGCCCCACAGAGCGTGAGACAGTCTTCCTGATGGTTTCTAGTCCATTTTGACTGCCATGTGGCTGAGCTGTCTCAGTCTTGCAAGACACAATCTGAGAACTTTGTTTATGTGTTGTGAGTTCTTGTATATTTTCTTTACTGACTGGCTGCAGAGAAGTTCCTACTGATGACTTGAGAGGAACCACTGATTTCTGATCCGATCTGTTTTTAAAGGACAGGTCCCGGATTGGAAGAAGAGGTTTTCTTTCTGGTCGTTCCCTGCAGGAATGAGCTTGGGGCTCCTCTTTGACAGTTTTTCTGATGTTTTCAGAGGAGCCTACTCTACTCTGGCTTTGTCCTGAGGTGAGCGTACTGGAACAACTCTGGGTTCTTTCCCGAGGAAGACACTCATCCGAAACCCACTTCCTGCTGCCAATGGAATCAGAGGTTGTGGAGGAACTTGGGGGCAGTTCTGTAGATCTGTTTCTCTTGAGAAAGTGTCTGTTAAGATAAAGAAAGAATGATTTAGAATCTAAATTTGAGAAAATATCTTAATACAGGAGGTACAAAAGACCACATATCTCAGATTTAAAAAAAGGTTAGTTTCCTGCACTTCATGCACTCCATTTATGTCACCGTACAGGTTTTACAACTATGTGCCTACCTGAAGATAGGGGTGTTTTGTGGATAGAGGCGGGACAGAAGATCTGATGAGAATGAATGTCTACGAGGAACAAGCGGTCTTCCCCTGAGCTTTGAGGGGGACCCCAGCTCAGGAGACTCTGGGCTATCTGGTCCCAGAGGCAGGGCCCTTTCAAGGCGCTGCAATTCCCTCTTCGCCTCCAACAGATGCCGTTTGCGAGCGATTCTTTGCAGCTGGTAGTGCAACCTTTTTCTACGGATGCGGCTCTCAGCGCGGCAAAGGGCGTGATGCTTCAGCAGCTCCTCCTGCACCGTTTTCTTCCAGGCCCTTACCGCCTGGGATGGACGATCTGTCACTGTCTGACCTGTTTGACCCTCAGGTGTCTGACCTGTCAGGAACTCCTGGAGGGGTGCAGGGATAAGGTCTGTTTGCACCTCAGACTCTTGGGTGTTTTTATGCTGAACCGTTAGGCGCTGTTTCTCACACAAAATCCACTGCTGGACTGTTAGGAAAAGATTTACAGAAAGAAACATTTCTCAATACACCAAATTTGATGTGCTTATCCATTTCACACAAGAACTATACAGAATTTATACTTGGATTTTGAAAGCTGACATGTATCTGCAATAACTTTTTTCTTTATATCGGTGTGTGAAAAGACTTCTTACTCTCACTCTGCTGCTGTCGGAGGTGGGCCTGCTCCCTCTCCAGCTCTCTCTCAGCCAATCTCTGTTCAGTCTGAATCTCTTGTCGCAAACTCTCCACATAGCGCTGCTGGTCCTCCACCTGTTGCCTTGCAGAGGGCTCCTCACTGGGAGAGAGACAGGCACCCAGCTGCTCTTGGAGCTTCACTTCTTCAAGACTTTAAAAAACAGACATACAGATCAGAGATAGAATACAGACTGAAAAACGTATGTCAAAAATCTAAAGTAATCGTTTTTCCTCACCTAGATATAATTTCCTGTCTATGATTCAGTAGCAGGTTTAAAGTGAAAGCTTTTGTTTTTTCAATTCTGTGCCTCAGCAGTAACCAAGCAACAACTGAGCCTGTCCTGTAAACAGCTAACTGGAATTGTTCACGAGGGTGAAGGCAAAGGCAGACTCATGCTTTCTCCATCAGCTGAACTTAAACATGCATGAAGCATTACCCTATTTCTATAGGATGAACATGGGTACAACACATATACCATTTATCAAATATGTATGCTGGAAGCTTAGAGAATAAACTTATTTTAGCCACACATGTATACACAGAGGGATGACTATCGAGTTGTTCTAATTTCTTTTTTGAGGTAGTATTTACCTGTGGTCAGGGGTCAAGGGGCAAAGGTCAATGTAGGTGCAGCTCATGCCACCTTCACTGGCCTGAGAACAGCAAAGATTAACTTCAATATTCAATAGAACAAAAATTAAAGTGTTACAACTACAGTAAACAGAAATGATTTTGTGCATTACAGAATATCAACCACAGCATCTTATTCATCGTCTCATCATCAATATTTCCATGACAGCCATCATGACCGGCAGCTGAGCAGCACCTACCCGCCTGCGTTCCCGGAGAACTGCTGCCTCTGCTGGGTGATTGAAGCGGAACTTATGCACTCCTCCCAAGGTGATTACCGTCCCTGGAGACACGGAGACATATCCTTCGTCATGAGTTGTGCTCATGCTGCAGCGCTGTGCCGGTGTAAGTTGAGGAAAGTAGCTGTATGTACTGCAGTGTTTGAGTGGAGCTGGGTGGAAGTTAATGTGTGTGTATGTGTTTATCCTTGGGAAGAATCTATCTGTGCATCTGTAAGTGTATGTGCATGTAAAATTGTACATTAACCCATATGTGTTCATCATCTGTTCATCTTTAAGTGAGTGTGTGCATGCAGTTTAATTGTGCATTAACCCCATGTATGAGTGATAGTCAGTGAATGTTTACGTATTATACTATATCTAAATAATTGTTTTTCTATATCTAAACATCACTTTTTTCTATGCAATATAATTTTGCTATTCTATAACACTTATTGTTCACAAGACGCAACTTGATCTTACTTATGTTATGCATTTATTCTGCTATAGGCACAAAAATTATTCGACATTTATTTGCTGTGTTTCTATATTTCTATATAGCAGTTTGCATTATCAGTGACAGAATCTCATGGCACAAAGTGAAAGAAAAGGGACTCGTTATGAATTGAACTCTGGGACTTGCGTTAGTTAGATGTTCCTGGTGTCTTAATAATGCAACAAAAAATGATAGTAAACAACAAGTGTCACCAGTTCAACCAGAGCTGAAATCATATGAATCATAAACTTGTGTTGCACCTTTGTAAGGCTTTTAAAACAGCATGATACTGACAATATCGCCCACAGGATATTAAAATAAGAATTAGTATTTTTAATCAGTCAAATAAAAGTGACATGCAAGCTGCATAACTGCATTTCCATGAGGAGCAGATCAGATGTTAATAACATGCAATAACTGTCTTTTTGCTGTCCCCTTTACAACACAATATCCAATCTGTAATGCATTTACTTCAAAAAAATGCTGTGGGAACAAGACAGGGTGAGCAAACAGTTTTACTGAGGACAGGAACTGACCTTGAGCCAGTCTGCAGGGCTGAGTGACCTCGCGGTCGTTAAGCAGGCAGACACAACCCGGCAGCGGTCTGAGTGTTACCACACCTCCGTGGTTTTCAATCTCACAGCTGGCACTGCCCTGCAGAACTAGACAAAGAAAAGTGGAAACACAATCCCACATACACATTCAGAAAGCTGTGCTGATGCAGCTGCTGTTCTGCTGAATATATTAAGCAATCGATGCAACATTTAATGAGAAGCGAGCAGCGAGTTTAGAGCGTTTCACTCTGCATTCTCAGTCAATAGTTACAGTCTACTGTGTATTCATGTGCCATGTCTTATGTTGCATGTTTTGTCTAAAGCTGCCAGTACGCTGCATGTTTACTCTGTAAAAAACACAACGCTGTAGGATTCTTTGAGGATTTCCATTCTTAAAGTTTACATGAGTCAAGAAAAAAATCTTACTACACATTTTTTAGAGGAATATTCGCAGCTGGATGAGGAAATCGGAAAACCAGATGAATAAAAAATACCTATCTGTGGCTCCTCAAACTGCTCCTGAGGTCCAATGCGGGTAATTCCTTCCTAGAAGGAAAAAAACATGACAGCAAATTCAAAATCTACACTAACAAAAAGAAAACAACTATAGTGCACACTAAACCTTAGCTGGTTGTGCTTAAAACACAAGCAACGGCTGACACAATGAATAATACACAGTGATTCGAGAATTACTGTCCTTTCAATAGCTGTCAGATTAAAAATAATTTGTTTACTTTAAAGTCTTGTGTAATGGGATTAAAAGCTCTCTCATATAGTGTCAGGACCACATGTGCTCCCAGGTGGCCTCAGCTCTTGACATGCAGGAAACAGTGTAATTGTCAGGCCTGAGGGTATGCTTGTCATTGTCAGAATCAGGACAGCTTAAGCTCCCCTGAGTCCTAGCCTCAGAACTAAGAGCCTCTTAACCAACCGAGCTTTGTGCATTGCTGAAGATGCACAGAGAGAGAAAGAAGGAGAGAGAGAGAGAGATGGGCTACAGGACAGTCAGAGGGTAGCGTGAAGAGAAAAAGACAGTAGAAACGCACCTTTTCTCAAGAGTTTTTCTAGCAGAACAGAGAGGAAAAAGCAGGAGGAGGTGGAAGGGGAAAAATCTAGTAGGAAAAAAAAAGATGGTTATAGTGAAGACAGATGACAGAGCAGTAACGTGAGAGTTGGAAAAAAAAGTAGAGCAAATGCAGAGAATATCAGTTTTTCAGGGAGTTTACATCATGTTGTTAATGTAAATGTGTATTTTTAGTCTCACAATATGTTTGCAGAGAAATGAACAGAAACAGACAGCTCACACATTTAACACCATCCAATACAGCTAACATGAATAATATTATTAATACTTTTTCCTTCCTAATTAAAGGGCACAACAGGTTCATCGTACCCTGAGGTGGTAGAAGACGACCCCGGTGCTGAGGACGTCTCCATCCAGAGTAACCAGGTGTGGTTGGAGGGAGTTGATGAGGAATCCAGCCCGGTCTCTGTTGATGTCCACGCTGTACTGCTCCAGCAGCTCCTTCTTGTCTCGCCAGCTCTCAGACCAGTCCTTCGTCAGCTGCTCCACCTGAGGACGAGACATGGATGAGGAAGGAGGAAGTTTAGGAAAGAGGGTTGGAACCACAGTGAGTAAATATCTGTGATCACTGAAATAATGAGGGCGCTAATATTATCAATACCAATTAAACTTGAATGTAAACGTTGTAAGTAAAGCTTCAAATTATTTAGCACAGTCCTACTTCTTTTCTAATAAAAAAGGACATTGTCAAATCAATACCCTCAATACATAAAGGAAGAAAAGGAAAGGAAAGTTGTAAAAATGGGCTAACACAGCTTGGATTAACTGATCCTTCAGTAAGATATCATGCACATTTACCAAAAGAATCTACATGACATGTTTCTATTTTTCAAGCTTTTCTTAAACTTTGTCACATGACTTAAGTTTAAAATTCAAGATCTGTAGGTTTGAGTGATGCTTGGCCACATTTTTGGAAATGAAGCCATCAATTAGGTTAAAGATATTAAAAGGTAGTCTTTGTAAATGTTGCTCTGTGTTTCTTTGTAGTAAAATGTGTGTCTAACCGAATATGAAAGCAGACTGGCCTGATGTTTCAAAGACTACTGTATCTGTCAGGCAGATGTGACCATGTGTGTCGACCCTGTGTTACCTTTAGTTCGTTCTGTAGCACGATGTCAGAAAGATTTCCGTCCCTCTCATCACTCAGAGATGGACTGGGATTACGCTGCTGTCAGTCATGAGGAGGGGAAAAAAAAAAGACCAGTCAATTATACTTTGCAACAGGAAAATGTCACGTTTGTTACAATGCAAGTCAATCTTTACCACCCAGGGGATTAAAAATGTCACAAAGATACAAAGTACTGTATTAAGCCTTTGCTACAAAAAAAAACTTGTACGTGGGAATCTCTTTTATTTAAAATCTTACAGCACTAAAAGGGTAAACCCAGCGGGGTTTGGAGTTAGCGCTCCACTCAAACTAAATAAAGGTCACCATACCATTTCAAAGCTGAGCAGCATGCTCTTCAGCCTGTCAATCTCCTCTCTCAGTTCCCGGATCAGCCGAACATTGGCATCCTGCGCAAGGAATCAAAGCTCACTTAAGCTTACTAAAAACATTTAGATCGAACTTGTAAGCTCATCACCGGACTCTTAAAAGCCTCTGACCTCATTAACCCGGGGCTTGTTGACTATATTCCTGGTGTGGGCAGCGTATCGCAGAGTGCTGAGGGTCTCATTGTAACTGCTGGCTGAAGGTGAGACCGCTGCAACACAACAAACACAAAAAACACACAGGTTAGAAACACACATACAGCAGTTAGCACTCACATCTCAAGAATTAAGACTCATCTAATATATATCAGGGAAGACTTTCATTTAATAAAAAAAAAGGCATTAAGTGTATTTTTTAACAAAGTTATTAGTCTATTGATATGTATGATTCTATTGAATAATTCCTCGATAGAAATCTGCTTTCTTCATTTTAGAGACTGTTTTTACAGCGGATCACAGAGGACTGATTATGATCTTTGTCACATGATGCAACGACAAACACCTAAAGCTCGACATCAGCAAAACTAAACCAGTCAGCACAGAGGATTTACACGATCAACACAGTTCAAGGTGAACAATCAGGATTAGTATCACCAACCAAATGATGAAAAATATGGTCACAGTCTCTTCATCTGTTCCTGATGTTGATCTATGACTTTTAGATATAAAATGTAATCAGTTTGTCATTTCAACCATATGAGAAGTGTTATGTTTTTTTGCAAAACATGCATTTTGTGAGGATCACAGTGACCTTTGACCACCTCATTCAACTAGTTTGACCACCTCCCTTTCGTCTGTGCTACATGTTATGAAATTCCTCCCAGGATGTTTCTTCTTAATAACAGCAATGGGAATGAGCAGGAGGTCAAAATGACCTTTGACCTCTAAAGTCTACTCACTTCATCTTTGAGGCTAAGTGGATATTTGTGCCAAAACCTGTAGAAATTCATGAGACATAATGTTTACCAAGAACTGGAAGTATGTAAGAACAAACTGAAAACATAATGCCTCCGGCCACAGCTGTCTCCAGAGAGGTGGCAAAAAAGAAGCTGCAGACTTGCTTGAGATAAGGTGAATGTTCTCAATAAAAAATCCCTAAATCCATGCACATACTTTTACTTTTCATCAAAGCTACATGGATTTCTGTGACATTGCAGCAACTGTGATGAACAGGAACTATTTTGAAAGGTTTTCAATACTGGTGAGTTCATTTGGTTTTTAGAAACTTTGTAACAAGAGACTTGAGAGTTGGGTACAAAAAAAGTCTACTAAGTTACATTTAAATTTACAAAACATCATGATTGTAATTTCTTTAATCAAGAAACTCTAATCCTTTACTTAAAGATGATATGTGGAATTAGAGATTATATTTAAACATGCACTTATACACATGAAATCGGTTACACATACTTGCAATCATGATTGTTTTGGAGTTGCCGCCCAGGCTGTCTTTAAGCAGCCAGGTTAGCACTGAGTCTCTGTAGGGGATGAAGCAGTGCCGTCTTCCTCCTCCACCTCCTCCTCCAGACAGGGAGCTGCTGTGGCTTCCCACCGTGCTGCCTTCGCCCTCAGAGGCCATGCTGTTGATACTCTGACAGCTGCTGGACATCTGGGAGTTCTGGGCTGTGAAAGCGGTGTGGAGAAGAGGCAGTTTAGGGACTTATAGAGACAGTGTTGAGATCAGAGGGAATTTGGGAGGAAAATGGGAATTTCTTGAACATTATTACATGAAATTCAAACTGAATCATCATGATTTACCAAGAGCAGATATGACGATGCCCAAAGTGACCAGTGACTTGTTGATGTTGGAGCCCTCTGTCAGTCTGTCCCTGCAGTAGTGGGGATCTGCTCGCTCACTGTCAGACACAACACAAACACATCATGAGGTTCTTGTCATTCAGTGTTTAAAGAAACAGATAATTAAATCAGAATGTGCAGTGAAGAATTAAGAAAATCTCAGGGCACTAGCAAAGATCCACTAGGGGGCAGATTTGTCAATAATTTTGTCTCAAAAGATCTTGATGGAAAAAAAAAATCACACAACAGAGGGAAATGACAGTCCTACCTGCCAGCCAAGTCCACCAGGTTGATCCTGCTGACAGTTTCTGAGGGGAGGTTATTTTCTAGGATTGCCTGTGAAGAGAAGACAAGAGTGATCAGAGTAGATCTGTAAATAATAAAAAACACTCTGTCTGAAGTGTGGCTGTGTACAAGCTGACTGGAGGACTAAGGAAGATGATGACCTGTGTGTACTGGATGGTGAAGATGGCGTGGGATCTGCTGCTGGCATCATGGTTGTGGGTTGCTGCTGTGATTCGGTTGGTGATGCCCTCCTCCAAAAGGTCCATTGCCTGCTTGCAGTCTGAGACCAGGTGCTGCGACAAATCTAGTTAGAGAGAAATGAACAGAAAAGCAAAATGCTAAGAAAATACACATATATAAACCCTAAAAATCCGCACCTGACCTAAATCTCAGAATGCAAATTAACATCTGTAAGAGTGAGTGCAGCTTAGGTACATTCAATTGTGTGTTATCAAGATGCACATTTTTAGGTTGCTGGTAATTTAAACACGTTATTTTATACAATTCTCCAAAAACATATGTAAAGGAAGGAAGAGAAAAACACAGGGGACAGACTAAGCCTATACAGACTCACATTTTAGGGTTATGGTTATGTGACTGCCCTAGAAATAAGGTTATACTAATACACTAATTGAAAATACATTTAAACTACACTGTTTTTGAAATGGACAATTATGCTTATGACACTGCAGCATATAAGAAAATAAGAAAAAGACATTCAGGCAGAGAAGCAAAGGGACAGAGATGGAAAAAAGACACAAACAGGAAGCATCTCCCATTAATAATTGCTCACATGTGATCCGTAATAATTTCCCACAGCATTTAGCGACAAAAACTGCAACAATGTTCCACTTCCAGGCATGAATCACATACCTTAAGTGACCGTAAAACACATGCACAAACATTTCACATTTCAGTTTAATGGTACGAGATCATGGGATTACTTCTATTGATTGTTTAAAATAGAAACATTTAGCACAAGTAATTGAATTATTTAGAAAAAGAGTGACTGTGAAACACTGATGGACTCGTGTTGACAGAGGAGAGCTTGAAGTCCTACATCTGCTGTGTGTGTGTGTCTGTGGTGAAGTGTTCTCCTTGGAACCGCAAGGAAATGACTTCACTTCCTCTGGTCAACTGGGATTTCTCTTGATACAGACAATGAGTGGATGTAGGGCTTTAAACACAGAGAGGCGGGTGAATGAGAAGGAGAGGAAGAATGTGGAGGTGGAGGATGAGGAGATACAAGGAGAGGGAGAAAGAGAAGTGTAAGACAAGCTAAAAGAAAGAGGAGTCTGAACCAGAGCCAAGATGGCCGGTTCTGGACCTGATCAAAAGCTGAGCAATGGAGCGAAGTTCCACCACTGACCACAGACCACGGTGACTTACAAACTAAACTTACAAGACACGAGCATTACTCAGAATACTGCAGACCGTGTTACACATCCAAGTCCGTAATTTGATTAAATTACGTGTCTGAGAGTGTATGACAGTGTAGAGCCAGAAATTGTACCTTTGCTATCCTCTCATCTCCAATTTCTTACTACCAGACGGATTTTCTCTTTTACTTCATTCAGTGACGTTTGTGTGTATTGTACATTGTAGACTATGCAGAGCTCACAGCCGCTGAAAGCACTTTATTTTAAGTGCATTAAAAAACATGAAAAGTTGTGCTGTATGCTTTACACACAAAGCTGCTGCAAAAATATTAAAACCAGCATTTTTCTGTGCACAGATTTGGTATCTTATTTTCCTCTTTGTGAAAAGATCCTGGCAGGGTAATGAGAATTTGCAGCCTCTAGCCTCTAGTTTAGCATTTAATCGGCAAGATAGACAGAAAAAGACAGAAAGCAAAACTGAGATGTTAATTTTTGAGCTCAATGTTTTATGCAATTACACTTGGAACTGTTGGGTCATTTAATTTGACCCCTTTACTTACTTTGTGTTTTTTAATGATTTGTCTTTATAACAATCCTGAGCTCTCTAGCATTGTTGCACAGGTTTAGTTTATGTTTATTATCTACATGCATTTGTGTGTATTTATATATAGACTGCATGTAATTATTTGTGCTTACAATGCAAATGAATAAAGTAAATAAATAAAACAAAGACATTACTTGGTTTTGTGGGATGCACAAGTTAACTGACATCCTATGTAATACAGTTCTGCTGAGAAGGTAATGAAGGGATACCTGAGAAGTACAGTACTGCGTACGTCTTAATTATCTACCACTCCACAAAGTATGAAACACACTCACCCTGTACATACGGTCCTTTCTCGGGGTGTTCTCTGACTCTCAGGGAGGTTTTCTTCTTCTGCTCTCCTTGTCGCAGCAGGTCTCGCACCCGCTCATTATAAATTTCCAGGAAGCTGCAGGGACAGACAGGTAAGACAGCATCGTCTGATAAAGACCATATACTTGGTATAATATCAGTGTGGGGTAATGCAATGCCCATGTCATCCATTCCAGCACTGAGATGCATACCATCGGCCTACAAACAGTTTAATTACACAATGCATGAGATGTTTTTTGTCAGTTCGTCCTCTGCATTTTCCACAAGATGTCAGAAACAGTTGATCTTTTGGTTCACCTTTCTGTTATTTTGCATTTATTGGAAAAGTAACATTGTAAAGAGAGAAAGAAGGCGACATATGACAAAAGCTTTATTTGAACCGGGTCGTAGTCATGGTTACACGGTCTGCGTTTCAGACCAGTGGTCCAACCAGATGACCCAGAAAAACAGTTTACGCATTGCAAATTATAATTATGGAATTTTTTAAAATGTTATATTTTTCCTTTTGGATGAATGGAAGAGAGAACCATAGAAACCGTAAAATCTGCGCTGTCAAATTAAAATAACCTTCAGTAAATTGTACTGAGGTTGCCTCCAACACAGACAAGAAAATCCAGTTTTTCATTTATGCTGTGCAGCCTGCAGCTCTGCAGCATAATTGTACCTGTCTCATTTACATATCATGAAGATATAAGGCACAACTGCGCTGTTTAAAAAGTGGGAGAAAATCCTACAGAGATGTTAACACAGTACCTGATCTCCACTCTGCTTGAATTTTGCCCATCAGGAAAAGTGTCCTCAGACCTAAAGAGACCCTGTGAGGAAATGAGAGCTGCTATTTACTTAACATTACAAGACCTCAAGTGGCTGAACTGTCAGTGTGCTTAAGTCTCTCTACCGAATTTAAAATCCACTGATGTACCTGGCAGATCCGTGGGGTCAACCCAATGGAGTCCTGACAAAAAAAAAAAACAGAGAGTGAAGGTAAAGTAGCATTACTTTGACAGCTGTAACATTGAATTGGATCACAGTGAAATGTTGTATTGACTCCAATGTGCCTGGTGAAATCAGTTCAGGTCTAAAAAGTCTGTTGTGCAATGCAGTGATTCCAGCGTCCTCCTCACCGGTGTTCCCATCATTGTGTACGTCTTTCCGGATCCCGTTTGGCCGTATGCAAACAGACACACATTGTAGCCCTCAGAGGCTCCCGACAGCACCGACACACCCAGGTCCTGAAACACCTGCAGAACATAAACACACACACATTCAATCACAAACACACAAAGAAAGACAGACCGAGAGATGCCTATAAATAACTGGGTGGAGTCGGGCACCTGGAATTCCCTCTTTATTGTTTTCAAAATAGCTAGTCAATTAAAAATGATTCTGTATGAGAATCCATTTAATTATAAATGCTAACAATGAATGCAAACAACTCTGAAAGCATGTTTTACTAAAAAAGTGGGTGTTCTTGCAGGCTGATGAAGTGTTTATAGTGAAAGCTGATGTCCTTGACCTTAAGTGCATTGTGTTTTTACATGAGTGCAGCTTTACACCAAGGTTTCACTATCACAATGCTGTGGCACTTGGCCAGTGGCGGGGAGGTAATGTTGCTTCCTGCTGAGGTGTTTGGGTAAGGAGCAGGGAGGTCAGTTAATACTCTGGGTAAACAACTCTGCAGAATGTGTATATGAGAGAAACAAACGAGAGGGTAGAATGACTTTGAAAAGTGGCTGGATCAGGAAAATAAACCTTGCCTAAAAGCGCGGTGGTGAGATGGAGGATCCGGGAGAGTCCCACTCAAAACAATCAGCTGAGGCCTCTTGTTTTGCTTCTCTCTCTGTCTGCTCTGAGAGCCGGAGTCTGGAGATTATTAGCACGAGGCCAATTCACATCCACTTATTTTTATACGAGAATTTTAACTGGTACAAAATAAATGCTGGACATGAAATTTGTGTGTTTTCATATGTTTTATATTTTGCAGTAATTGGGGAAAACTGACATATCAACTTTGGTAATGGTAACACTGTTTTGGAGGAACTCATTTTACACTTGACATCATAGGTCAGCAGTGCCTTTTTTTAACTTTCTGTGTTTGCATGTGTTACTAGTTAAAGGTACAGCAAATGAACAATGATCAGTTTTGTCCATTTTTGCTTTTCTTTTGTTCATTGCTGAATCAGAACATGTTGCTGAGGACATGTGGCCTCATCTGCAATCCAAAATTTTGGTCCAAAGGCAACACACGCCTTGTGGGGGTTGGGAGAAGCAACCTGATCTAGACCAGACCTGAGACACAGCACTTTACCCCCAGAACCAAAACACACCCTGGAGATCAGTGAGGGGTCCCCTCATCCGGCCCCCAGGCTCAGACCTGGACCACAGATACTGGTGGGTAAGTACACAGACAGGAGAAGAGGAATGCTCTCGAAGCTATGGAGATATTCAAGGATCAAACATGGGAATCAATTCGGCATACCTCCCATGAGTGCGAGTGTGTGCGATTATTGACGACGATCAGGAAAAGCAAGAACCTGGAGCTAAGCCTGTGTATACTCTGGGCTTACAAAATGGCGAGGATAGGTTTAGGTTGGATGTGGTTGAAAGCTCTTGTGAAAGGTCCGGTTCTTGAAAAAGCACCCTGTAAGGATTCAATAGTCATCTGGTTGTTCTTAGGAGTGTGTGATTCTGTGTGTGTTAATATTCAACAGCCTTGAGTTTTTCGCTGAGAAAAGTGAAATGTTCAACACTGATACGGTGGAGTGAGGCTCACACAGAGAGAGGTCTTATCTAACCAAATAAAAACTAAAAAAGAACACACTGTGAATAAACCAACACCAAAGGTTAAAACTGGGACTTTAATATATAGTTAAAAGTACTAATTTCTTGATTAAAATGTTCATTTTGCAACACAAGTCAATACAATTTAGTATATATGATGTTTTGCTTTAAAAAGTCATGACTAAGTAGTTTAAAAAACAGTGGGGAAAAAAACATTTCCTCAATGGATTAGTCATTTTCTTCTATCAAAGTTCACAGTATTCTAAAAAAGTTTATAGTTAACAACTTTTTTTTTTAAATGCTTTATTTTGTCCGACTATTTGTCCAAAAACAAATGACGATCAATTTAGCCTCACAGAAAACTAGTGAACAGGTCATATATTCACGATATCCAAGCTGGAAATAGTGACTTTTTTCGCAATTTTGTTAAAAACTTAACAAGAACTTTCATCATAGTTTACCATTTTGACCACATAACAAGTAAATACACAGAAAATCCTCTGTCCAAGATGTCAGGATTTGCTGCTCTTCTGTTTTATAGTATTGTAAATTACATAACTTGTTTTTTAGACAGCTGTATGGACAAAAGAAGGCAATTAAAGATGTAGTTTGAGTTCTGGAAACCATGATGGAAGTTATTACTGTTAACAGATTAAACAATTTATCAAAAAAGCACTTTTGCTGCAGTGTTTGCTGCAGCCCTGAACTCAACAAGCTCCATTTTTCATTTTAAAGTATTACCCTGTAGCCTAGCCAACCATGTGCAGACAACAACCACGTGTTACTAGTAAAAGTGCTGCCACAACGGCTGTTTTACTCACTGACCTTATAAATCAGCCAACAGGCACCAAGACATCTAACACATCATTATTCATATGCAAAGGAATCTATTTAACTCTTGTGAGTAAAGACACAGGTGTTTAGAACATATTTTCGCATTATGGATTAATCTGCAGATGTCTTAACTGATTTGTTTTGTCTAAATTAAGAAGTCTTAGAAAACAGAAGAAAATGCCTTAATGTCTCAGAGCCCAGATTGACTTATTCAGATTGCTTTTTTCTATCCAAAAGCTTAAAATTAACGATATAAACCTGGATACAGAGAAAATAAACACCTAAATTTTAGCCAACAGATGGAATCCATTTTATATTCTTCCGTAACTGTTGCTCAATACATAGTAATGTGACAAAGTGTGCAGTCCCCCTGGTCTCCAGACCACCTAGTGTTGCCCCCTGCCTCTTGGCTGAATTGAGGCTTAAACATGAAGACAAAAAGCAGCACCTCCTCTGTCTTGTCCTCATCCTACTATTCAAAACCAGTCACAGACACCATCTCCTCCCTCAAACACAGAGAATCAATACAGCTCTTGTTAAAGTTGACCCTCTTAAA
Organism: Ctenochaetus hawaiiensis; assembly: GCA_029783645.1. Taxonomy (NCBI): domain Eukaryota; kingdom Metazoa; phylum Chordata; class Actinopteri; order Acanthuriformes; family Acanthuridae; genus Ctenochaetus; species Ctenochaetus hawaiiensis. The sequence continues at coordinate 5,274,204 of JAPZDY010000007.1, read as the reverse complement.
TTCACTCTATGGGAGCTATGACAGGGCAGAGGGTCCCTACAGGTTTTACACAAAGAGCAGAGACTTCACTTCAACTGTGTGCTCCATCTCTGAACTGGACTCACTCCTTTCTCTCTGTACACTACTCCTTTTGTTCCTCTGGTTCTATATTTTTTGCCAGCTTGTTTTTATCAGAAAGTTTACAAAATACTTTAAACGGCCTCTGCAGAAAAGCACAAAGGGACATGTAAACTTATTTCAACCTCTTGAGAGAATTAAAACTCAACTTTGTGTGTGAGTTTGTCTGGACAAGCCCATGTTAGGCAACATTAAAACAATCCTGTTGTTTCACTGTCGCATCAAATTAAATCAGTAGATCGTCATTTTGTGCCATTGTAGTCTGGTTCTGCCACAACCTACTTTCACAGTTTGCAACACCCCACAGCACTGAGAGATAATTTTTGCCGAACAAAGCAGTTGAGCTAAGAGCCAGGTTGCATTATGGGAATGGAAATGTACTCGAGGATCAAATTAAGCAGGCGAAAAAACAGCCTGGAGACAAAGCGACTGGGCCAGAGCCATAGTAAGGATGCAGGCTTGTTAGTCCCCTCAAAAAAACACAGGGGACAGACTAAACACCTCCATTAACAGGAAGGTGATTGTCACTAGCAAGCTGCTGCACATGCGTGTGTGTTTTTCTGACCGTTTTAGAGGAAACAGCATCTACAACAGGGACAAAAGCCTCAGAGTTTACTTCCCTCTGTGAGAGAAAAATTACAAACAATTTAACAATGAAAGAGGAAAAGCAGAATATAGATTTCATTCTTCTATAGGAAATAGGTCAAATTCATCAGGTCGAAACAGAGTAAGGAAGGAAGAATAAAATAAGGCTTTGGGGGTAGAAAACATGGCAAAAGGATCTAGATCTTCAGCTGTGGCTAAAACGCATGACATACTGTATACTGTGGTGCATACATAAATTGCAGGTTTCAGTCCAAAACATGACCTCACACACTTTCTCTAATCTTTGCCTCTCTCCAATGTAAATTATATAACTAAGTAGAAAAACAGGCTTCAGAAAAAAGAGGTTTTACTTATTGCATGCACAGGTTTTTCCTACATTTACACTTTCTTTTCACTTGGGTTTCTATCATCCAATAAAGGAATGCATTAACAGAGTTTAGTCTACACAATGGACGTGCAAACACCACTATGTTTCAATAGAAGGCATTACCATGCTCACACAAATTTTTTAATTTTCACACAATGCAATGTCAGGAAATGGAATAAGAGAGTGGATTAGTTCATAGCTTTAGCTTAATAGCACCACATGATATGAATGACAGACATTTTCAAATCAAGTGGTGACACACAGAGAGATGTTATCTACTGAAGTCATGCTCTGGAAACAGATCTCAGAGGGAAAGTTGTGTGTGTCTAACTAAGTTGGACCAGACCTCTCTGATGAGAATGAGGTCTCCTAAAGAACAAGAAACCAGCTGTTTTCATGCAAGAGATCCAGACCATGATAAAAACTGTGTCCCATGTTAGTTTTGAAACAAGGAAAACACTTTTTTTCCAGAAGTAGCCTAGTAGGTGGCTTTGCTCTGATAAAAAAAAAGTGTAGAAAAGGAGAAAAGTGGGTGAGAAATGTAAAGAAAGAGTGGCAACTGTGAAAGAGAAAGACAGTGTGATCAAGTCTGGTTGACAAGAGTGAAAAAGTAATGGTGCAATGCCTGTGTAATGAGTTAAGTCTTGTAATCACTAGCTGTGGAGAATGCCAATTTCTGCTCTGGTTTTATGTGGCCTGCTCGACACTAAACCCTGCAGACGTATTTATGTGTAGTGTGCATGTGTTCATGTGTGTGCATGTGTGTCTGAATGTGTGTAAGATGTCGTCAAGGGTGATGGCAAGAGTCCAGACAAGCAAAGAAAGCACTTAGCCACATTTGAGAACTCCAGCTTCTCTGTGCTTTTGCCAGGTTTGACGCAACTAAGAGGACCAAGATGAATTTTCCCTCCACGACCGCTCATGCTGAGAGGATGTCTTTGAGCTCAATGCATGCAAGAAAGAAGTGCAAAAGGAGATGCAACTTTCTCTGAAACTCTCCATGTCCGCGACTGGACAGCTGCAATAGAAGCAAGGGTCTCTCTGTTCCCCTCCCAGGCTTTACAACTGGGTTACACAAACACAACAGCTGGGCCCTGAGCAAGAGCCAAATGCTTTTCTTTTTTTTTTTCAATACGAGAAAAAAACACCACTGGAGATCCATGCCTTTCCTGCTAGGAATCTGAGCGAGGAATTAGAGGTAAAAGAGGAAGAGATTTGAAGAGAAGACCACAGTGAGGGAGGGAAGCAGGACACAGACAGGGAGACACAGTCACAAACGGCATGAAGAGACAGAGAGGAAGCTGTTTGGCCGGAGTTCAACAACACTCTCGTTTGTCACACTTGGACAGAATTTGTAGGTCAAATTAGCATCGAGGGCCAGAGAGGCTGCACAAGAGGGAGGAGGGAGAGGCAGAGATGTGCAGGCCAAGCAGATAGGCTGCTCTTCATTACTCAGGCCTCCCTACACATGGGAATGAAGGACAGTGGGAAAAAGAGGAAAACAGGACAGGAAAATGAGCAGAAGATGAAGACAGAGGGGGTTTCTGGCCATGCATTCCATTTTTCAGTGCACAGTCTTGTTGCAACTAATACCAGGGCAAAAGATCGACTTAAAACAAATAAATAAAGCCATATCTGGAGAGAGTCTGGAGGTTTGCTGCCCCTCCCCAAAACAAAGCCCCGAAGAGTGGAGCTGCATGTCACATTCTTTATAGCAGGCTGGAAATGACTTCTCCAGCTTCAGACTGCTGGAAGCCTGGTGTGATACCCTTAAAGGACAATATCGGTTCCTTCCCTTTGCTGCAATAACATTACAGTTTTACATGAACTCAACTAGTCATGCACTGTTTAATACAATTTTAGTGTCTAATTTTTGGAACAGTCACAAATCTGTTTGTTCATGACTATTAAAACCAGGTTATGTGGAGTAAATATGTGATGTTGAGGATGTATTCAGACCAAATCAGGTGGTGCAGGACTGTCATTACATGGTCCATTTGTGTGACAATAAATTTGGAACTTTAATCCCTCAATTCCAACTTGCAGAGCAATACAACGCCAAGCAACCGTATGATGATTAATGTCTTTGTACTCTTTTGTGGCAGGGTTGCTCTGGAAAGCTCATCATGATGGCGACGAGTTTCACTTCAGCCCTCTCAGCTGCTTGGTAAAGAGCAGAATTCTGCAATGCTACATGGTAAAAGTTTCTCTTTCCGTGGGTGTTTTTCCGGTCCGATTGCTGGCTTTCCTGATTGGCCAGCACAGATTGATGTCAGGTTGTGTTTTTCCAAAATGATTCTGTTGTACCGGGGCTGCTGTGTTTCCCCTGCAGACCTTTATAAGAGCATGGGTCTGCACTTTTCTGATGTGCAGCCATTTAACCACTTTGGGTCTCTCTTGTTTCAACTCCTCTTATTATCTGCCCTCAGTGACAGGAAGCATTAAGTCTGTGTATAAATCTCAACTGCTTTTCCTGTGTCCATATGGCATAGATCTAATATTTCTCTGTTGACAGCATGTGGTTTATTAGGTGTCCTGTTTGAATTTAACTCAAACCAGGCCGAACTGGGCCAGACTGTGTTGAGGGGGAGTAAATTCTCACGTGTGTGTGTGTAGGATTTTTCTCATACACAGAGGAGCTATTCTTTCCCCGATCTGCAGCACCACTGACACACAGACCTAGAAACGCTGCGAGCATAATCGAATCACAAACTGCGTCGACAGAGGCAGAGAGAGAGAGAGAGAGAGAAGTAGAAGATGAGGAGGAGAGGGAAAACCCCAAGCAAGCCGATTGCTTTTGGCAGTGGAAAAAAAACCAGCATTGTTCTCTGAGACAAATCCTCTGCAGTGACGTCTTTGCCCTGAAATTTAACAGCAAGAAAAAAAATCATTTAGTGAGGCAGCTGTGAGTTTGGCAGGCAAGAGATGGGGGCTGCAGAGGCACAGTGGACCCCCTGCCCACTTCCCCTCTTGTTCTCCCCTCCTCCTGCTCCTCCTCTACTTGAGGAATTTCACATTCCCACTTTCTCCATCTCTAATCAGTTTCTTTTGCCATTCCCCGTCTCAATCCTCTGCCTCTTTTTCACTTTCCCCTGCCAATGTTTCTTACTGTTGAAGGCAATAAACAAGCAGGGTTGTTTCTTTTACTAAATAGTGGAAAAAGCTATTTATCAACTTAATAACTAGGCCCAAAACAAAGGCAGGATTTAGACAAATAGTCCCAAGCTCTCTCCTGCATTTACTCAACAACAGACTCCCATTATGGATTACTGTTCTCTTTCTAAAAACTACTTCTTTTCACCTGGCAGAGACCTTCTTCTTCCCCCTTGGCTCAACCGTTCTCTAGAAACTATTTTCATCCAAAGATACAACTTAAAAACTGAGCCACCCATCCTGCAAGTCAAGCTTTTTTCTTGAGGGGAGACCTAAGCGACAAGAATGCAACCACATCTGCACTCCAACATATACTTTAAGATACCACATTTTAGTCCACGCTGTCTGCAGTAACAGTGTATAAGGATGGATAATGAGCAGGAGTGTCTACTGTAAACTATCAGAAACATAGATATGTACAGTGGAGAGCACAGAGCAGGAGTGGGATGGGAGGTTCAGGGGCTGGAGCAGCTGATCTCTGAGGGGCCCTGGGTGTGGTGGGATAGTCCTGGACTGGAACAGAAGGAGTTCAGATCCACTTTGCTTTGTCTTACTTCACCACAAGCTCAGTTTGTCTCAAGTCTCATGGGGACCACAGGGCAAGACAAATTGAGAGCAAGTCTCACTTCCTGCTCTGGAAAAAGAAAAGTATACTCAAATATACTTTCAAAATGGAGACCATGAGAAAAATCCAGAGCTGGCAAAAAACAGCATCAACTCATTAATGTGTTAAAAATAAATGCGGTTTGATGCCGGATAAGCGAGAAATTAAAAATCATGACCTCACTTAAACGCAATTATCTAAATGTAATGTCACTGAGTGAAATGAGGCGGCACGACAGAGTGCAAAATTAACACCAGGTCCCAAAACTGTTGTCAAACTTTGGCTCTGGATAACAAATCTGCCCACTGAACCAGCTATTTAAACAAACTCTCCACTGTTCTAAAAAGCAATTTGTCTGGTAAAATGGTTTGTGGCTCTTGAATTATAGAGTTCACCTGTCACTGTTAATCTGGATTTCTGCCCTACAACACAAAAACACTGCACTGGGACTTCAGATCCACAAGAGAAGTGCCTAAATCAAACATTTCCAACTTTGATGTGATCAGTAAACGGCTGACGTGGTCATCTACGAGTTTCTTTGTTAAAGAGACAAGTCTTTGGCCTCTGATGCAGGAAAAGAGGTCACATTTAAATCCAAGAGCTCTTGTCCATCATTAGTGAAGGACAAGAGCTCTTTCTCCCACCATGGGTCAACAGAGGAATGTCTTGTGGCAACCAGGCCACTGTGACTGGACACAATTCTGCTGAGGATGGCTGCAACCAGAGCCAGAGAGAGGGGGGGAAATAAAAGAGAGAGGAAGAAGTGTTGTGTTGTTTATTGCTGTGCATGTGTAGGCAGCCATCACAGCCCTGTCTTTCTCAAACACATACAAAGGCAGCTCTGACAAGAAGAGAGACAGGCAGTGAGGGAGTGGCAGCAAACGAAAACCTCTGTGAAAGCAAGAAGAGAAGATTTAACTCTAAAACAGAGCGTGCAGCTGATGTGCTGAGCTATGAAAACTTTTAACAAGCACAAATTGATTACAAGACAACTAATTTAAAAAAAGAAAAACTCTGAATAGGTTTTGAAGAAAGATTTCCTGTAATGGAACTGGGCACCACTTCCTCTTGATCTGGAGCCCGTCTCAGGTTCCAGCAACACCCTCCAATCAAAGCAGCACAAAGATATCTAATCGTCCAATCAAAGCCAAGACATAAAAGGCAAACTGACTCTAGCCATGCCAGGTCTGAGGCAAAGAGACTTCTGGGTAACAGATGGAGCTGATATCATATCCCCCGAGTGGCCATCTGTGTAAAAACATACAACACACCACACACACACACACACACACTCATCTTGTTGTGGTTTGTCTACAAGGACGCTGTTTCCTTTGGGCTCTCTGCTTGGTACAAAGCTTGTGTTTGTTCCTGTTTTAACTTGTGGCCAAAGTCTGGATTGGCACACACTTGGTCTCTACTCACAAGAGGGCATATAACATGGAAGGGAAACAAGGAAATCTTTAGGTAATGCTGCTATGTGTCAAACTGATCCTGCGAGGACATAAACTGTTGACTAAACTCAGTTATTATACTAATACTGACTGAAATATTCCAGTACTTTACTCTCAGAATCAACACTGACATTTGAAGTGAATATAGGCAGTCCCTCCAGGATTTCGTGGGCGTTTTTCATGATTGTTGCAGCCTAAAATGCCTGAATTCGCGGCAGCTTTTCTAATAAATTGCGATGTAAGTTGCGATGTTTTAAGCGTATTGGTTGCGATGAAATTGCGGGAGACAGTGAAAATTGCTAAAAAGTTGCATTTTTTTCCGATCATTTTTGTTTGTGTTCCACCACAATATTGCACGGGGTGCAAA
>JAPZDY010000007.1:5235415-5250613 GCA_029783645.1 Ctenochaetus hawaiiensis | reverse complement strand
AGTCAAATATTGGAATTTTTTGCTCTTTAAGTGACTCAGAAGATTACTCAATTATCAATACTGTATTTTAATTACAAGCCCATCTACTAATCATTTCATTGACTGATGGCTGCAGCTCTAAACATTAAAAACACAATCATCACATCTAATTACTTTATATACAGGTACTGTTGTACAAAAAGCATGATTTATTTTGGCCAAGTTGTACCTTGGCTGTGCTCCTGTCCTGAGCTTGAGTCAGACGGTCTCTCAGATCTGGAGAGAAGAATGCCACCCGTTCGTTCTCAGCCAGCAGACGCAAGGTACACTTGTCCAAATTAGCCACCAACCTGCCAAAAATACATTGCAAGGAATCAGCTCGGGGAGACTGAAGGAGCAGTGCAGTACCGTTTGCTGACATCTTCCTTTTACTAAAACTGCAACGCAAAAAACAAGAAGAACTCACTGGAACTGTTTCTCCAAGACCTTAACGGCAAAATACACACAGTTGTGGACTTGTCTCAGGTAACATCTCTCTAGAACATCTGAAAATAAGAAGAAACAAAATCATTTGTCAATTAAAAAGACAATTATCAAATAAATATTTTGATATTAAAGTAAAACTGGCTACACACCAGAATTCGCAGCACACAAACTTTCCTGTTCATCGTCATCATGAGTGTGAGCAGACTGAGACGTTAACAACTGGATCACGAAGAAAAGCTCTAGGAAAATGTTTGGCACTAGATTTTCTGCAAGACACGGAAACACAAATAAATTAATTTTCATATTTTACACAATCTTTAAAATCACTTCTTAAAATAACAGTTTTTTTCCCTAAAGCATGTCAACTCAATGATTATATATTTTCAGTTTTGTTTTCCTCTAGTTTTTTCAGATTTGACTTTTTGATTGTTTATTTTGTTTCTTTTTCTTTTAACTCTGTAAATGTCTTTCAATATCCTACAAGATGAAATATAAAAAACATCTTTAATTCACTTTTTTTTCCTCCGCGGTTTCTTTACTTAGCACATAAATGCCACCTTGAGGTTACCTACCTGTAATACAGGTACAGTACAGCTCTGCCAGGAGATCCAGTTCCAAGGAGAAGGTGACTTTGGATGGTTCAGGACAGGCTGTCTGCACATCAGGTGTAACTTTAGATCCCATCCTAAGCCCTGACTTTGTGGGGGTGCAAGGGTCCAGAGAGGACGGCGGCAGAGGAGAGCTGACCTGCTGTGCACGCTTTGTCCTAAAAAAAAAAAACAATGGCAGGTTACAGGTGAACCAGACAACATAATCTGAGATGATGAGCAAGCGATGATGCAATGAAGTCAAAAACACAAAAATAAAGATAAAATAAGATATTGAAATAGAAATCTTTAAAATACCAGTATCATAATGTGTGTATGGAGTACTAATTACAAAGTGTTTACTTTTCTACAATCCATCAGTCTATCTAAATGTAGAAGTGCAAACTATTGACAGCATGTAGATCTGATCAAGACATGAATGTTAACCTAGAAAGAGCTAATTTTTTCTTCCAGTCCAAAACTTTTATGTCGGAATACGGAGAATCAATTAGCACATGTACTTACTTTTCCCTCTTTAATAGCTCCCTCTCCTCCTGCAGGCTCATAGGACTCCCCACTGACATTGAACCTTCAAGTGTCTCTACAGCAAATGGTGGAGTAGAAGGTTTACTGAACGGGGTTGAGGTGAAGCACGTCTTTGGTTTGGACTGTGGCCGCTCTGCACTGACTGGAGTTGGGTTTATTCTTCTAGATGGTTTGGATGCCCTAAATGATAATGGAAACTTTTGGTTAAGCAAAAAGCAACACTGACTCCATCACTGATTTGTAGATTTGTCTGGGTTGTGTGGACTTACACAGGTGAAATGGGTGAAGATCCAACAGGAGGAAAGTCCTCCAAGTTGTTGAAGTTGAGCTGCCCCACAGATGGAGGTGAAACCTGCTCACTTATCCTGCTGTACCCTCCACCTCCTCCTCCACTTCCTCCTCTACCTGACCTCCTACCCCCTGTCTCCCACCGTCCAACTTCATCACTGTGATGTCCCCCGCGCCCTCCTCCATGTCTCCCTTGTCCCCCCGCTGGCATGGTGCCACCACTTTTCCTGCGGTTCTTCTGTGACTGAATGTTGGGGCTGGGTTGAAAGTCAGGAGAGGAAACCATGTAGTCCCCCAGACTGATCCTCTGGCCAGAGCGGCGCTCAGAGCCTGAAGGTCTGGAGGCGGGGCTCCACGCTGAGGGACTGCTAAAGGCATTGACCCCACTTAGAAAGTTCGACCCTGAATGACTAGAAACATCCCCTTCAGTTCCAGGTGACAAGGATGAGGCTGGAGAAAACAGCTGGACCCGGCTGGCGCTCCGAGATCCGGCTCCACCACCAGAAGATCTGCAACCCCTCCTGTCAGTGAAACCTTGCGTCTGTGCAGCAGGTCTAGGGCGGCTGGGGGTCTTTGCTGGCGTGGCAGGGCCATGGGTTAGCGCTTGACTGCTCTGCTCTCTCAGGAAATTTAAAAGAAACGGAACAAACACTTGTTTGTGGACTGACAGCCCAGGTTCACCGAATGTCAGGCTTTCATCCCCCTGTTGAAAAAAGAGATAGTTGATGGAAAATGGACCGTGATTAATATAGCATTTATAGAACTTGTACTCTGTGATCAATGCTGTGTGTAACCCATGATGAACACAAGAATAACTGGGTCAGTAAATGTTTGCTAGACAGCTTCGGACAGTTCTGTAGAAAATAGCTTGTTGACCTAGCTAACAATGTGCTGACCAAACTCTACTAAAGTGCCATTATTCCTTCAGTTAGTAATAATCACAGCAGCAAGCAGGTATGACAACCTATAATAAGTTTCGATGCTACATTTTGCCTTAACTGATAGTATAGTTGACAAGGTAGCGTCTCGTCTGGAGACCATCCCACCCAGGCTACTGCTAACCTAGCTGGCTAGCTGTCCAGCTCAAAGTTTTGTTTACAATCTGTTGTTAGCAATGTCATCTCACAAAACACACTATACATAGACGAGCACTTATCAGTTGTTTCACTCATGTGGTTTCTAATCATTTCGGACGAACCTTCGCATCCTTCAGCCAGTCCAAAATCGTTTTAATATCCGTTTTCTTTAACAGAAGAGATTCCAAAAGAGCCGCCATTTCTAGCCAGGCGCTGCGCGCAAAGTGCTAGACAGAGGGGGCGGGGTCAGCGTGTACGCAACGCGTAATGCGTATGACGTAAGGCCAACCACGTGGGCAGCTTACAGTAAGTTAGTCAGTGCACCTTACATATGACTCTATCATATTACATTATTAGAATGATGAAAATGATGTTATAATTATAATGAACTCTTAAAATACATCGTGTTTTTGCTTCTTGCGCCACTGAGCAACTTTCATATAATAAACAGGGCTCCACTTCCAACGCTGTATCCAGTTCTCCTTTATACATCCAGGACAGTAACTGGCAGTCTCTTCCATAATCCTTTGATGAAGTCTTCAAAGATTTAGAGCGTGGGTCTAAAACACCTGGGGACTAGAGACCAAATTGTTCTTTTAACAGGGGAATCAAACTTTTGCTTCCAAATATAGCCCTGAGTTGTCCACTTTCCTCTCGTGTTACCTGTCAAGTAACTACTCAAGTACTACTGAGGTTGTATTATGTAAGAAGACTGGCTCTTTTCACATAGCATATGAGAATATGAAATAGTTAGCAGTTACTTTAAACCCCACCAACATAATCGACTGTCTAACTCTGCTTTTGTTCAACATTGAATTTGCTGTTTTTTGTTCACTGCACTAAATCAAGAGAAGTATTGGTCATGAGTGTTTATTTTTATTAGTTGCACATGAAGGTGCAGTTTCTAAATAGCTAAATGTGTAATGAGGAATAATTTTAAGCTTAATTTTGCTCAGTGAATGAACTCTAAAATTAAAAAAATTGAAAATAAGGTGGGGATAACAAAATAAACCTATATGTCCAAGGCATATTAGGCTAAGAGGAAACATTTTAGACAGATCTAGGCCTTACAAGAGCATTTTAATACAACTAATTTATGATTATTTATCATTTGATTATCTGTGCCCTGCACTTAGGAAAAAAAACACAAAACCTTTCACAAGATTCTTGATGCATGCGGAATGAGTATTTTATTTATAACCAGTTTATAAAAATAAAATACAAAATAATTTTAAAACAAAAAGAAAAAAAACACTGTACAAGGCATTGATATGATACAACTGATAGAATAAACATAAATAATTACAGTTATATACAATGCAAAACTCCCACTTGTTACATTCGTTCCTTGAAACTGTACAGTTACATTTCAAAACCATGACATACATTACAACACAAAAATATCAACCATTTAAAAATCCCAACACGTGAAGTCAAAATGATAGATGGGTAAATTAGCAAATGTCACAATAAATAATTTCTGTCAAGTATTTATAAGTTATTGACAATTAATCCGATGTTATGATATGAGAAGTGTACCAGTGCACACCAAAGCTTTCATGGGTTCCATCTCACCTTTCAAAATAAAATAAAACAGCTGGGTTTGTTCTGTTATCCTATGGGTATCTGGGTTACCACAAATACCTGCAAGCTACTCTAAATATGTCACCCTTCTATGAGCACGTCACTTTAAAGGTCAAGTGTGTAAGATTTAGGGGTATCTATTTGTAGAATGCGGCAAAAATTGAATGCGATATCCAGGAGTATATTCCTTCAGTATTAAATACCCTGAAAATAATAATCATTGTGTTTTTATGAGCCTTTTCTACCTAAAGAGGGAGCCATGTTTCTACAGTAGCCGAAGGATATTTACTCGCATGTAATCTGCAACTTTACTGCAACTTTAGATGCCAATAAATTCTACACACTGGACCATTAATAAGTGACAAAGAAAATCTCATCTGGAAGGCCTAACTAGTACTACAACTACACACCACATATGTGCAATAATAAGAATAAAAAAAAAACATGAGAATAAATCTGATTATCTCTTAGAACCAGCAGCACTGTTAAGTGTCTGTTCGCCCCTTTCGCTGAAGCCTGTTAGCATATAAGTTATGATTTTAAAATAATGATATTTATTTCAATAATTAATTAGATTATTTTACAGGTATATATTAAAACTCTGCACAACAGCGTTCTGATCTTTGAAAGCTTGAAATATCTTGAAACCTGTGAGCCTGAAATAGAGTTGAAAGAGGGAGAATTTAAAGATTGATTGCTGGCGACAAGTAGAAATCCCCCCACCCCCACCCCCTTTTGAGAGCACACAGTTATCACACTAACAAACACACCTTGAATACTGCAGCCTGAAATTTCCCACTGGTCAATCGATAAATGGCCCACGCATACTCACAGAAAAACAGGGGACTCTCGGGTAGAAGCACAGCTTTGTTAGCACAAGAGTCTGAACAGCACTGATTTAAGTGGTGACATACTGACCACGCTGGCAGGCATGGTAGCACATGCCATTCACAGACTAGAGAGAGAAGTGACAGGAAGGCTTGGCTTGGCCCGACAGTGGAATGATCTCCAACACAGACAAGGCTCAGTCATCCCTCGCTACGCACAGAGGGGGCAGAGAAGAGACATTAAGGCGGCTGACTGACTGAACGCTGTCTGCCTTCAGGATGAGTCATCATAGCTGCTCTGTGAGGCTCGCGTAGGTAGCCTATCTGCAAGATCTGCATGAGTCAAATGCAACGCCACGTTTTTCATATCTACAAAGCAATGTCCCCCCATTCATTTATTTACACTCCCATGTTTATCGCATCTCAAGTCCGACCACATCTGCAAAATTTATCAAAATATTTGGCAATGTGATTTTTTTTTATTTTTTTTTTTACTTTGTTCATGTGCAGTCATATCTTAAAGAGGCTATGACTGAAGATCTTTCAATTCATGTTGTTTCTTATGATTGAAGTGCTTAAAATGCAGCATTCTATTTTTATTATTAGCTAGTCGCACTGATAAAAATACAGTCTAGCATATTCCAGCAACACAATCATCCCAAGTCAGTGCAGGAGGTGCAGAGAACTAGTCATACAGAAAATACATTTGCTCACCCAGCAGGCAATGAAGTCGCCCCTGGGTTTTAATCTTCACAAGATAGATGCTGTGTGATGGGGAGCGGTATGCAGCTTTTTTACTCAGTAGTTGATTTTGATTTTTTTTCTGTCCTTTTTTTTCTCTGTTGAGCATGCAAAGAGTAGCGTCGGGAGGAAGCTGGAGTTATTTTACAGTATCTTACAAGCAGAGGAGAAGGTGGGGGGGTGGCCGTGGAGGAGTTTCAGTGAGGAATTCTGACTAAATTAAACACAAACAATACTCTGGTTCTGTTTGCCTTGTGCACAAACAAACTGCGTGTTGTTATATAAAAAGACATTCTCCAGCGCAGGAGGAACAAAACTAATAGATTCTTGCACATGGAAGCATGGAGCATCATTTTGGTGTGAGAAATATATGTACATATGGCCTCTGTTATCACTAACATTTGACAAAATGTTGTTTGAGGTCTGAGATTCACTTTTTTTTTTTTAAGTTTTATCTCAAACACTGACCTGGTACGTGCAGGACAGTTAAGACGGGTCACTTGACATATTTTCCTTTAAGTCAATACAAAGAATCGCTACTCTGTACTCAAGTAAACTGTTGCTCAAATTGTGTTTGATTTACAAACATTAGTGTTGCTACCTTTTCTACATTAAAGAATACTGGTGAAAAGGGTCGTCATATCACTGCTGGCACAACTCCGTTTTGGGCTCCGAAACCAAAACCAATCCACGAGCTGCCCAAAGTGCCAAGGCACACGCTGAGACAAACATCTGTGTCTGAACATTACTCATCGGTAATGTACCTTGTGTTGTTTTAAGCTAACTACTGCTACTACAACTACCACGACTACAACATGTTCCATTGATGCCTTCAGGCCCATAAAAGCAGTTTCACAATTCTAACTTGTAATCCCTTTATTCAGTACGGTATTCTGATTCCCTCTTAGCAACACAGTAGGCACGAAAAGGTGTGTGTCCTCACACATTTTACATGATTGATTGTATAAAAGGGCTCACCGTGGAGCGATCCCTTTGATTAAACATTTAAAACGAATGCGAGTGACACAAAACCACAGATCCACTATCACAGGGACGAGGGAAGGAGTTGAAAAGCATCGCTATAAGCATCAAAATAAATATCTTAATAAATACAACTGTACACAAAGTCGGCCTTTAATGCATTCACATATATCGTTAAGTAAATATTATACCCTGCCTGCAAGCTCCAAACACAGAGGAGATAACTGAGTCAACCCCAGGCTAATATTTAATTAAGCTGTGTTCAGCCACACTGATGTTCCATCAGTATAATCCAAGTGCATTAATACTGGGGATAAATAAGTTACATTATATTGTGGTGGAGGAGAGATGAGGATGAAAACAGGAAATTGATTTATTTATGTGCCCACTGGTCAAACTAACTATTAATTTATTCATTAAAGTACTGCCTACATTAAAAATCTGTTTAGGTTTGCAGCTATTATTAGCTATTAGCTAACATTAATCTTTACTTAATAATATAAAACAAAATGAGGACCCTGACGTCAAAAGGGGCACGCCACCGACATAAAGCTCGGTGTGCTCGTCTTGAGGAGTTCAGCCTGTAAACAGACTGAGTTTAAAACTTCCTAAACGAAAGCGTTCACATGGATTATGAGAAAGAGAGGGTGTGAAGAGACAGGCATTGTGGGAAAGTTAGGATTTAGGAGCTTAATAGACTGAATTTCAGAATATCTAGACTTCTGCAACACAAATTTTGGCCATTCTTTTTAAATTTGTGTCTGACAAGTCCAATGACTTTATGGAAGTGCAATACTAAATCTCTTGAGTTTCCCTTAAAGGCTGGGCACATAAATGAATGTCAAACCCTGCGTGCAAGAAGACGGAGTAAAGAGCACAGTGGGAAAGGACCAGACAAGTTCAAGATTCCGACTGACAGCGAAAAAAGGGAAACAAGATTCATTTTTTTTAATCATACAGGAAGACTCAGGCTTTTTTTATCCTGACTACATCTAGCCTATCACGATTGATGTCTTCCCATCCTCTGCTGTGGCGGCGCAACCTGGTGAATGACTACCTGCTCAGTTTGCTGAAGCACTTGCTCTCTCGGCTACAGCCTTTTCCTCTGGACAGGTGGAATGGACCCGTGCGGGCCTGGCGGCTGCAGCAGGTCTCCTGGTGATGAGGGTAGAAGCGGCGGGGAGGCGGCGAGCCAGAGAAGCTGGGAGGAGAGCGGCTGCGGCCCAGGCAACCACCTCCCCCACTGCCACGGTACTCGTGGCGGGAGGGCGAGGAGCTGACGGAGCGCTGCAGGGAGGAGGAGCTGCGTGGAGATGCGCTAGAGCTGCGGTGGTGGTGTGGGGAGCTTGTCAGGCTGCAGATGCCCATCCTGGAGCCCCCGTGCTGGGCTGAGGAGCGATGGTGGAGGGGGGAGCCACGGGCACCATGCATCAGCTGAGCAAGGCATGTCAGGAGGTCTGAGTCACTGGTGCTGCCAGCTCGAATGCGGTAACGCCTAAGCCTAAGCAGGTACAAAGAGCAGGGCAGGTTATGAATTACAACCAAGTTGCATTTATTTCAGTACAAACCAGTAGACAGACTGATAAATCAATTTTCTTACAGAGTTAGAAGAAAGGATTGGTCAGTTTCCTAAAATAAGCTAGCTAGCAGGTGGTTTGGTTAGCTTAGCACAAAACCTGGAAGGAAGGAGAAACAGCTGACCTGGCTATAAAAAAATATATATATCTCTACATTTTACTTAAGCATACATTTTTATCTGTGCAAAAACAGATAGAAAAAAATTTAAGATGCTGGCATGCAGACTTGTTTTAGCTTCAAATGGAACCAGGCTAGTTGTTTCCCCAGCCTAATGCTAAGCTAATCACCTGCTGGCTCTTGCTTCAGACAAACACACATACAAGACAGTGGTATCAGTCTTCTCATTTCTCTTTCAGAAAGCTAATAACGAAATTTCCCAAAATGTCCAACAATTTCTTTTGTTCAAGAAACAATTAGCCAAGTGAAGTAATCTGTAATGTATTTTTCCTTATTTTTTATGTTCTTCATGCTCTTTCTTACATGCTGTTTTCGTAAATGCTTTTAAAATAATCATAATGGTTTGATTATTCATGAAATTTTTTGATCCATGAAGGCAAAATATGCAGAAGTTACCTTCCCTCCGCTGTTGGGCGGCAAGGGGGCTTTCCGGGCGGTGGGCGCGGCAGGAATTGAGAAGCTAGCTGCTCAGCGGAAGAAGTTTGATGAACAGGACGAGGGATCCTGCTCTTGCGGGACAGCGGGCTGGAGGAGGAGGAGAGGGAAGGAGCATCGTCTCCCTGGCGATCAGAACGGGAGCCCATAAGAGAGTCCTCATCCTGGGAGCGGTCAGAGGTGGAGGACAGCGGGTCTTTAGCGAGGGAGGCCACCATGGGGCCACGCCTGTCAGAGAGGGATGGCGAGAGAGTGGGAGAGGGGACCACGCCGTGATGGCTAGCTTTCTTTTGCAGGAGTTTCTCCTTCGCAGAGCCTGGAGGAGGGAGCTCCAGCAGGCTGGAAGGCTCCAGGACTGGGATGCGACTTTGCCTCCTGCTGGGGTCCTTACGGGGGGCAGCTGGGGAGGAGGAGGCTGGGCCATTGGTCTGATCCAGGGTCTGCTTTGCTTCTCTGCTCTCCTCCTCCCTTAGCTGAGGCTCTGTGGCACAGGGAGTGAGGCCGTAATCATTCTCAAGGTCTTTCAGCTTGGGGAACGCTCCATTACCTAAATCTCTGTGGCCGTTTGCAGGAGGGGAGAGGTGGCCGTTGGCAAACACGGGGCTGCGAGGGGAGCGTGGGGAGGAAGGCGAGCGTGGAGAGCGCGGGGAAGACACGCGGCTTGGCACAGGGCTTTGAGCTTTGGTTCCATTGACCAGCGTCTCAGCCAGGGGGTCTGTGGGTGTCCCTGGATGGGTGGCCACATGGTCCTGGGGGGAGGGAATGTCCGCTGTTTGCTCCTGAACCTGCTGAGCATCAGCTTCAGCATCGCCACGCCTCTCCAGCAGGAGGCACTGTGGGGCGCTGTCTGATCCGGACTGGGAGGACAGCCCAGACGGACGCTGAGCTGTCAGCTGGAGGGGAGGGGGAGGTGGAGACATGGGGTGGAGGAGAAAGACAAACAGGTGTTACTTAAATACTAAACCAGGCTGAGAAAATGGGAATAATATTCTAATTGTCAAAGGCCTGTTGCTGATAGACTACAACATGTCGAGTTGTGCTGTAGTTCTGTAGCAAGAGCCTGATGCAGATGTGTGAAAAGAGAAGAATTGTATAATATGGGGTAATAAATGGTGATTAGTTTGGCAACAGCATGCAATACCATAGCTACCATTATCAGACCGAAACACACAAGTGCTATGGCAGTGTCAGTCAAGCTGTGAGTACTAAACCAGCAAGTAGGACAGGAAACGTTCACGCAACTTCGCAGGGGGCTTCAGCGAAGAGAGGGTGAGGAACAAATACAGGGAGAGAGAGAGAAAGAGAAAGATAGAAAGGACAAAGACGATCTGAAACAAAAGAGATCATGCAACCTGTAGTCATGACTCGACATTCCAAACACACATGCCACAATCAGACAAACACACACCCCTATTCAGATCACAAGAACACATGTCCAGACACAAGGACACATCTGACCCATGCTCTGTCTGGCCCTGCACAAAGCCCCCTCATGGTTTCCTGAGAGAGCTGCCTGACAGCAACACAAAAAAAGCAAGCTGACTGAACAAAGAGGCCAAAGTAAGCAACTTAAACAAAAACAAACAAACAAACAAAAAGGAAAAAATGCCAGCCAGTGTTTTGCTACTAATGTAGAGGAAACTGAATGGAGGTCAGTTTTTTTTTTTACAGGATTGTGACGGGCTTATCACCTGCTGAAGCTGGGCACGGGTGATGCGTATGACAGAGGGGAACTTGGTGTTGGCAGCACCCGCCGGGATGGCCGGCAGTTTCCTGCGACCGGGTGAACGGGTGCCGGGGGCGGGGTTTAGTGGTAGTGGTAGGGAGGCATGGCAGGAGGAGGAAGAGGAGGGGCGCTCCTGCTGCTGCTGGTCTGCGGACTGGCTGCGCCTCATGCCCGGTGGCTGGCGCTGGTGCAGCGGGTCCGACAAGGTGGTCAGGAGAGTGTGAGGGCTGGGAGAGCGCAGAGGGATGGGGCTGGATGTCCGGACCGCAACCTCCTCGGGCAGGGACGGAGGAGAGGTTGGGAGCTAAAAGACGGGAAGGAGACAGGTGGGAGGTGAAGAGGGGAAGGGTTGTGAGAATAGTGAGGAAGTGAGATGGAAGAGGTTTGGTGGAAGTACTGTGAGGAAGGATAAGCAGGCCAAACCGGTTTGATGCACGATGTGGAGTCGTTTTGGAGGATTATTAAGTTAAGATCTTTGGCTGGGGGGAGGAAGACAAACGCAAGACGGGTAGATTTTGGGGTTGCGGTACACATTTTTAACTCAGAGGCAGCTGTTCTGGTTGTGGAAGAGAGTGAGTGGACAATTACTCCTCTTTAAGTGATAAAGTTGCTCAGCAATTTGAGTTAAAGTGTTTTATAGTAAACTCATAGGTGGATCAGGATTTTGCAGGTCTGCTTGATGGGCTGGTCGAAGTTAATAAATAGCCAAGAAGCAAAAAAGTAATTAAAACTAGGCAAAAACAAGGGATATTTTAAAAAATAAGTAAGTCAATTTGCAAATGAAGCCAAATAAACTGTGCAAATGTCTGAAAATAAGATAAAATTAGACATAATATCTAATGCAAATTAAAGTGCATTTCAAAGCCATAAGCTCTCTTTTGCCCCCATGCTGTGATCTGATATAAAGCTCTGCATTTGTGACACAAATATCTTTTTTTCTAAACAAATAAACACAAGCTAAGAAGCAAGAAATCACAAAGCGGTAACATTTAGCTTAGCACTACAGCAAGATGCAGCTGGTGAAACTCTGACTGTTGTATGAAAACAGCATTGCGGTTCTATAACTAGAACTCTGTGCAGCTTTTTAACTGTGTAAAAATGCTGACTACAGTCAGTATAATGTATGCCATGTTGTGAGACAGCCTTCAAATGAAAAGACTTACCTGAGTGAGGACTCCTTCCGCCAGAGCCTCAGCTGGGCTGGTTGGAGTGACGGGTGGCAGAGCCCCCGCTGGGCCCACACTGAGCTCCAACTTGTCCATTTTTGCACTTCCCTTGGAGGAAGCCATACTTTCTTGTTTAGCTTTACCAGAGCTAGGGCTTCGGCTGCCCTTCTCCCATCCAGGAGACTGATCCCCCGGCTTGAGCACCTCAGGCTCCTCATCCTCCTCCGAAGGACTTGTGGTAGCCTTGGCTCCCGGAGAGCCACTGGGCCGCTCCACCATTACCCACTCCCTTGAATCAACGTCCTGCCTCCCAGAGCTCAGATTGAGGGCCACAAACCCCCCGCTGCTGACTGCCCCCTCTCCCTGTTCTTGAGATCCAGAGGATGCCGGCTTAGGAGAACCACTACCAACCCGGAACTCCTCATCATAGTGCCAGACCCTCTCGGGACGCTCCCCAGCGGGTGCAGCTTGACCCTGAGCAACCGGGCTGACTGCAGCCCCATCAGCCTCCTTGTCCTGGTGCTGGGTGTCAAGCTGCTGCTTTGCTGAGCTGAACAAGACAGATGCAGACAATCAATTTTCAATTTTTAGCAACATTTAGAACAAAAATGATGTCAGCATACAACCCTGATTCTAAACAAGTGAAGGGTTTTCGAGTCAGGGTTGCATTTGGATCCATCTACTTAATAGACATACCTGGCGTCCAGGAAGCGCTCTGGACTGGGCTTGGACTCCAGGCCGAGCCTTCTCTCCAGGTCAAAGCTGTGAATGTTGCGGAGCTTCCTCAGCAGAGGGCCATCACGGTCTGATGCCACCACCTCAGAGTGCAGTCTGACCGGGGAGCCCAGGCTTGGCCCTGCATAAGGGCTCTGATGTCCTTGGTTACCCTGGTTGTTGCTGTGTTCCTCCTCTGTTGCCCCCTGAAGAAAGCAGTCAGTTTCATTAGTAACAGGTACATATTGATTGTCTGAAAGCACTTGAGATGATAAAACTACACTGCAGTTTACCTTCCACACTGCCGTCCTGATGCGGTTACGGTTGCGGTCCAACTCCTCCCAGACGTCAGCCTCCTGGTTGCGGTGTGGGTGCAGCGGAGAACCTGGCAGGCGCTCCGGAGCAGGGTTGTTCTCCACGTCGCTCAGCTGCTCGTCCTGCAGAACCTCGTCTGTGTTTTCCCTCATCAGGTCGCCCGGGATCAGGGAAGCATTCGCCATACTGGTACAAGACGCAAACATTAATTGTCTGAGGCTACAAAACAGCTCTCACTTTAACAAAAACTGTTTTTACTCCAAACAAACGTACCCCATGTGAGCTGGAGTGAGGCGGGTGTGATGTTGCGGTGTTGTGGCGGTGGCACTGATTGTCAAGGTGCCATCCGTGCCGGTCCGCTCCCAATCATACGGGTCATTTTCCACGACGTTGTAGGTTTTCATGCTGTTGTCAAACACTGACATCAGCAGCTAAAACAACACAAAAAGATCCAATAAAACCTTTTAGATTTAAAAAAAGATGGGTTTTAAATACGTGGTGGTTCAAAAAAGGCACATAACTCACATTAACTGCAGCACAACCCTCTTGTTTATGTTCTGCACACCTTATCATTGCATCCATCTATGTTAACTATGCGGCCAAAAATCATCTACTCTTTATAAAATCCAGTTAAAATCCCATGTGTCACCTGGTAGTCTGGTTTAGTGAAGTAGTCGAGGCTGGAGATGTGCTCCAAAAACACACCGAACTCTGCCGGCAGGTGTTTGAGCATCAGACGGTGGTCGTATGTCTCCTTTAGCTTCCCCACATGTTCCTGGGAATTACCAAACACACACACATACACGTGTCACATTGCAGCACTTAAAGCTACGCAGACAGGACTGTTTAGTCTCTGAGGCGGACGGAAACTGTTTATGACTTACTTTGTCCTTGATCTTCCTCCACGGCAGCTGACCGACCAGAAACTCTACCAGCATGTAGAAGAGAGACCACAGGTCATCATGGCGACCCATCTCCTGCAGATTTACATCAGGGTAGAGTTAAAGTTAATCAATAACATCCAGTCATCAGCAGATCATGAGAAAATAAGAGAAAGCTGTGTGTAGATTGAGCACAGCTTTAGCACAGCGTAGACGGATACTGACCTTATTTTTGTGTGCATTCACAGATGCATAGCGAACTGTTCCCCTGAATCCTGCCACTGGACGGGGCTGACAAACAAAACAAACATTAAATTCAAACATAACAGAAAATAAAAAATAGATTTTCACCAAAACAGCAAAAAAAAGGAAAACGCTACATACATTTTTTTCACAAACCCCTAACAACGTCCCATGATGTCAGTTTCTAGCATTATTTGTCATTTGAAGCCTTTTTTTAGTAATTTTTTTGGCTACTTGCGGGAAACTCAACAAGCAACACAACTTTTCAGATATTATTCCATTACACAGTTATTATGGATATTATTACAGCAGCCATTTTCCAATTTACATGTCAAGCAGACACATAGCAACATTAGCTTTCATTTGAAATCGAGTTGCTGGTCACTCAACCAATTTAAGTCCAGTGATCCCTCTCTGCAGTGTCTGTTTTTGTCCCGGCCATTAAAATGTTTTGTCCCTGACATTAAAATACATTCTGGGTGATCCAATCACAGGTGGACAGCTTTAAGTACAGGTGTAAATATGCCCACTTCACAGAGGACAGATGTTAAAAACCAGATGTGTGCAGCCTCATAGTTGCTAAAAGCTCCACTTTGCTCACCAGTTAGTTCCTGACTTTACCTGTCGGTCAGCTGGTGTAGTGCAGGAAGTGTAAAGTGGGTTAACAAGAGCTTTGACAGAAAACAGCTGCCTGCTTGTGGTCGGAAACAAGGATTTCAACACCTTTTCTGAGGTTTACACTCTTTGCATGTCACACAGTAAACAGATTCACTGTCAACATACAAAGATTGATGAGCAGCTTCAAGTTCAGCATTTACTCAGTAAAAGGTCACTTACAGGTCGGACTTCCTGGCAAGAGTTGGTGAAC
>JAPZDY010000007.1:5194496-5224076 GCA_029783645.1 Ctenochaetus hawaiiensis | reverse complement strand
ATGGGTTGAATAATCAACAACATAGTATCATATACATATATTTAACAGTTAAGGTTAAAAATTGCACTTCCTGTTTTCTAATTGTTTAGTATAATATTTTTGTATTTCTTTATGTGTTATGCTCAAAATAATTTAAGCTGTACGGACAGTAGTTGTAGTTACCGGAGGGAGACAGCAGGGGGAGCGTGATGCTGTTGAGTCCCCTGAACTACACAGCAACAAAAACAATTCTCTTCTCTTCTCAGCTTTGAACAGTCCTACAAAACAAGGTTGCCTCAAAGTGTTGCAAAAATATGGTCCATGGGTGCTCAGATAATTTCAGTTTAAATGTACTTTTGCAAATTTAGTTGCACTGATAGTTAACTTGTCAATCTAAGAATTAAGTGAGACATTGGTCGATCCAACGAGCTAAAATGGAATTTTGGTTATTATAGGCTATTAAAAGGCTAAAACATGTTTTAAAAAAGCTGACAGAAAAGAAAGAAAACGTATGAAAAACGTGTCCCATCTAAAAAAAAAAAAAGTGGTTAAAAAACACAGGTCATTATTAAAGTATTTTGTCATGTATCAAAACATACAGCACATTAAGCACACATAAGTATAGCAAACCAGTATATTATATAGGACAACTAAGGTTAATAAAAATATTGCATTTGCATGACAACATACATTATAGTAGTCTCTATGCACACACTCTTAAGACATTTATATTTTAGTCAACTTGTGTTCTAAAAAGCATATACATAGTATATGTTTATCTCTTTGCTTATGTTTATTGTTACATAACATTATATACAGTAATTCCATTCACAATGAATTCTACTTTAATCCACTCGCAATAATACATTTGCCTACTAATGTACAGTGTTTTACTGGAACACTCTTATTGTGCAGTGTAACTCAATTACATATCATAAAAACGAAGCAAACATTATCCAACTTCTCTATTCCAAACCCTGCATTGTACAACAACTTCCTGTATAGTCAGTGTGTGGGAGAAATGATTCAGACTTGATTAATTTCACTTTTATTTTATATGTATTTTTTTGCAAGTTATAATTTTGTTCATACATGTTTTACTGCTTATGTTCCTTTGGGAACTTTATGTTTTTACTGAATCCCCTTGATTTATCTGTAAAATAAATAATTGAAATATTCATAAAGTAATAAATACTGATAAATTGTATTAATACGAAAATAAGTTTAGGAATTTAATCTCATTTTCATTGAAAAATAAAAGTTTTTTCAAAAAACGTCCCTAGGTTAGGTCCATTGACTGTATAAAACACAGGTTAGGTCTGGTTTGTTATTCCCGAAAATTCTCGCGATGGCAGGTGCATTAGGATTTCAGATCGATTGCAACACCCGGAAAACACTGTCAGAGTGGGAGCTCTTTCTCTACTCACTTCCTTTCATCTGATGGTGGTGACGTTTCCTGATCCAACCGGTCAGTGTGCTGTGTTGGTAGCTGGTGGGGTAGCTACATGCTAGCTAACCTGCTGAGCTACCTCCTCGGAGCCGTGAATGAACCCCGCACATCAATGCATCTCCGGCGGCCGCGATGGCAGCGACAGAAACGGTCTGAGTGTGAGATCTTAGCCATGTAGCTAAATGGTTCACTGTATCTGTAGTTAATGTTAGTGTGATTCGTGCCCTCAGCTATTTCCACCAGTAGCTAGCCTTTTTTTTACTGTCCGGGACAGACGGCGGCAGCTAGCCTCCTCTCTCGCCACTACAGGAGGATGCTGAAGCTGTTCGGTGCACTGGTTATCCTCGGACTGGCCCTGGCGTGCATCACGTCCTGGGTGCTGGACAGCTATGACACGGCTTGGCACCCCAAACGGAGCGTTCAGCGAGCGAATATCGGTGATGGAGACGGATCTAAGGGGACTTCTCCACCATTTCCCGGCGGCGAGTTGAACAATATGTTCTGGTTTATACAGGTGGGCTTTTATTCCGTCTTGCTCGCTAGCTTTGTTTGGTCTTGCAAGCCGTTTATGACAATCGGGATGATGTTGTCTTAATTGAATTAGTCTTATTTCACGCTCTTATATTCAACAGGATGAGCATGTCTACCTTTAGATTTGTATTGTTGTTAAAGGGGAGCTTAGCTATGGTTGTTAACCTGCTGAACTCTCACTGAATGATTGACAGAAAGGGGTCACTGGCCACAGAAGTGTGTCATTGTCAGGTAAAAAGGTGGTTCAGCAACTCCATAAGTTGCAGTCAGACTTTGCACTTTTTGTGTCCCTCAACTCCCACACTGCTGTGTTTTTTAAAAAAGGGTAGATAAATACCAGATCTAATACAATTATTATCTAATTTTGAGTTTTATGCCTGATTTTGTTGCTTTGTGTCCGGTTCAAGGTGTCCGACATTCACATTAGCCGATTTCATGATCCGAGACGCATTCCGGATTTTGAAAAGTTCTGCACTGACACAGTTGAAGTGATCAAGCCAGCTCTAGTGCTTGCAACAGGTACATAACTTATAATTATTAACCAATAAGAGGCTTGCAATAAGGCTGACTGGGCGTGGCTGTGGCTGTTAATGCGGTCTATGGTAATATCTCAGCTGTGTCCTCTTGTTCCTCTCCACAGGGGATCTGACAGATGCAAAAACAGAGAGCAAGGTGGGCTCCCTGCAGCATGAGGTGGAGTGGCAGGCCTACCACAACATCCTGAAGAGGTCACGTGTGATGGAGCGCACTCGCTGGATAGACATCCGTGGAAATCATGGTGATGAACCGCAAGCTCTTTGTTATTACCTTAATGTTCTCTGTGAATTCATTGGTTGATTAATACATCCGAGAGTTTGGGAGCGTGCAGTTTTTCTGAAGAGTCCATTAACTGTGGTGCATTTCAGCAGCATACAGGAAGTCATCCCACCCCGGTCAATTGATGCTGCTTTCCCCTCAGTTCTTGGATGTGAAACAAGATATCCTTGTTTTTTTTTGTTTTTTTTCCCAACTGTCGATAAAAGAAAGCTAGTTATTGGATCTGGGTTTTCTCTCAGAGTTATTCTGCTGTTATTGATCACAGTTGTTTTTGTGTGTCCTATCAGTTTATCTGTTTATTGGGCCCTATGGTAACAGCAGATTTAGTTCAATATCATGCTGTAATATGAGGAAATCTGATTCCCGGATTAAATGGGTGTTGTTCCGTGGGGAATCTCTGCATTAGATGTTAAAGTCCTGTCCTCTTATCAGTGATGTTTTTTATTGCTTATATTCTGATCAATCTCAATTTTCATTTCCTCTTACAGATGCCTTCAATATTATTTCCTTGGACAGCATCAACAATTATTACAGGTCAGTGTAAAAATGGTCAATACTATAGTAAACACTTTATTTCAGTCTGCTACTGCATGTCTTATATTAGCAAGCTGGGCGTGAAGCCGATCAGAGCAGGTAGTAACTTCAATGCCTCTGAAACATGAGTAGTTGCAGACCTATTTCCTGACAATAATCCAAGCTGTTTGAGCCTCCTGAGGACCGAAATAGCAGCAGAATCTACATGAACAGACCGACCGTCTTGTATTTTTTGACAGAAATTATGTTTAATGTGACAATGCGGCTTCTGTTAATGCTGATTGATCTTTTATCTCCCTAATATTCTTAATGTTGCGGTCATCCTCCTCTAGACAAAGTCTGTCTCCTGTGCGAGCCTGATTAATTAATTTAAAATGCTTTAAATTATATCAGAGACAATCAGGATCGGAGCTGCTGGCTCTGTCTCAGACAACAGTATCTTGTTGATCTGAGAGATTTTTTTTTTTTTTTTTCAATTTTCTCCAGGAAATACTCAGCAAACCAGAAAGTCGGGTCTTTTCACTACGTCCACAAAACTCCCTTTGGCAACTACTCCTTTGTCTGTGCAGATGCCACTTTGACTCCAGGACCCAAGAGGCCATACAATTTCTTCGGTATTCTCAACCAGGTACAGCCGCCATCCACTTTTCTCTTGAAAGAACATAAACATGCACTGAATTTGTGGCAAACTTCAGGAAGCAGAGAAACACTGAAAACTAATATCACTGGCTGATGATTTTATGTGGTAAATGTGGCCATTGGACAGTACACAGAAAACACACATTTACTCAAGAAATTACCACATTAAGGGTTATATGGACATATATAACTGTCAGTCGTAGCAAAGACACACAGTATCCTGATACCTTGAATGGTAAACAGTGCTGTAAACATTGCTTACAATATTTTTTCTGTCTCTAAAAATATAATTAAAGCACTTAAACAGTGTTGATAATGAATGTAATTATAAAACATATATAAGCATGGGGTGATTTATAAGTGGTTTGGATAAGTTTTGGCCTAAAATAGAAGGAGGTTAGTTATGCAGCTCTCATTACATGTACATGCAATTCAGCTGCTTCCATGATTATGCAGAAAAGTTTAAGTTAATAACTGTTTTGGTTTTTCTGTTTTGGGTCATTCAAAATCTGCAAGTCATAACTGTCTTTAAAAAATGAAAACACTGGACTGTAAGCACAGGTCTCCATCTGATGGGTTGTCATGTTAGGAAACACTAGGAGAAGGTGCTCCATCTTCTAGCATTGTGAAGAAATAAGCTGCTTATTTCAGACGTGGCAGAGAGAAATGACTGCACTAATGCCGATGTTGTCCTTATCACTGAGCTTATCAATCACCCCTCATATTACAGTGGTGTTTTTTTCTCATTATGTGACAGACTCAAATGGACTTGCTGGACACGTTCAGAGCTGAGAGTCTGAAAAGCAACCAGTCGATCTGGTTTGGCCACTACACCACATCCACCGTCGTCTCCCCTTCTCCAGGAGTTCGGGACATGATGAGGTGGGAAGAAACTGGATGTCAGAAGCCAAACCAGTTTGTTTTTGTTGTTGTTGTTGTTGTTGTTGTTGTTTTAAACTGGGTGTGTAAATACGAGAGATGGGTGGATGGTAACAGTATGTAGCACACTGTTTGGGTGCATTGTGTCGTAGCTTGTGTCAACATGAAGAATACTGTGTGACTGATGATGTCCAAAGCTTCAAATGTCGCACATGCTTCAGAAGGCACCTTGTTCAACATGGCAGTTGTAGAAGATTTGTACCTAAACCTTGTATTTGGTGTATTAGTGGATGAAAAAGTGAACAATTTTAAATACTGTGATGTACGTACAATAGAAAGACAAAATTGTGAGTATTTCCACCTGATACACAGTAATAACATAAAAAAAGTGGTTGGTCAACTCATTCTCTAATGTATGCTAATGATATGAAATGTTTCATAAATAATAAGCCTTAAGTTAAAATGCATGAGCCCACACTGACTACATCAATAAAGTACACTAAAATTTACTGTTACTTCATATGTAGGCCTGTAGACAATATATGTAATGTACATTTTTGGCAAAAACATCTACATTTAATGCAGCACATCTAAAAAAAATGTGTTATAGATTTAATTACAGCACAAAGGCTTATAAATGCTCTTAAAAACTGAAAGGTGTTACAGTGCTCAGTCTGAAATCTTAAAAGGCTGTTGAAAGTTCTACAAACCACCAGGTGTCACTGTGTCTGCTGCTGTGTTCAAAGCCCTGGTGTTTCAAATCTTCTTTTGGCACAAACAGAGAGAAAGTCCCAAAGTTTCACAAGGCTTCACCCACCCATCACAAGAGAATGCATCTTTTTCCATGAAGTCATTGTGCAAACATTCAACAGCCTGCTCATCTGACGGCACAAACAGTCCAGGGAAAGCAGCATTTGACTGTGAAGCTGTTTTACAATTTCATCCTATTTAACATATTCTAAAATCTTAGTGTTGGTCATAATAGTTACATGTGACATGTTGGTGGATTTCAGTCAAAGAATCATTTATTTACATTATCACAAATATTCTTACTTATTCTTCTAACTTTTTAATTGGTTTTTGGCTTATAATGACAGTTATTAGCATTAACATGAATGATACATTATGACTTCTCATGTTTAGATCTGCAGTTGCGTACCTGTGCGGCCACCTTCACACACTGGGCGGCCTGATGCCCGTCCTCCACAGCCGACATCCCCAAGGCACCCTGGAGCTGGAGCTGGGCGACTGGATGGACAACCGCAGGTACAGAAGACAGGATTATAAAATATCTCTTTTTATTCTGTGTAGTTCTTTTGCTATTGTATGAGTTTTACAGAAACATAAACATCTGTTTGACCATCTTGCTGAAAATCTGCAGCTCTTAAAAAGTAAAAAATTGGACCTTAGAAGGTATTAAAGAGACTCTGGTGTACAAAAGACTAGATCATTCTCTGGTGGCTGCTGCAGAAAGTGATATCAGTTGTAAAATGTGTTTGTATTTGATTGCAGGCTGTTGGGAGCCATAATTAAATAAACGCCTATAAAGTAAAACCAGGATTGTTTAGACAGTGGATTATGCATTTCAGTCTGCACCATCAGCTAGCCAGCTAGCTGCAATAACTGTCACTGCTGTTTGCTGCAGTAGCCATAAAGCTCACTGACTCATAATGGGCAGATGAATTTTAGCAAAAACCTTTAGTGGAATAAAACTTTATTTTATTTGCTCCAGCTTTTGTTAATTTATTTCATTATGTCATAAGGAACTATAGTTTTATGCTGTTAAGATGAACTAAAACATGTATAATAACAAATAATTCTAGGCTGTGGCACCAATTTGCAGTATATTTTCATATACTCAGTATGATTTCAAAAAGGATTCTAAATTTAATTTTATACAGGATTAAAAAAGGTCTTGAAAAGCCTTAAATTTAACTTTGTAAACCCTGCAGAAACCCCTGTCTCACATCTGTCTCCAGGTACAGGGTACTCGCCTTTGACCACGACCTGTTGAGTTTCTCTGACCTGAGGTTCGAGCAGTGGCCTGCAGTGCTCATCACCAACCCCAAGGACGCGCAGTACCTGCATCCTGGAGTGGAGCCGCTGGGTCGGATACGCAAATCGACACACATCAGGTGTCACTTCTGTGTGTTTGTTGAACCATAAACCCTTCATTGGCTCTAAACACCTTTCCACAACACAACACCTGCCTCTGATGCCTGACATACCCAGCATGCAATGTGATTTATTGCATCACTTTTTAAAAAACTGAAGTGACCTCTGCCTGAATATTTGATAAATACATGAATATTTAATTTAGATAATTTATATTTAAATATTTTTGGGTGTTTCTCATTAATTATTGCTTGTATTTAAATGAAAATAACCAGCATATTAAATCTGTCATTTTCTGTCATTTTTTGTATCAAATCTTTTAAACATTTTCAAGTTTCATTGCAGCAGTTTGTCTATTTTTCTTAACTTTGGACCAAGCAGGCAAAATGACACAGCTGCTTTTCAATTTTCAGTATTACAACCTACTTTTTCTCGGTTCTCTCCAGGATCTTGGCCTTCTCCGAGGCTCCGATCACAGCGGTGCATGTCAGTGTGGACGGGGAACCTCTGGGGAAAGGCCATTCTGCTGGAGGTCCTCTGTATGTTCTGCTGTGGGATCCGTCTCTCTACCTCACTGGGCTGCACACCATCAGAGTTAAAGTGGAGGTCAGTGCGGCATTCATTTATCTTCTACTTGAAGCGAAACCTGTGCAGACGCTTATGAATATTTCATATGTCTTGATTAAATTCGGTAGCTTTGTTTGCTTGAGTTGAATTATGATTCAGCTGACCCGCCGTCTGGCCACTGTGGCTTTTGATTCACTACTTGCTAATTATTATTCTGTTCTTTTCTTTAATTCTATTCTGTAGATTTTCAATGCAGCTTGAAAATTTGCTTCTGTCTTGTGATTTTCTGTGATTTTCTGTGAGTCAGGACTCGGCAGGCCGGTCGTCAGTGCGGGAGCAGCACTTTACTCTGGAGGACGACCTGACTCCCAGCTTTGGTTTCGTGCAGTCCTTCATCCTCCTCACAGACCACTACATCCTGGGCCGAGTGGCCTTCATATTCATGATGCTGCTCAATGTCGGTGTGCTGCTGGCCTTCCGGTTCCTGCGTGTTCCCTCTGGGAGAGGTGAGCTGTTACAAATACACATCATAATTTAATTTGATTACGAATGACTGATGCTCAGTTTACTGTTAAAACATGTAGAGACTGTGGACATCAGCAAGGTTCACAAACAACAATGTGCAGACTATGTTTTAATGCATCATGTTTAAGAAGGTTTTCATTGCCGTATAGATGTGATTGTTTAAATATCAATAACTGTTGTTTTTAATACATTGAAAGATGTTTGTGTTTTCTTACATTTTCAGGATTGACCTCTCAGGCATGTATGTCGCTTCATCTGGTCAGTAGGATGGACACCTTCTATTACTCTCTGCTGCTGTTCAACCTGTGTACAGCCTTAGGTGGGTCACCGGCCTGGTTTTGTGTCCTCTTTGTCTTGTGCATCAGTGTTAGCTTGCACCTGCTTTTAAATAGTATTTAAATGGCAAATCAAAATTAACGACTCAAATCTACTACATAATATAGCCCTTTGTGTTTTTTACATTTGCAATAAAACAAACATTATGTATCTTGATAAACAGAGATGGATTTCATTGAAGTCTTGCATCTGTTTCAGTGTAATTAACTTCAGAAGTCGTGACCCTTTGTGTTGTTTCCTCCCTCAGGTCCTTGGTTCATAGGAGAGCTGATAGATGGCCACAGTGGTGCCTGCTTCGCCTTTGGGGTGTTCATCGATGGACACTTCCTGGAGGGCAGCCTCACTTACGTTGTTGGAGTTGTTCAAGTAAAAAAAATTTGATTCATCTCATCTACGTCTCAGTAATGTCTGTACATGAGCAACACTTTCTGCAGAGATGCTTTGAGTGTAATATTTGCATATAAAACCTATCTGTTGCAGCAGAAATGCCAAGTTATTGCAATTTAATTTCTTTTTGGCATGTAGCCATGTTAATCATTTTTGCATTTACATTTTTTAGCTTAATATGTTCCACTGATCTATTAGTATACTTAAGCATCTGTTTGACATTTTTCTCTTAAACCACTGTTGTGTGATGTGGGATTCTGGACCACCAAGGGTCACTGAAGTAAAATAGGGAGGCCAGGAGATAACTATGTAAAAAGAAAGAAAACACCTCTTATAAAAATTGTATAGTCAATCAAATATTAACTTTTTTTATGAAATACTGAAAATTGACAACTATTTGGCCAGCAAAAATCCCTCAAATTAAACATAGAAAAATCACTGTTCATTTTAAGTGGTATTAAGTAAAAAAATCTCCCTCCTTTTACTTCCATTCAAAAATTGTTGCTAATCTGCTCATCCTGTCTTATTATTTGAATTACCTTCATCTCATTATAAAGGTAATGATACTTAACTGGACTCATTTTCTCTCTCTCTGCCAGCTCCTCTTCTTCAACATGCCCCTCACCTCTTATCTGTGCTGGAGCCTCCACCACCGTTGCCGCGGCAACACCTTCCGATCCCACTTCCTGCGGCCGGGCTGCCGCTGGCGGACTCTGGCGGTCCACCTCTTCATGCTGCTGCTGCTCACTTGGCAGGCCCACTCCTGCTACTTTCTCCTGGAGACCTACGGCCCCATGGCCTTTTTCCTGTCTCCTGTCCGCACATGGGCACTGGGGCTCAGTCTGCTATTGGTCTACCGCGCCTGGACAGGCCCCGCCCCTCTCGCTCGTGACAACAGCAAGAGCGTCTCTTCCTCTTGACAGTAATTGCACTGTACCGCCACGATCTCCCTCGAGCCTGACTCACAGATATATTTTGCTGTCTCTATCCACCCTGGAAGCCTCAATTTAACCCCCACACAGCAGCACCTTTCCTTTCTTTCTCCTCTCCTTCCAAAACCACTTCACAGTACATCACTCACTATCCTGTTTCTAGATAGTATTGTTTACTTAATATGCATGTTATTGTAAAGCACCGGTGAGCACATTTCTGGCCATATTCATAGCAATGTGTACAGTGTAAAAAAAAAATAAAACACCTTGGATGTAATGGGG
The DNA here is from genome assembly GCA_029783645.1 of Ctenochaetus hawaiiensis. NCBI lineage: Eukaryota > Metazoa > Chordata > Actinopteri > Acanthuriformes > Acanthuridae > Ctenochaetus > Ctenochaetus hawaiiensis. Next base: position 5,214,104 of record JAPZDY010000007.1, on the reverse strand, counting down.
GTAAAAATAGCCAATTTAAGCTATGTGAGGACTAGTCCAATGTGTGCCACAGTTATCAGTATAAGAGCTGTATTCTGCTGTGGTTTAGGCTGACTCATTTACTTGAGCTTTAGCACTTTTTTTTGGAAGTGTTGCCTTGGCCAAATGCCACTTCACCACTGCCAAAGGATGAATATGAAAGATTTCACCTTTTATTCCTCCCTCTGAAAAATCATTTTCATTCACTAATGAAGGCGGGACGTGCCAAACCGATCCTCGTGTTTACCTTCTGATACACAAATCCTGTGTCTGCATCGTTTTGTACACAGTATGCTTTTCCTAACTTCCCATGGCTGAAAAAGCATGGTAGTTACAGTAACTTTGGCGAAGAGATGACGCAGCCTAGACGATCATATTTACAGTTTTATTCTACACACGATTACAGAAAATCAATGGAAGAAATTAAAAAAAAAAAACCAATCTACTGAATACTGAAGTTGATCTGTGTACAAGTAGTTAATGACTCAAAGTGTTTTTTTTTTAATTATTTAAACTGATTCCATGGCACACAACTGCCACTTAAAAAAACATCTTAATAGTCATATCAATAACTTCAATGCCAGTTTTCACCAGAATAAACGTGACTACAGGAAGCAGCTGTTTGTTTCTCAGGAATGTGAGCACTTCAACAATAGGCTGGTCTCAGTAGTATATCAGGACAATGTTTTTATACTCCATGGTAGCTCAGTGAACTACAAATCACGTTAAAACAATCGAGATGTGTGGTGGGTAAAAAAAAAACAAAAAACAAAAAACAATGAATGTGTTATAGATGTGGTGAAATGAATCAGTACTATGCTGTTTTTATTTTTCAAAATTCCTTTTGATTGTATTGAGTGATTTCTTTTTTTTTTCTCTTTATGTTATATATCTGCACTGGAAAAGGGCATTCTTCTCCTCCCTAACTCCCTAATCCTTGGGAAGATAAATGAGCATTCCCTTCGCAGGAAGTTAATTTGACAGCTTTATGTGTGAGAACACGATTGTTTTGTATTTGCTCAGAATGTTAAATCATTTGTGAGGGTGTAAAAGCAGCTAGGAGTGTCTCTTGCACTAATTCAATTCTCTCTTCTAAGTAATCGCAGGTACTGAATTCCACAAGAGCAAAGTGGTCCAAAAAATAAAAAAAGAGGCAAACAGAATGATGACCACATTAATGAAGTCTTTTTTACCAAACCATCCCCAGCGTGAGTGCAGAATAATTGCTCATTGCTATGAGACGACGCGCTTTTTAATATTAGAACAGCTGCTCCACAATGAGAAAATTACATTATGTGCACTCTTGCCAGCAGTTGTTTGAAACCTTTTTCCCCCATCTGCAAAAAAAAAAGTCTTTTTCATTTGCACAGGGTCATCACCAGGTCTATAATTCCAGCATCTAGATTCAGTATTTAAAACTAAAGGACTTCTGTTATCAGAGAGGTTGATGCTCAGTACCTCTAATGAGTTATGTACTCTGTCCACAGTGGGGCAGTATTGAATGGATTTGAAGGGTAGAGATAGATGGTTGCGTTTTACATCCATCTTTAAATTATGCATGGGACTGTTTTTGTTTTGTTTGTTTTTTTTGTTATTGCAGAAAAGCACCAATACCATATCCAGATGAGATAGTTTTGATATTTTATTGATGCTCACTGATTATGTTTAACTGTGAATCTGGTTGTGATTGTTCTGTACTGTACACTGATTGACTGTTCACAAGAAAAAACAGACATCGACTCCACCACTACCACCGCAGAGGAATATACTGTAAGTGATGTACTGGTGTTCACTTGACTTAATCTGCATCCCCTCCTATGTTCAAACATTAAAATATATGAATGAATAGATGATGATTTTACACCTGCCACATATTTTCTTGTGACAACTGAAATTAGAGCCAACCACAATTTTATTTTATTAATGGTTTATAGTGCTGTGGAATAAAATGTTCATTACAGTAAATCATGAACTTTGTGTTCGCCCCAATGTCATTTTCTAATATAATAATAGAATATGGTGCCAGATACCAGTAAAACAATATGGGTTGAATCAATTAAATGATCAGTCAATAATTTATATTGTTAGTTTAAGAAATTTAAAACTATTTTTTTCCCTTTAAATTCCAATCACTTACTGCCAATGGCTGCACTTGTTTTTTTTTTCTAGTCCCTTTATTTTCAGGCTCTTTGTTTTTCTGTGTTTGGTTATGATACAAGTTAAAGCATTTTCTGCCCCCCATTATGTAGCATTACAGAAAATATAGGTGGAAAATTAACACAATAAACACCAGCCTTTTCAGTGAACTATTACTTTTCTTAAAATTAAAGCAGGTAGTGCATGTATTACTTGCCATCTACATGCTACATACTAATGAACCATCACCTTTGTAGTCTTTGTTGCTAACATACTTCTAGCAAATTCATCAACAACAACAACAACAAAAGCTGGATTTCTTATGCTACTTTGAAATCTTTTATTTGATTTAACATTATAAAACACAATAAATCAAATAAATCAAAACAATGTCAAGGCTGAGATGAAAACATTTTGATTCTGAATTTACAAATTGTGTTAGCTAGCTATCTGTCTTTGACATGTTAGCTTGATAGCCTACTGCTACTGTTAGACTGTTTAACGCATGGAGCTGAAGCAATTACAGTTTTAGGTTGATGAATATTACACGCAACCATTTGTTTGAGTGTTATGAAGAACCTTAAGAATAGCAGCTAGTTAGCTGAGAAAGCCAGTGCTTTTTGTGATAAGCTAGCAATGTTTTAAGTTGAATATGCTAGCTGCACGGTTGTCTCAATTGCTCTAATGTCATTATTTTTCATTTGATTACAAAAATTATGAATTGGATGGAAGAAGGCATCTGCCCATTTCTTCTGGTACTGCTATGATATTTTCTAAACCATGACACACTGTTGCAGGTTGTGTGATGCACAGGTTAATATGAGTAGTACTTAAAATATTCTTTTCTACATTTATTCAACTGCTGCTACAGTTTCCAAAAGTCTAAATCAATAAGCATTACATTTTATGATTTCTCTCATTTCCAAGTACTCTTCAAATTTCAATCTATTTTTCTTAATAACACTTTATCGAAGAACATTGCTGGATTTGTTATTTTTGGTTCATAACTATGTTTAATTGGCATCAGTTAATCGATGCAGTAACATACTAGAGTTCATTAAATTAGTGTTAATGGCAGTAAGGCAACTAAAGGTTGATTTCCCAAGGCGTCTGGTGAATGCAGTCCTTGATGGCCGCTACAGTGACTTTCATCACTCTGATATCTTTATAATTTGCTTGCCAATGTTTCCCCCTTTCATCATAGAGCAAAATGCATCTGCAAGAAAAATAAAAGAATGTTTCAATTCCTGTCAAGTTAAAGAGGAAAATCGTACAATAAAGATGAGCACTGGGATTAAAACCCACATACCTCCCATATTTTCAATGCCATTCACCACAGTTTCCAGCACCTGCAGAACGGAGGCAAAATCACAGCTTAATGATGCTAATAAACAAATGATGAAGAGGCAAGCATTTTGGAAACAAACAAGAGCTCCTTGGCAGTCAACCACTTATTAATACCATTTCCTCCTTACCTTGATGTGGCCTGATTTAACCCACTGGCTGAGTTCACAGAGGGCAGCATCTGCTTTGTGCATGTAATTAAGCACTGTAAATCGTTCCCGGGTGATGTTCTTACTTCGCAGGGTTTCCTGTATCTCTTCGCTCAGTGGCGGAGGATACGGTACATCCTTGTTGTACTGTGAGATCTGCCCACACAGAATCACGTGGCTGCTGTTGTTCATCTGCAAGCGAGAATAGGGTTGGAGTTCAATGAGTTCAATGAGTTCAATGTGAGGTGCAAGACACAAAACACTGACAACTGAGGCTCAGTGGGAAACTCTTCAGAATCCACAGCCACCACTTATAATTTAGCAAATATGGCAGTATAATTATGGGGGGAAAAAAATGTCCAACACCTCAGAATTCATATATTTTCTAGCCAAAAAAAAAACAACAAATCAAAGTAAAACATTCTCTTGATAATGTGCTGCACAACAAGACAAAACTCAAGCCGTACCTGAGCGATTACAGTGTCACTGATAGTGCCCCCCACGTTGTCGAAGTAAACATCTATCCCATCAGGGCAGCACTCCTTAAGCCTCCCAGGGACGTCCTCCAGGCGGTAGTTGATGGCTGCAGAAAAGCCCAAGTCTTCTACTAAAACTCTGCACTTCTCAGCAGAACCACAAATCCCAACCACTTTCACACAACCATCCAGCCTGCCAATCTGCAAAAATAAAAGCAGAGTGAAATTATATAATCAGGATGTCACTTCCTTGTCTGTGCAGTGTGTTTCTGGTAGCATCTGTGGTTACCTAGATTAAATTGCTCAGAGTGGTTTCTGAAATATAATATTTTACAGTGTCTGACAAACATTGTCTTTGTTTGTCTTAGATTTACACCTATCAAGTTTTTTTTTTACCCCACACAAATTATCCACTTGCATTTTCATAAATCACAAGACAACTAAAAAGTCAGTGAATGATATAGAAATTTATGAAAGCTGTTTCTATGTATTTTTCTGTATTTAAGGCATCAAAGTCCTTTTATACCCAAACTATTATATGTTGTATTTACCTGTCCCGCTATGGAGCCACAGGCCCCAGCCGCGCCACTGACCACCATCGTCTGATTGGCCCCTTTCGTGACATTACCCTTTTCCCTCATGCCCAATATTGCAGTGAGGCCTGTTATCCCAATTGCACCCAAAGCATAGGATAAATGCCCACCGACCAACTGTGGATCAACCTGTAACAGGACAGAAAGTGATATTATAATGTATCTGCTTGTATTACTTGATGTCTGTATGCATCCCAAACAAGAGACACTACAGTATGACTCAGTCCACCTATCATGTTGGACTATATTCCAATGTTGACACAAGGCAATATGCCACACCTTCTGTAAGACACTTCCTTTCATAACAGCATGGGTCTGCCAAGGCCAGTTGAATGAAGTGACCACATCCCCCTTAGTGCATGCACTACAGCAGCTGGACTCCACCACGCCTACACCTCCACCATCAACACACTCAGACAGCTGCCATGGAGTCAGGTAATCAGCACCGGTGTCTTCATTCATTCTGCATCGCTGCAAAGCAAAAGCAGAAAGATAAAAGGATTGATGGAGATGGGGAAGCTTAGCTTTTGGTTTTTTGCTTGAGTCTTTGACAAAGGCTGCCTAAACCTTTCCAAAGATAACACAGGTGGGCTAGTTGATTATATGATGTAGCTTTGGCTGTCCAATTACAGTGACAAAGAGAATCTTGAGTCCTTAATTCTTCTAAAACTGTGATGCATGCAACAAGCTAAAACATTTTACTTGCACCATTTGTGTCTTATGATACGCATAAACAGATAGAATATCGTTAAGATAGACATAGCAACTTAACGCATACTGAGTCAGTTAAACTGATTGATTATATTAATATCATGTATGGGTCGACTGACAGGTAAAGCGTCCGAACAAGGACCTCCCCATCTTTCAAGTCAGGTGTTACAGTTGTCTCCTCCAGACGGAAATTTTCCGGGACTGGCGCCCCATTTGTACCTGTTGTAAATAAATCGTTTGCGCACACGTTAGCCACATGGGTGCAGTAATGTTGCAGCACAGGAAACAAGAAAGTAGGCCACTTTTTGCTATGTAAACAATAATTTCCTACCTGGTCGTGAGCTAAGAACGACTCTCTGCACCTGCATCCTCGAAAAGCTAACCTTGATATTTACGCTAACTGGTACCTGAATTGAAAACCGGACCTGGCAACAAAGGTCAAGCTGCTACGTGCGTTTCGTTCACACTGTTGGAAGTGTTGAGTTGTATAGTTGAAAAGGCAATGCGAGAAGGTAACCAGCTACTTAAAAAAAATTTCTAAACACTGTTTACATTGCTGATCATGTGCTACCCACTCGGTATGTTCTGCAGACCAGCACAAAGTCAACAGACCACCGAGAAAGTGTCGCTAACCGTGCAGCAAGAGGCTTCCCTGCTGTTTACTTCCGCCTTTGTTTAAATCAAGTCAGATGGTTTGATCGATCGATTTTAGCTGGGAGTCAATCACAGGGTTTGATTTCTTATCGGTACTTTGAGGCATTAATACCTAGTGGCAGCCATTTTTGATGTCCACCATCAATATGTCGCAAAATTATATATATATTTTTAATGTAAAAGCAAACTTCCGTTTCTTTTTGACGCATGCTTTATATGATATTTGTCGTTTGAGCTAACGTTAGCTGAGGATCCTACATTTTTAATAATCTATGTGAAAATGTGAGGCAGATCTACAAAAAAAACCCCCTGTGTCATTAATAACCCAATTTTCTGTTGTTGTAATGTTTACTATCTTGCCAGACGTCGGTGGTCTTTTCCCGAGCGCGTTGAGCCGTTAAGGCAGTAAAACCAGAAATGGTACGCGCCCTCACCCAGCAATCTATTTTAGTATTCCAGTTAATCATAACTGCAGTTATTGAGCAGATTGTGCAGTGAATTTCACTGTATTTTCCATCACGGTCGACGTTGCCCATGCAAATCGCTCCGTTTCTCATCAAAGGTTGTAAACGCGGGTAGGTCCCATAGTTAATTGCAGTATCGATTGCTAGCAAAAAACTGTGCGAAGTGTAACGTTAACCAGGATTTGACGCCGTGTGGAGAGAAAAAAAATAAAAAACTCCATGGGGTTTTATTAGTTTCTCCCTGCCGTTATACTAGCTTTGCGTTAACTTTAGCTGCTGCAGCGCATCGTGAAAACGGGGAAATGAAGACTAATGTGTAATGGAAAGTACAGAGTTTAATGTAAGTAACGTTAGCGTTACTGTAAGGCTATTATTAGCTTATGCATGCAAACTCTTGCTAGGTGCATTTTTTTTGTGTGGTAGCGGATGGTTAAAGTAGCCACATTGTTGTGTTGTTTCCACACAGTTAGCCGCAAGGGGACGTTGTTTAAATAGCGAGGCTAGTTTCACCTAACCTAACCCTCCCACACATTACCCGGTTACACACACACACACTCTCTTTCTCTCACACATACACTTTGAGACCACATATCAAAACCCCCTAAAGTCCTGGAGGAAAGACACCCAGTGTGTCATTCAAATTATATGATCAATAGCTAAAGTTAGTATTTAACGTCACTGGTCTTAATCCTTACTATGTCATAAGATGATGAACTTGATATGGTAAGTTTGTCAGCACGAAAAACAGTTTCTGTTTTAATATCAAGTATTGTTTTACTGTAAATAGTAAGTGTCAGTCAGTGTCAACAAAACTTTACTTCCTGTGAAATTCATAATAGAGAAAGACTTTTTAAAATGCATCACAATATTAGTGAGGAAAGTACATGATCTTTGTGCTTCGGGTTGCAATCAGTGAAAATTTTCATTAATGATTAATCTTTCATTTATTTTTTAGAAGTTAAGTTTTGTTTGACTGGTTGATTTGGAGTGCATCAGAAGTTAAAGAAAAATGCTCCCCAGGCACTTCCTATTTTGCTGATCAACGGAGGACATTTTCAAATAGCTTCTTTCGTCTGATCAAAATCAAAACTAAAAATAAATTCTCTTTATGATGTAAAATAAAACTGAGAAATGTTGTAGATCTCTCCTTTAAGGAAGCTGCAATTATCAAATATTTGGCACCTTTGAAAAATTACTTTATCATCAACCTCATCATATGCTGATTCATTTTCTTTCAGTCAACTAAATTGTTAACTAACTAATCATTTCAACACTCCTGGTATTGGTTTAACAAAACAATGAATGAGGCTAAAAGAAAAGGGTTCTTTGACAAAGTCTTGCACATTCAAATTCACACCACACCTCTTATTGCAGTAACAGTGTCAACTGCAGCAGGCATGTAAGTCCAACTCGACTTCTTCTCAGCTGCATCTGTGAATGTTTTCAGGCTTTGCACGTTATTTTAGGGGCAAGAGAGAGGAAAGACTGGCAGGGAAACTACAGCAGAGTATGGCTGGCACTTGCCTGGTCATGTCCAGTGCCATGGTACTGCAATATCTCCAACATAATTTTCTAGTAGCCCAGCAATTAGGGTCACTAATAACAGATTTTGCTTTTGACAAATGTCCCAGTAAGCTGTGACAGTTGATCAGCACACACAGTACCTAGTGCCTGACACTGAAATAGCTAAATGAAGTTCAGCAATAATTAATTTTAGTCTTTACACCTGTGCTTTTCCATTTCAGAGGTGTGTATGCTGTCTAATGATTGATACCAACACATACAGTAGTTTCCAGTGAATTTTGTTCTTGTTTGTTCTTTAAGCTTCAAATTTCAGCTGCTAGCTGGTTGACTAATCAGTAAATTGTTTCAGGACTGCTTTATACCGATGGTTGTTTAACTCATGGTGATCGAGGTCACTTTTTTCCTAAGCTTGCATTTCATTTGTTTGACATTACATCACTCAGTAGGCCGCAGATCAGCTTGCAACATTGGGCTTGGTTAAGGATTTACTAGGTTTTATTTCATCCTGATGTGAAACTCATATGAACACAAAACTGACACTGGACTGATGATGATTTTAATAGTGAAGCATATTTCTGTCCTTTATGGCAGCTCACAATGAAGGCTAGTTACTTATGTTAGTATTGGAACTTGATGGCAGACAAATTTCAGTTATAGCACATGTGAAACTTATAATAATAATGATTACTCTGTTGGCAGTCCCAGTAAGTTGGTTGTCATACTACCAGCCCTCTGGATGTGGCACTGCTGCAGAAAATAGAGCTATTTCTAATATTAATTACACATGAAAAATCAAAATTAGTGCTCTGAAAAATGCCATTTTGGCCAGATAAAAGAGCTATTTGTAACTATCAAATATTTCTATTTCTTCCTGTGATGGGATTTCCTGGTTAAGTGAGTTTGAAATTTGGGAATGCAGTATGGTTGAACAAAACTATACATTTCCAAATGTGACTTTAGGCTCTTGAAATGATTCCCACCTCACTATTTTCTGACTTTTTACATACGTAATGAAAAATTGAGAAAGCAGTAAGCAGAATGAATCAAAAGTTGTTGCTTGTTTCAGCTGCAGTTAATACAGCCCTCCCTTCTTATAGCAGATCCTTCATTTTCTGTCTCAATTTAAGCTGAATACTTTTATTGACCGTTAGTATGACCAAAAAAACCATTAGCAGTTTAGTATCTGTTAATGTGTGATATATAGGCAGATATATTCCTTTTTTTCAATAAAATGTAGAAAATGTTTTTTCACATTTCAATTCCTCCAATTGTCGTCCTAGATAAATAAGACCGTCCTTGCTGTGTCATGTGCTTTGACAGCTCATGCATTTTCAGAAGAATTTTGTCTGTGAAAGGATGTTTTTTTTAAAAAAAAAATATATATAATATGTGAACTGGAAAGAAAAGTGAACGTTGATCGGAGAGTACCCGGGTGTGCCCTTCCCCTCCATCCCCGCGGTCCTCCCATGTGCGTTGGAATTTCCCGCATAGACTGAGAGGGATCTTGCTCCGTAAATTACAGCGCCTTGCATATTGGAGGAAGGCCTTTTATGGGCATGGAAGTAGGTGTGGCCAGCGAGCTGGTGGCTGGGTAGGGGAGGGGGGGTCACAAGACAAGCAGAGACACGGAGAGACTCGATGTACAGCAAAAGGCCGCATTGCCAGTGTGAGTTTTTTTTTGTGCAATCCTAGTGCAATAATGTGCAACAGACAGCGGCGGGATTGCGCCCGCGTCTCTGCAAAATAGCACTCCGTTTTTCCGCCCGGGAAGGATTGTTTATGCACCGACGTCGACTCCCCCCTTTTTTTTCCTCTTTGACTTCTATGGCTTTGGGGGGTGAAAGGGGGAAAAAAAGTACAAGTGAGTGAGGTCAGCAGCGTAGCATGAGTCAACCTTGGGGATGTATGCAGTCATCATCACAAGTCTGTATTGTGCGGGCCTGCTGCCGCTGCTGGACGCACAGAGCTGCGAGTGTGCGATCCTGCGGGCTGAGCTGCCGTCGGTAGCAGCTTTCATGACAAACACAGTAAGTATCGGGACAGACAGGGCTGCCGGAGCCGAGCTGTCGATGACTGTGGCGTTGTTGTTGTGGTCGACAGTGCATGTTATTGTGGCCGCAGCCTGCTGACAAAGTTTTGTTTACCCCGTTGAGACGAGCTGCCGTTGATCGATCGCGCGTCCGTAGGATGTTTTAATGTCTCAGACAAACCGGATTGATTGCACACAGAGTGCACGTATACTAGGACATGTGACGTATTAACCTTGTTGACAAGTTGAATCGATCCACAGTGTTTGTTAATTAGCTATGTCGCCACACTTTAATCATACAGGATGCAGTGTTGCCTCGGTTTCGTTGCAACTGGACATGGCATTAGTATCTGGATAATCCGTTTCCTGCAACAAAGGGTTTCTCGTAAATTGCGCTGAGCTGGCTGGCCACAGAAAAGTGATGTGGAAGGAGGGGGGGGCAGGAAGAGTCCTGTAGTGGAAGGACTAAGCATGTTTTTCACCGTATATTCTCTTTTTGTGGTCACTTGCACGCTACAGGCCTCGCATGCCCGTCTGTGCGCGAGCCGCGCCACACGGGCAGATTTAAATTAGGAAACGGCGATGGATTAGAGCGGCTAATGGTGCTTGACATTTATTTAAGCCAATTTAACGCGTTACTTTGTTTATTGGGCTAAACCCCGGGCTTGTGTAAGGTTTGCACTCGTGATGCGTCACGATGATCCCTCAACCCCGACAGTGTGCGCGTTTGGTTAATGCACAGAGACTGCTCGCACAGCATGGGCGCTCCGCGATCAGCAGTTGTGTTTCTGCTCCAAAGCAGGGTCACTCTGCAAGGGAAAAAAAACACTGTGATTTATTCCTGTGCACCTTTTCACAGAGGATGTTTCATAAGATTTGACAACATGGCTATAGGCATGTGTAACATCACATGGCATCGCTGGTGCACACACACACACACACACACACACACACACACTGACATGCACACACACAGTGTTTGTTAACCACATTGCTTGGTCATTCAGTTTCCACAGTTAGTGGTGCCCCCTGAGCCAGTGCAGGATCTGAACAGCTGCAGCTGTCTATTTTAAGAAGCTTGTGTTTTACTCGGCCACCAGAGTAAAGGGTGAGAATTGTCAGTCACTTCCTAGGTTGTCGAAGATGGCCTATATTAAGTCCAGGTTGTGAAATATTCTAGTATTAATATATGCAGTCACATTTTATTTTTTTGTGATAGGAGTCCTGCATTTAGCAAGTGCTTTGATTAAAGTGATTTTAACAGGAGATAAAAAGAGACAGTGGTCGAGTGCTGCAGAAGAGTGACACATTTTTTATTTTATACAGATGGAGCAAATTTTAACAGAAACAGTCGGGATCTGTGTGCATCTTGAAATTTGGCAGGCTGCATTGTGTCAAAAATCTGCTCCACAACCTTGCCATTGGATAATATTTTTCGATAATCATCACAGGTTTCCATGGCAATTGTCAAGATCTCTTACAAACTATCAAAGCCTATAAGGCCATTTTGACTTTTTTCCCTGCTCTCTTTTTTTTTTTCCCTCGCATGTTTCGTGTCATCATGACTCACGCTTGCTCACTTTCAGTTGCCCTTCCTTTTTGAGTCTGCAGCCACGGTTCAAAGGGCACGGGTTCCCTTTTTTAAACCTCTGATGATTCACACGGTTGTAAAAAGAAGAGTAGTTTCTATCACACTTATAACTGCTGTCTGTTCTGGTAGTTTGGCGGGAAAAAGCTCTTCCTTTCTGTTAACGGGGTAATCAAGCCATGAGGGTCTTGTGTTGTGAGTCAGCTTCAATTGAACACATTCTCAGTTTTTTTCAATGTGTGTATCCCCTCCAGTTCTAATGTAATAGCCCATTATTAAATGTGATACAGTTATAGTCTGTAACAACATTTCCAGGAACTATTGATTTAGCTATCTGAAACAAGTAGCTTTCTCTGAGGCTCCAACAGTACATGCAGATCTGGTATACGTGTTCACCTGCAAGCAGGACCTTATCCCTGTGTCATGTGAGCTCAGCGAATAATGACACAGTTTAGACCCAACCCTCCCCTCCTCTGTTCTCACAGTCGATACCTTTCAGTGGAGGTCTATTGTTGAAAAAGCAAACATCAGGTTTTTACATGGCTGAGGCGGGGCTGATAATGAAACCCCCCCCCCGTGGGGACCCCTTTAGTCTGATGGCTCAGTGCTTGACCTCTCTCTCATTTTCTCTATACAGGGTGTTGCCCATGAATGAGAATAAAACACAGACTTCTTCAGATCTGCAAACCCAAGGCTGGCGACCCCTGAGTGGGTCACAAAGAACCTCAGACGGGAAGAGAAGATTATCTTGGTTGACTTTGCTACCACTCACATTGGTGTCAATGTAGTTTCACAGCTTTATTTTACTGTGGGCGCCCTTAGCTTTTTGATATATACAAGTGACAGGCAGTGGAGCATTAATAGCTGGTTCGGCTTATTCATGCCCGTCATGAGTGTACCAGCCCAACAGAAACCCACTGCCAAAAGAACAGGCAAACGCATCACATTTTTCAACGAACAAAACGTAGCAATGAAGGAGACTTCTCAGCACCCTGAGGGTTCCTACTATGTCCCGGGTGGCACTGCCTCAGACCCTGGTCAGAGCGAGGCTGCAAGTACTGTCACCTCCAATCCAGAGGGCCCTCACATGTATCTCAACTCTGTCATATTTAGCCCAGACAAGGGTGACCAGAGCAGAGGTCATTATCAGCAGACTGTGCCTATGAAGTGGGCCCACCAGGAGCCCAGTCAGCAGCAGCCATCCCTGTCCCAGCAGCAGAGAGCTGCGACCTGGAATACCATCACTAACTGGGGACAAAACATTCCTAATTACATCGGAGGAGTTAATGTAACAGACTCAAGGACCCAGAATGCATTTGCAAAGTCGATGCATGACACTTCTGGCTTGCAGCCACATCAACAGGCCCCTAACAGAGCTGCAGACAAGCTGTCTAACCCTGCAGTGGAAGCATACAGGGATGCAGTTAAGGCTCGGGGACTAGAATGGGAGCAGCAGCAGCAGTCGCAGGCCTTTCAGGAGACCCTGAAACCCGGAGCGCTGAACACCCAGCAGCACAGCACGTCTCACCCAGGGGGAAGCTCAGTCTTGCAGCCCTTCCAGTTGGCTTTCGGTCAGCCCAAGCAGCACCTGCCAGCTTACTACCAGACTTTTCAAGGCAACAGGACAACCCTACCTAACCCACCTATTTACTCAACACAAGCAAAACCCCCACACCAGTTGCAGCAGCTGCAGAAGCAAGAGCAAATACAACGTCAGCAACAGCAGCAACATCACATAATCCAGCAGCAAATTCAGCAGCAGCACCATCAACAAATGCAGCAACAACAAATCATTCAGCATCAGCAGCATGTCCAGCAACAGCTACAGCAGCAGCAACAAATACAGCACGAGCAGCAGCAACAAAAGATACAGCAACAGCAACAACAGCAGCAGCAGCAACAGCTCCAAATTCAGCAGCAAATGCAACATCAGCAGTTGCAACAACAAAACCCTCATGTGCTTGACTATTACCCTGGTGCACAAAATGCACACCCTCACCCTCATCCACAGCCGGTGGTGGTACACTCTCAGGAGTCCTCTGCTCCAGCTCCCCCAAAGATCCAGGAACCAATTATCCAGGACATCACCCCAGAACCCCAGCAGCCTTCAGATCCGCTTCAGCCCCCTCTCCAGTCCGAGCCTTTGTCCCAGTCACAACCCCAGACACAACTCCAATCCCAAACACAACTTCGCAGATCTCGACGGCTGTCCAAGGAAGGTGGGGCGCCATCGGACAACCCTTTCCTCTCCGTCACCTCGGATCAGGCTGCCCCCGGGACGCAGGGCTCCCAAAACGGGGCCCGTGACATCCAGGCAGCCCCGACAGGTGTCATCCAGAGCACGCGCAGGAAACGCAGGGTGTCCCAGGAGGTCAACTTAGAGACCCTCGCTCAGAAGGCCTCGGAAATGGAGTCTCTTCCATCACATGTAAGTGCTACATTCTGTTCTAAGACTGTCTTGCTTTCTCTCTTTCCAGGCCTTTTTCTTTTGTGTCTTTCTGTTTTACTTGTTCTTTTGCTCAGTCATCTGTTCCTCAGCTGTTTCCTCTCAAGCTAAAGAACCACAAAATAATCTTTTAATAGAGAAGAACTGAGTGTTCTGAGTCCCAGTGATTTTATTGCAGTTTAAATCTTAACTGGTCACAGCAAGCTGGAAGTCTTAATTGGGAATATCTCAACGAGAGTTAAAAATCTATTTTTCCAGTGTTATCCAATGGCATAATTGCAGTGGGACTTTAGCTCCCTGAGCAAGAGCAGGAACTGGAACAAATGGCCAAACGCAACCGCTAGGAAAACTGTGCCAAAACTTGTGTTGTTTGTGATTAACGTGTTGCTGGAAGAGATGCAGAATGTAATCAACACCCAAGGAAGTCTGCACCACAGAACTGAGCTGTTCAGCTCGGCCTCGTGTGAGAAATCTGTTGCTAAAACAAGGCTTTTGCATTGTGAATATTTTCATAAGGTAACTATATAACAGTTTCATATGTGACTTTATAGCTTTCACTAGATCGTTCATTGGAGAAACTTGATAAATCCCCCTCACTGTAACATGTGGAGTCAAACACTTATCTGTGTTTATGTGCTGAATGTCTTGATTGTGCAACAGGTTCTGTTGCCAAACAGCACTGAGTCAGTATGTCTGTAGTTCAGCTTGGCTGTGCCCTGGATTCGCCTCACGGGTAGCTGATCATACAAGCTGTGTGTTCAGTTACATGCCTGCACACCTCCCCCCATCCCATCAAAGGAGAGAAACTCCAGCCTGGCCTCGACTGCCCTCCCCTCCTCCCTCTGTACAGGGAGGGGTGCAGGGCTGCCCTGCATGCAGTGCTCAGCAGAATATCTCTCCAACGCTCTGGTGTAGGGGCTGGAGTTTTCCACCAGCAATAATAAGCAGAGATCCAGCGCAGCCACACTGTTGCATGCCTTTCTGCCTATGCAGATGCAACGTGCAGTGACAGAATGCATCTGTCTTCAAATGGTCTGTGATGTGGTGCTTCAGATAGCTTTGAAGTTGCTTCAGAGTTGATTGTTGCTCAAAAGCACGCAGCCCACCCATTTATGGTTTCTGAAAGAAGAAATGTTAAGAACGCCGTTGGGGAAGGTTCCTTTGATATGTTTGTAAAGTGTTTTGCTTAACAACTGACTTAATTACTCATTATGACTTAACTGATTGATTAATTGAAGCTGAGAATTTCAGTTGTGGTTTATTTTTAGAGAAATTTTACACCTTTACAGTGAGCAAGAAATATGGTTGCATTTAAACTTGTTGTTTTTATATCAAAGAAGTATTGATTTATAAGTAGCACGGTCACACCTCATCCATCTTTTTTAGGAACCCCGCAGGCCGTGGAGTCCCACTGACTCTGAGGGTCTGAACGCCAAGCGGCCTCGAGACGACAGCCTCCTTCCGCTCGTCATCCCAGTGTCTGTTCCGGTGCGGAGGCAGGAACCCTCCTCTCCTGACAGAGACGATGCTCTGGCATCCACTTGGCCCCCCAGGCCTTCAAACCCCCAGGACCTCGGCCGCGCCGACCATAAGCCCTCTGTAATTGTCACCCGAAGACGCTCACTCCGAAACTCCCTGTCAGAGAGCTCGGAGCAGGTGGGTGCATATTTATTTCTTGCTGCTTTTTTGTTTTCTTTTTCAGTTTGTGTACTGAAATGCCATTTTTAAGTAGGTAGAATTAATTTTTACAAAATGGTGATGGAGTAGCGCAGCACTTCACTGTCGTCTTCAGTCTGTTTCCAGTCTGTCTGAACTCCAGCTATTAAATCCTTGCATTTATGCCACATTGCTCGCCAGCACACACTCCCTTCCCCCCACCAAACTCAATGACTCCCCTGCCCCCATTTCAGGCTTCCATACTTTTCTCCCTTTCCCTGTTTCATTTGGGGGGATTTGGTGGACTGGTTTCCTTGTCCCAGATCAAGCAGATTATCAGGGTTTAACCCTGCCATGCTGTACATTATGTACCATACAGTTGAGGATTGGGGTGCCTTGGTCTCTCATTGTAGAATATCTCTGGAAATATGCACAAGAAGGCCCACTACATTAGTATTCGTAACTGTTGTTAAGTGTTTGTGTTGCTCACTAAAATTAAAAGGATGTGTCTCAGTGCACTCAAAGACTCCTCTGATAAATTTACCTCGTAAAAATTTATTTTTCCTCACCAGAATGGAGGAACTGAAGGAGAAAAAGACGATGACGGCAAGAAGTCCAAACGGCGTCCCCGGCCCGAGCCTCTCTTCATCCCGCCGCCTAAACCTGGTTTATTCATCGCCCCCCCTGTTTACTCCAGCATCACACCCTACCAGAGTCACCTGCGTTCCCCCGTTCGACTTGCCGACAACCCCCTCACCATACCTCCCTACACGCCTCCGCCAATCCTCAGCCCTGTTCGTGAGGGCTCGGGCCTGTACTTCTCCACTTTCCTGTCCACTGCTGCAGCAGCTGCAGCCAGCAGCCAGGGCCTGCCTCCCCCTGCAACCCCCAAATCTGCGACACGCAGCTTATTGCGCTCCAGTAAGTGAAAAGAAAGAAAGTTCATCATTCACAGGCTATTTTAACTATGAAAAGCTTTGGACACCAGTAAGCATTTGGCAATGATTTCACATCAAACCCTGTGTGATCACAACAGAAAGCTTTTTGTTGCTCTCACTGAGTCTCATTTTGTGTTGCTGCCTCTTCAGACAGCTGCGACATCACACCGCCAGTTCTGTCTGCTATGAGCGAAGCCACTCCAGTCAGCATAGAGCCGTGAGTATTTCCCTCCTAACGTCCCCAAAATCATCATCTTCCTGTATGGAAAAGGGCAGGTTTGAGGTTTTGTGTGTCATTTTCAGAGAAATTATACATCTACGCAGAAGCGTGCATTATCATAGCTGGAGTAGTAGTTCTGCAATCAATTATTGAAACCATAACACTGGCCTGAATCATGAAATGTCTGGAAAGAGAACACAGACTTTTTGAAATTCTAAACCCATCCTTTAAAACTACCCTCCTCTCCACCACTGTTACCGCTGGACTCTTTTGCCCTGTCATTCACAGCGAGGGCTAGTGCCAGCGTTCACCCTCTGATCTGAGCATGCAGTCCAATGCCTCACTCAGTCAAAGTGCATCCTGTCATAACAACTCAACTATCAAATGAAAGCCCTAAAGCCTTTTGAAAACTAATAGCAGTAAGTACATCAGTGGCCTCTGCTTGTATTCTATGATGTGGATGCACACCGAGCGCAGTTTTTGTTTATACATGAATAGCCTGGTTTTTATTTCATATACAAATGTTAATGAACATTTTTAATGTGGCTGGAAATTTACTTAATATCCAGAGTTCAACAATACATTATGTGTGTGTTTTTTTTGTGAATGTTTAAGTTTAAGTCATTAAGATTTCAGTCCTGGTTGATATGGGGACACTGGTTGTTACCGTGGCAACAGTAAGTGCAGTTTAATAATGCAGCAAACACTTGTTAAGCAGCTACTTTGTCAGAAACACAACAGCAGAGCAACTGGTGTATCCGTTTACTGTTTAGCCAAACAGACTGACATTGTTTTAATAAGCAAGTCAGTCAATAAAAACTGCAGCCACAGTCTGAAACCTGTTACAACGCTTAAGATTAAAATCATTTGCTGTCAAAAAATATCCCCTACATGTTGTCTTTGTTTTGGAGACGCAGTTATAATAACTAATCATGGTTAGCTCTTACATCAAAGATGAATTTACCACTGTGTCTCCTGCTGCTTCGCAATTAAATCCTCCCTGAGTTTCACAGTCTGAACATTTGATGTGTTCAGGATGTCCTATTTGCATTAGATGTAACTTAATGCAGCTCACACTGTGTTTACAGGGTAAACAGTCAGTAGCTTTACATATTTCCATATGAAATACATGCTAACATGTTACTGCAACTGAAATGGTATCAAGTTGATATTATTTTCAGAGTTGTACTTACAAACATTGACAGTGCATCAGTTTGGTGGTGGATTTGGCTGATGGGTCCTGCACACCTCAGAGGTTAGAGCCAATCCTGCTGTGGTCTTCAGTCCAGAAGCCAAGCAGTGCACAGTCAGGGGGGGTGCACAGTGTGCAGCGCTGTGAAATTGTCCTTTTTCATTTATAGTTTTTAAATCTTTAACATGCTATTTGACATGTATGCTGCTTGGCATTTCCTAACTGGTTTGGTATGTGACGCAAAAGGTCAACTGGAAGAAAATCTGTTTGCAACCAGCTATTAGTGGGGCATACTGGAGAAACATGTCTGTCAATAGAATGAGTGTTACCAGTTCTTGTACACTAGGACAACAAAATAGTCCTATAAACTCTCATCCTTGGCCTGATCGAGCTATAACTGTAGCTCAGTTTTAACTGTGTTAGTAAACCCACTGAATGAGGGCTGAATCAATGAGATAAAATTTTGTTTTTGCTGAATAGAATGTCTATTTCAGAAAAAATACCATAAATAGTATCAAAAATAAGATTTCACATGGGATTAGTGGGATTAAAACTTCAACTCATTCTCAGGTAGCTGAAATGCAGTGTATCAACAAGTGCATTTCAAACAAGTTGAAGCAAATAGACCTTTAGAAGAATGTGGCCAACAGCCAAACTACTCCATATATATAAACACAACCACTGATAGCTTGGAAGTTTACAAAATTTAGAGCAACAAAGCAAATGGAGCTTTAAGGACACCGAGCCTCCATTTAGTTTAACCCTTAATCTGTTAGTCAAATATGGTTTTGTGAAGCTGCATCGGCAGTGAGGTGCAGTTTATGGGGGTGCATTCAGCAAGCTTTTCACCAGTTTGGTAAAGACGAGCCTATAAATGATGCTTTCTGCTGCTGAGGCTGGTTTCACTCCCAAACACACCAGAGCCCATTACATTGAACTACTAGCAGCCCACCTTCCCTGGGGGAGGCTACCAGAATACACAAACACACAGACACGCACACATTTAGCTGGAAATACTGTGGGCCCACTGGAATTGCTGTGGGGGGGGGGCATACTTGTACAAAATTATCCAACAAAACACAGTATGATTTTCACAATCACAGCACTGAGGTATCTGGTTTCACTTGACATGCAGGCCCATAGAGATGAATGCATGTGCTGGATTATGAGCCTTTCCTCCTACTTGAACATGACCTCTGTTCTTCACCAGGATGAGGATCCATTTGTTTTCAGTTCGGGGAATTTAAGAAGTGCTCTCTGTTTAAAACACAAATTTTGAAAGGGATTTGCATTTTATTCATTATGCCGAGAGCGCAAGAGAGTTTGAAGAACGAGTTTAAATTCAAATCAGCGCATGAATCGCTGTGCGCAGAGCCTGAGTGCCTCAACAATCTTCCTGTCACTATTTAAAGATCATAGCATGAAGAAAAGCCAAGAAAACAAAATATGATCTCAAAAATAAAACAAGAG
>JAPZDY010000007.1:5175291-5185915 GCA_029783645.1 Ctenochaetus hawaiiensis | reverse complement strand
CCATATTTTTTTTTTTTTTTTTTTTTTGGTCTTTTTTCAAACATTATCTAATTACATGTCTTAAAATCTTCCAGAGATGCAGTTTGAAAGCTATAACATGCAGTACTCTGTTGTAAACAAGCATCTAGCTGTAACTCTCTCTGCTTTAGGCTCCTGTCTTACATGTATTCTGTACCTTCTTGGCCCTGCAGGGCTCTCATAGGTCGGAGCCACAGCGGGAGGAGGACAGCAGGAAGTGGGAAGGGTCAGCTGACAGGAAACAGGAAGTCGGCCCCACCAGGGTGACACACTCGCTGCAGTCGACTGAGAACGTGAGTGTGAACTTGATTATCATGTCTGCGTGGGAAAAGAATCAATGACAGAATGGAAAAAATAAGTAGATACGGGAGTAATGACAGGTCTTATGCATACTGAGTGACTGAGTTGGACCCCAGCTGTAGGATGACTCCCCCTTTTCCATCTTTTTTTTTTTTTTTTTTTGGAAAAAGTCCCTTGGAAGATGAAAAACACAATCGGACATTTCCTGTTGGGAAATTTTCCCTGATAAACTGGTAGTTTAAGATAAGATAAGATAAAATGACAGTCATATTTAAAGTTTTTCCTCGGAATCATAAAAATGAAATCTAAAAATATTTGTGTAGCCTCTTTAAAGTATATTTCCAGGTGCAGTTAATACCTCAACCCCCCCTTTATGAGTCACATACTTACAGTCTCTCCTGTCAAGCTCTCGGAAGTGATTTTCTCTTTCTGAGCTCCTCATCGTGACATCCAGTGATAATTCCTGGCAGCTCGACAGATAATTTGGTTCCTGTCTTGTTTCTGCACTGAAGAGTTGCTTTTTATAAGTTTTCCCTCATCAAGACTTTTTGTCCTATGTGACACTTTAACACGCACTCAAGCTGTCAGAAACTCCCATAGCTTTAACTCAAGGCTTCCTTTACTCTTTCAGGACTGACTCACTAAAAAACGAACCTGACCAAACTTCACAAGTGCAGGCTTGCTATTATGACCACAAACAACCCATAATGCAACAGTTTCTGTAGGAGCCAGAACATGCATTTTTAAAAAGAATATCTGTAGTTGTGAATATGTCTAGTCCTTGAGTGTAATACAACCTTAACTTGTCGTTTCAAGAAAAAATGTCTTATTTATGGGTTCATTATGGCATCTTCAATAAAAATGCAGTTGTACAAAATCAGCTATAACAGAAGGAGCCAGAACTCAAGATAGAAAGGTGCCATTAAAGTGCTGTTATGATAGAAGTGTCAGTTTTTCTAAATCTCTCTGTTGGTTTTTGTTTGTTTGCCCATAAAAAAGCTGTTTTTGCAGGATATTATACGTGCACAAAGACATTCACATAAATATTGAAACATTTTAACCTACATACCTACGTTTACTCACATAAATTATTCAAAATAAACAAAAGCATTAGAGGGAACGTTTAACTAAAAGTCAGTTCAAAGTCCTCCTGAAAGCTCAGGAATGATAAACAAGACTTTTTTTTTTTTTTTAAGATGACTTTGTTTGCGAACGAACTTTCCACATGTTCCTGGTTGCAAACCTCAGTTGGCCTCGTCAAGACATGACAAGTTTGTCCTTTTGAACTCTGCTGGACTTGTTCTGGCGAGCGGTTGCTGGATTTGCTGCCCCCTGCTGGGTATTTAGGACACATGACTGTGTTGATCCACCAATCTGGATTGTGTAACCGCATTATGTCTGTCAGCAAACAATGACTCGACAAGAAACCCTCGTCTTTGTTATTCACTTTGCATTTCCCCGTTTTAAACACATAATAAGCTGTTTACTGACATGTGAAACTCTGCCTGTTCTTCTTCTCATGTGTCCATGTGCATGCTTACTATCTCATTGTTTTCAAGCCAGTGTAATACTATCCGACTTGAAAAGTGCTCATAAAGTTGCTTTAAGTTAATTATCATTTCCCAGTGGCACTCAGAGACTGTGTTAAACGCCTTTGGGCTTTTTTAATGTTCGCTTCTTGGACTTGTACTATGTGTTTGCAGCCTGGAACCGTCCTGATCATGAAAGGCCAGGAGGACGTGGGGAGGGACCAGCCGCTGTCCCGGGTCATCCGCCCGCCTCATCCACCCCATCCCAGCTCCAAATCGCGCTACGATGACAACACACGCCGGTCCAGCCCTTCGACGGGCAGCAAAGGCACGGCTGGTCAGGAGGGAGAGTTCCCCTGCAAGAAATGTGGCAGGTCAGTGATCAGAAATATCCCACCAGTCACCGCTGTTGTGTTGGAGACGTTGGCATGGCTCTGTTTACTTACGCAGAGCTGACTACAGCAGCATGAGTGGCTTTACACTGAACTAGCTAAATATTCCTGCTGGAAATGTCTCTACTTCTGCAGCCCATTTGGAATATGTATTGGTAAATAAAGGCAAGTGTCTCATGGTGTTTGTGAAGCAACCATCCTGTCATGCTCTGGTTAAAACAACGGCCCGTCTCTGGCAACACCGGGCCTGTTGTTGCCAACTGTGTCCTAGCAACTGAGGCACAGTAGATACGGCACACTGAGCCTCTCGTCAATGCAGCTCTACCCGGTGACATGACAAGAGCTCCACTCACCTTTAAATCCTCACCATGCTCAGAGTGTGCTTTTTATAGATGAGCCACCACTACAGAGGGCTGATAAACGATGTTACAGGGAACCCAGCCAGGCTCACTGCTCATTTAAAGATGCACCTTTTCTTGGAAGACTCAGGAAAATTGCGTAATTTGGGAAAGTTTCAGTACCAGTGCACATTTCATGCAACAGCAGACCCACGTGCTGTGTTTTTCATTGTTGCATCATAATTTAGCTCTTATTTAAATACATCACACTGAACTTTGACCACAGTCTTTTTTAGGAGAGACAGAGAGTAATGACTATGATTACTGACTTGCAAAACAGAAAATGTGTGAGAAATTGGTGCTGGAGATCTTGAACCATATGTACATTTTGCCTGTTTTAGCGTCCCAATAAGCCCCAAGTATTAGTATAATATATTTTAAATGAACATAAAGTTTTAGTATTTTCTGGTCATTTATTGAAAAGACTAAATTAGTCATTTTACCAAGCTTTTTTAAATGCTCTGCATCTCTTTAAATAAATATATTTCACACGGTGGTCTTGTCTCATGACATGACCAAGTAACATACAATTAACTCTTCAAACACACTGCATGTCTCAATTGAATGCTGTCAGATAAAGGCCGCAGCAACACAAGGGTAAATACACAGAACGATTGAATTCACATTCTCCTCAAGAGCACTGTTATAAATCTGTCACACCTTTACACAAACAAAATAAAAAAGCAAACAAGCAGACTCAAGTTAAAACTTCTTTTTAAAAGACACTGCAAACTCTTATATGACCACAATAGCAACACCAGCTGTCTCCCTTCTTTTATTTAAAATTTTCATTAATGCCAGCTGTATGGAATAAGTTAATAGCTATTAAAATACTTAATACACAGCTTGAGAGCTAATAAAAATGATATCAGAGTCAGAACTTCACACATTCTTTTATGGTTGCGCATTGTTGAACATTTGGAAAAACAGGCAGCAGAATTCTTCATCCAACAAATAATTAAATTGATGAGTTTAAGGGGGGGGTTCAGCTGTGAGAAGCAAGCTTCCCTTTGGACATGTATTAATTATTCATTTCCAGCAGCTTTAAGATATGTTTTTTTTAAAAATCCATTATTGATGCAGCCTGTGAGACGACAGTTTTCAGCTTTGATGTTTGCTGCTTTTTAACTCAGCGTTGGCGCCTGCGGCGGCTCTGTAGAAACAAGCTCTTCTCTCTCTTTCCTGTAGGATTTTCTACAAGGTGAAGAGCCGCAGCGCCCACATGAAGAGCCACGCCGAGCAGGAGAAGAAGGCCGCGGCGCTGCGCCAGAAGGAGGCCGAGGAACGAGCGGCAGCAAAGGCAGCTGCGGAGGCCGCCGCACTCCTCGCCGCGAGGCAGCAGAACGGGACGAGACAGGTGGGGGGAGACAGCACCAACGACGACTCGTCAGACGGGGAGGACGAGGACGATGAGGACTGGCAGTAAGACAGAGGCCACATGAACAGACTGCACCAGGCAGCGCGGCCTTACTGCCTCGGTTTGGGAGCAGGAAGAGTTAAAAAAAAAAACAAAAAACAAGAATCCCTCCTGTGAACTTTGTGTAAATCTTGTGGAACAAGAGGACTTCCGTTGCTTGGCACATTCAGGGACAGTTTAACTCCCACGTATGTGTTTGTGAGTGTGTGGACTGACTGACAGACTGACTGAGTTTGTGTGTGTGTGTGTGTGACAATGTGTGTGTGACAATGAGTGTGAATGTACTTTCCAGAACTCACCAATGCCCCTTTACTCTGCTTAAAAAAATAAAATTAAAAAAAAGAAAGAAAAAAAAAAGAAGCTTTTCAAGAGTTACCTCTCTTGGTCACAGGGCTCGGTCAAATCAAAGCCATGCCGCCTCTCTGGGCGCTGTCCTGCTGTCCACGCCAAGCCGCGGCCTTCCTCAGCACTTCGAGTCTCGCCCCTGCGTCTCCTGACGGACGTGGAACTTGTCGGACCTCCTTTTCTTTTTTTTTCCCTTTTTTTCCCCCCTCCACTCGCTCCATGAGCCACAGCACGCGCTCGCTTAAGCTGCGTTCCCACCTGGATGAAGTTTTGCCGACAGGAACAGTGAAATCTGACAGCTGAGGGAATGCGATGAGGCTAACGAACAGAGGGACGCGCTGTTAGTTTCTCTGCTCTGGGACGGATCAAAAGGATGGATGGACGGACGGACGGACGGATGGGTGGGAGGATGGATGGCATGTGCAGACTGTTGCCTTTGTTTTGCCGCTCTTCTGCACTCGAGGCTGCCAAAAGCTTTCTCAGACGCATGTCGTGCACCAAATGGGTTTCCCTCCCTCTGTGAGTGTCGTTCATTTGGGATTTGGTTCTGTGAATCCCCTCCTTCTCCTTTCAGCCCTCGTCAATTTTTATTATTCCCAGTTTGTTCCTCACTGTTGATGCCTTGGATGTTTTGATGCTTTTTATCTTGAAATGACAATCAATTTTACACTGTTGTTGTTGTTGTTTTTTTTAATGAATATATACATACAGGTAAACGTTACTTTTTCTGCCTGTGTACGAGTAGCTATATATGGTTATTGTTTTTGTGAATATTCTTGTTGATGATTATTAATATTATTATTATTATTATTATTATTATTATTATTATTATTATTATATCCTGGTTTTGGCTGCAATTTAATTGAGCGCTTTTCCGTACTTGTCTATAGCTTCTTTTTATTATTATTATTATTATTATTATTATTATTAATATTATTATTTAAACAAAAACAAAAATAATGCTACTTGCTGCCTGTTTATAACTGTGAGATTTTTTTGGAAGCCAGAAATGAAGAAAAGGCAGAAACATGTGCAATAGAACAAGTTGACCCCCTGTTACCAGAGCGTCCAGGCCCCCCTTTCCCTCCCCCTCTTTGTGTCATGCGATTGACTGCTCTGGATGCCTCGCTGTCAACCCTGTAAGTGATAGGAGGCACCGACTCTGACTGTTGAAACCGCAGGTCTCTGTGGATAAACACAAAAGGCGGGAGAGAAAACAAACAGCACAAACGACATTTCGAAAACAGACATAACGTTTAGGACGTGCTCGCTTACCCTGAAATTCTTTGCCCCCGTTCTCTTGATAACAGTAAATAATCCAGTGCTGATACAAGCAGGCATTAAAAGAAGCAGAAGCATTATTTACTGTAAAACCAAACTCAATCCAGATTTTTCTGGTGTTAACAGGATACTTTGAATTGCTGACATGAGACATACATGCATACATGTTTGCATTTTAAAAAACAGACATCAACATCTGTTACAAATGCTTTTTTTTTGGTTTTTAACACTTTCCACAGACTTAAACATGTTTGTAAATTATTAACTGTCAACATCAAACAGGCCTCAAAAGGATCAGGAGCATTTTGTCTTGCAAACCAAACTTCACTTAAATTTTGCAGGTTTTTACAGCTGATTGTAAACGCTGCTAAAGTCCCTGTTTGCTGATATTTGATGACTCTAAACTGAAACCTGCTAAGATGGAATAATTGAAGAATGGATTCTCTGTTTAAAATGTGGCATGGAAAAGTGTCTCGAAGTGTGTTTGGACTGTTGTGACACTAACACGCTCCATTGATACCTTGTCTATGTGGGCCAGCAGTTACTGAAGGGCAGAGTGACTCAGCACACAAACACAAAGGGGAAAATATTAAATATCATAAAGGAAAATGTGCAAAAATAATTTAAATTGACTGTTATCCAGAGTATATCAGTAGTTAGGAACAAATTCAAATTATCTGAGGTGGACAAGCTGCCTGACTGTTATATAAGGCTCAATATTTAATTTCTAATACCCTGACCTGTGTATCTGTGGTTGACATTTTTCTGTTTACCTTGTTGCTGATAGCGGGCACTGAATTCGGCTATGGAAACGATATGTTTTGATCCGTCTATCTCTTATGTTAAGCTCCACGGCCGGAACCAGCTTCTGTTGCCATAGCAACAAATAGGTTAAAGGGTTATTTTCCTTTAAAGGACAAACCACGGCGAGGAGTCGGGGGAGCGGGCAGAGACGGCTCCAATTACCAGTTACTCCACAAGTTAATCCTGGGTCTATGCACAGACTGTTTGTGTGTGTGCGTGTGTGTGTGTTCCTGCGTGTGTGTGTGTGTGTGGATATACTGTTAAAAGTGTGATGAGAGTGCTCTGAGGTCAATGTTTAACTGTACACCTGTCAGTGAGAAAAAAAGTTTTTGCAGACTGTTCACATGTTTGGTATGTTGTTAATTTATATTTCCTTTTTATTTGGGCTTGTCTTGAGATTCTTATGGTTTTGAGAGGGGGAGAAGTCGCCCCTGAAAAAGGTTTTAAAAGAAGAATCAGAGATGAAATCGAGGCCACGACACATAAAACACCTAGCTGTAAACTCTCCTCATTTCATCCAGGCGGTTAAGGGAATTTTAAATGGGACAAAAGGTTTATTTAGCTAAAGATTAGAAAATATATATGAATGAAATTCTATGTTTGCATACTTTCTATGCTATTTTCATATGGGGTTCACACTAATGATGAAAACGGAAAGGAATCTCAAGTGCTTTTTACTACAGTGTAAGTTATTTGTTTCGATTTGATTTTTACCACCTGTGTTTTTAGTAATGATTTATGAAGCACTGTATATTAAAGTTTTAAAATATTCATGAAGCTTTCGAGTGTGCCGTTTTTATTTCCCTCCATCATCTCCCGCTCAACAGAGTTCTTTGCAAAAACTCAAATGTAAAATCGAAATGATGCTAGTGCTGTTACGGTACACTTTCAGAGAAAAAAGCCCCACAACAGGGCAGCACTGTTGCAGCAGTTTATGCAGTGAAGTACCTGCAAAGAGCAGAGGAGGGCGGTGTTGTAACACCAGCTGAAAGCTGAGCTGTGCTGCAAAAGTGTCTGTCTATGCGGGCGTCTGGTGGAGACTTAAGTTTGTTTCTTTAGGTGGTTTTATTGTAGTTTTAGTGTAAAATGTGTTTATAAAGTCCACAAAGCTAATTTAGAGTTAATCTGTGGTCAGTGTTTTGATTCATATACATCTTCTGAATAGACTATATGAAAGGAAACACACACAAAAATCAACATTTCTGCTAATGTGCCAGTGTTAGCAGGTCTGCTAATTTTCTTGCATTCACCCCAGTAGCTTTGTAAAAAAAACATAAAGGCAATTCAGGCAAGACTTTAACTTAAAATGTATCCATCACATCAGCTTAAATCCCAATATGAAGCTGCAAGAAAGACTGTAGTCCCATCTGCCATCTGAGCTGAGACCTGCTAAATTTGCTCTTAATGCCAAAATTCTGTCGCCCTAATTGATCATTCAAAGATTTTTGTCTATATTTCTTGTCTTACATGCTGAGAAGAGCATGAGTTTTGTTTAATGTAGTGCTGACATTGGGACAAAGTCATTTTTTCTTCTTTTTGTTGTGGTAATAATTTCAACTACACTGCCCAGCTCAAAATGCATGCACCTCCCATCTGTCAGAGAGGGAAATTTATCAAATCGAAGCTGCTAACATGCAAAGTTGCCTTGTTCGCCTTGTAAGGATCAGATTTGTTCATGGTAATATTATAAGGAGTAATCTAGAGCTGCTTTCTTTCCATTTGTACTCATCACTATATTTTGACTCTCTAATGTGTTTTTACCTCCTGGATGAAACCGCCCCCCTAGCAACTACTTTGTGGAAAATGTAAATAACTGTTATCTCTATGTGTTGTGTATGTTTCTGACCACGTAGGATGGTTAGGAGATAGCTGTAGAATCTGACGGAGGAGATAAAATGATGATAAAATGAGAGGAACTGCCAACTCCCACCAGCACCAGGGTGAGCAGCAGGGCAATCTGGGAAACACAAACAAGAACAGCATGTGGCTCACTTTTTTTTTTTTTTTTTTTTGCATGTTACAAACTGTGGGAGGTGGAGGAGGGGGAGGAGGAGGAGGTGGAGGAGACAGAAGATGAGAGTCAAGGAAGGGAGGAGAGGGATCCTGATCATAAGAGCACAACTTTATCTGATTCGCTCTTACAGCTGGAGCAAATCAGAGAAAAGAGTGAGCTCTTTGAGTGTTTCAGTTGTAAACACTGAATCACAAAAAATGCATGAAAGCTTGTTCACATCCGTCTCTGCGTCATTTGAGTTTGAAAAATTGCACTGATCTTTTAGATTTAGAGAAATTCCTCCGTCTTAATGATAAGTTATATTTGGACTGAGACCGCAGAGCATCCATCACATGGACAGAGAGAGACCACAGATTATTTATCATGGCCCTTGCACAATCAGACTGTCTCCAAATCCATCGAGACTCAGACAAAATGTTGAGAGAAAACCCTGCGAACGTGGCCAGGTGCTCTCCAGTGTGTGAAAACAAAAGTGTGTGTAGGAGTGAAGACAGAGGAAATGAATGTGGGTTTTTTTTTCTCATATGCATTCACTTTCTTTTACACATGCACAAACACTCATCATTTCCGTCATCCTCAAACTTCCTGTGCACGACTGGCCACTGGAGTTGAGCTTAAAATGAGGTTTGATACGAAAACTCTCAGAGGCCGAGATCCTGCCACAAATAAGATTATCTATAAAATGCCAGAAGATACTTAAAACACCCACGAGGATGTTTCCAGACCTCAGGGTTTCTCACACTAACGGTCCAAAAAAAGGGTGTCCAGTTGAAAATGATGAGAAAAAGAGAAAAGCAGCTAATTCTTATATATGGAAACCTGAAAAATTTAGCATTTTTGTTGTGCTAGTAAACTGCATCAGGGATTGGTGCACTTTGGTCTGGAATAAAATATCTCATCTAATATTGTATGGATATCAATAAAATATGACTTTCACATCCATTTTCCTACAGAATGACCTGTAATAAGCGAATAATATTGCCACCATTAACCTTAGCTGTACTTTGTTTTCTGCTAACAGGCTAATCTAAGGTGAATATGATCATCAATATGTTGTAATCCATATACCAGTGAAGCTGGAAGTAGTAGATGGGAATAACATCAAACTCAAATTGACGGTGTTCCAGTACAACTAGCTAGAAAAACAAAATTTCATAAAGACAAGGAAGTGTGGTTTTTGCTCTAGCTAGGTTAGCCATGTTAGCCAAACCAGGTAACCACTCATTTGGCAGTGCTTTGCACAGAAAAACACGATGGCAATGTCCACAAAGAGAAGTTGCAAAATTTTGCACACAACAGATTCAATGAGACACAAATAAGGTAAAATGCTAATAAATATTTTATTACAACAGTTTTCTCCTCTGTTGTTGCACAGAGAAGCCATCTTGGATTTTGCGATCAAGGTCTGTGAGATTCTTCAAACCTTCCAATTTTAAAAACTGACTTCGGCGGATGATTGAGTTTAAAATTTTCAACTTGAAACTCAGAAATTTTGACTTTCCTGTTCAAATGCAATGCACCATTATATCTGCCTAGATATATATATGACACTGTTGTCACTGTGTACATCTTGGCATGCTTGGCTTAGCCTTAAGCTGAAAGCACGATTGTGCCAAAGTGCAGCCTCACGAAGCAGTTTGTGGTGTTTTAATTTTCTTTTTTTTTTCAAGAATATTTTAAACTACACACACTATATCCATTATTGATCAGTCAAGAGTGTGAATTTACAATGAAAAAAGAAGCTAAAAACCTGCAGTTGTCCTGATGCTCAGGCTGAGCAGTGATAGAGCTACATGCTAACATCACCATGCTAATATGGCAACAATGGTATAATTATATCAAAATTGTTGCTTGTTAAATTCTGCCAATCCACTAATCATTTCAGCAGCTTCTCTAACTCAGAAATAGTGTAATTACAAGTCTCATAAAGACACAAGGAGATGAGGGTGCAAAGTGTTTACAACTGATGCTAGTGTCCAAGATTTAATTGCACTCTAATTGTGAGACTCTTGTTACTGGAGCTGCTTGAAGTAACAGAGGGAGATGAGTGTTTGCCAGACACATACCCTTTTGCAGAAACAGGGGAAAAACATGAATGGTGAAGCAAGATGTTTTTTGTTTGTTTT
>JAPZDY010000007.1:5144797-5158290 GCA_029783645.1 Ctenochaetus hawaiiensis | reverse complement strand
GGGCCGGGTCGGGCTTTAATACCCGCGGGCCTGGGTCGGGTCGGGCTGGATTTTTTAGGCCCGATCTAACCTCTACTATAGAGTGCAAATATGCTGCTAAAAGATGATTATATGTTACTGTTGTTTAGCTTATTTTTTCTGCGGATATTTAAAATTTAAGAACAATTTGGAGCTGCTAACTTACCTGATTACTGTCTTTCAACTGAAACAGGAAATGTAATTTCAACAGTTTTTGGTTAATTTGCATTTACAGTTTTTATGTAGAAAGAATGAGACTGACTGGTTGTAAATAATTTCGATTGCAAACTAAAGTTTCATTTTCATCACTTGATTTGTATCTGCAAATTTCTGTTTTACCACAAAATGTTATGGGCTTTTTCTATGTGCCGGCATGAGGCTGAGGTTCAGACTTTATTAATGAACTTGAAGACAGTAGTTCAAAACAATTCATCCACAGGTTGCATTTTGAAGCTGTTCGGGAGTAAAAAAAAATTGCTTGACCTTCTTCGGACAGACTTAACTCAGTTGTGATTGAGCTGTAGATGCTGTAGCTGCAGAAGTGTTCTTAACATAACAGCTAATTTAAGGGCCTTTAGGTGAGATTTTTTTGCAACCACAGTTTTTAAGTTTAATAATAAACCCTGGATTTGAACTTTTAAAGCTGACAAAAAGGAGAAGTCCTTAAAGATGCAGAAGTTCCAGTCTTCTCGAAGCACATTAAGGACTTCTCATTTGTGTCAGCTTTAAAAGTTCAAATCCAGGGTTTAATCTTGAACTTAGAAACTGTGGTTGACAAAAAACCTCACCTAAAGGCCCTTAAATTAGCTGTTATGTTAAGAACACTTCAATTATACTTAAGCTTTTGAGCCAACATGACAAACATGAATTGCAACAGCTTGGCCAAGTTATGATCAATATGTAAACAGCTAATAAAGTTAGATCGTTTTTCCTTCTTATCCTCCCTCTGATATCTATTCATTCCTTATTGTTTTCTGTCATTCCTGCCTTTGAGTTGAGTCATATTAACAAAGGATAGTGCCTCTCCTAGCAGGTCCGCAGATTCTTACACTATTTTCCCCTTTGACACTCTGCAGGTTTTTCCAAAGTTTGAACTTCTATCTCCGCTCGCCTTTGATGCTCTCATTACCTCATGCTCCATGTAAGTTTCCTGTGACTTGGCTCGAACAGGAAAACGCTGGAGCATCTGCGCTTTGTTGTGGTTGCTGTGGTGATTAATCATGTCTGCATTGATTACTTGTCCCCACATCAGAGGTAAAGGTCTTGGCTGTTTCTGCACTGCAGACAACTGTGGTCAGTGAGGACTGCGACGATGTATTTATAATCAGTGGAAGAAACGAAGATGATTCATGACATGATGAAGATAGAACTTTATGTGCTGTATTTTGACTTGAAAAGAACATATTACATTTATATAAGCATCATACAACTTGAAATTATCCTTTTAAAAGTGCTTTAAGTAAAAATTTCCCATGACACTTCACTTTTAAAGGATATGCGTCACATATTGCATGTGTAATAATTTCCATACCACCACGACACTGTAAGCCTTCATAAAGATTTTCCTCATCTGCCTGAAACAACACCATCACTCAGCTCGGTGACATGTTTGCAGAGTCATCTGTCTTACATCGCATCATCTCGAAGGCGTCTCTTCTCTTTCATCAGTGCTGTTGAAGTTATACTTAGCTTGTTTGAAAGTGCTTATTAGCCTCTGCTCCGTCGGGAACTGCAAAAACAGATTGTTTAAGACTTTTCAAGGATACTGGTCGGATGAGATGCATTTTAGCATTTGTGACAGTGTCCTGGGAAACACAGGGGAGATTTTCTGGGCTTTCCAGCCTGATAAAACTGTTGAAATGCTGTCATCTGTGGCCACAATCTCCTGCTGATCAGCTTTGTGCCTGCAGAAAGTTGTACTACTTGAACTACTGTCATGGCGTCGTAACAGCTGTGGCTGAAAAGCTGCAGAACGCTGATGCAACAAAAGTGGATCACATGACTCCAGTCATCAAATCTTTGTTTTGCTTTGCTTTTTGTGTGTCAAAGATGGATTATTATTGTTGCAAAATGAATGGCTGTTCTTGAGTCTGGTTTCATGAAAGATGAGGCTCTCTGTGTCTTAAATAATACACTTTGAATGGCCTTGTTGTCAAACGGTGCTGTCCAAATAAACTAGCCCTCACCTGCCTCGTCCTGAACACAGTTACAAAGAGAAGGGAGTGTAGATCCCAGATTTGAACCAGCAACTCTTTGTGCCCAGGTTTTGAATGCCATTATTCTAACTTTTATCCCCATGACTGCAAAGTGCCACCAAAATAATACAGAGCCTCTGTACGAAAAGTCAGAGATCAGAGCAGTCAAAGCAGACAAGTCCAAGCCGTGTTTGACTTGGATGTCTTTCAGTTGTGGCCTCTCAATCCAAACAAGTACTCTCATGCATGTGCACACACACACACACACACACACACACACACACACATGCATGTACAGACACTGTCGGTCAGGGTTAGAAAAAGTCACGCGTCTGGATCTTCATGGGAACTTTCAAATGGGGAAAAACCGATTTGGGCACCATTAAGAGAAAAATGTGGCTCTGGACGGTTACGATAACAAAAAAAAAGGATCTCATGAAAGTCAGTGAGATTGTACGATTTTAAAACAGCCTTTTAAACTCAGAGTGCTAAAGCAAACCATTATCATTAAGGCTCTTTTTCATGCTGAGACCTGGAACAAACTCAACTATTCAGACGGAACTGAAAGGTCAAACAAATAAACACTGTGGTAAGCTGCAATTTCCTTGGCAACCGATAATTGTTTGTTAGGAAGGTTGTGTCCGCTGCCATGGCAACAGGGAGTCACTCAATAACAGGAAATCAAAAGGGCTGCACATTTCCGAGGACACCATGTGATCATTTCCTTTTAAAGATATGAAAGTAAAGTCACGGTGAAATCACGTCATGTTAAGCGTACTTGTGGTTTGTGAAGAAAACAGATATGAGAACTATGATGAAAACCTTCAACGGCATCTAGCATGTCGGAGAAGTCTTTTTTTTAACAGGTGAATCGTGTTTTTTTTACTAAGATGGGCAGGTTGGAGGCAGTGTGCGTGACTCCATGTTGGTATGTAAAAGAAAACAAAAAAGACAAGTGCATTTTATTGATGGCTGTTTGAATGCACAGTCATGTAGGGGTGTTGAAAAGATACTCTGGCTCAGCCTTAATAAACATAATTTTCCCTGCAGCGTACACAGGTACCATTGCAGGTGCCTGCTATGAGTGTTAATATGTTTACAACCTTACTTTATTGTTAAACGTTGTTGTTGCAACATTCTTCAAAAATAATTACATGCAACTGAACTCAGGGTCACTCACTGGACACAACATGTCGTAACACACATTTTAATTTCTTCTAAATATAAATCTGGAAGACATTATTTGTGCAAATTGTTTCATACGCATTGAGCAAGATCAGGAGACTCTGGATCAGCATGTGTGACAAGTGTTTCAGTTACTGCAAACAACCTGCAAATTTGCACAACCACTGATGACAAGTGGATCAACATTCAACACTTAACAACCTCATAAACTCAATTCAAAGGAGGAGTGTCGCACTGCATGAGTAACATACTAGTAACAGGTCTGTTCTGTCATAGTCATGAGAGGTCCACAGCTCAAGGATCAGTAAATACCTTTTTTTCAAGCTTAAGCAACACATTTTAAATTGAACTTTCATTGTGAGCAACCCAAGGCACACCTGTGCACTGATCAATCTGTTTAATCAGCATCTTGTTTTGCTACGCCTGTCAGGTGGATGGTGGATGGGGGAAATGCTCCCTCACACTGATTTTAACAAATGTATGCTGATGTGCACAGAAAAAGACTTAAATCTTCAGTTTTAACTTGAGAAAACTGAGAGGGAAAACAGGTGTCAGGTTTATATTTAGGTTGATTGTACCTACATTTAAAGAATATCATCTACTATAAGTCTGTAAATGTTTGAATGCGCTCAAATGAAACAAGTAGCCTGCTGCTGGGATGCTTTAGATAACATATTTTACCCATTGCTGCCTGTATATCATCGACATCTGGCTTTACCACTGTAGAATTTAGCCTTACAATATTTCCTGGGGTCCATTTTGTTGCCTTAACATTTGCTGCACATATTTGATGATAATTGCACTTTGACTTGCTTCCTATAATCTGTATTTTGGCAGAGAAAAAACATAATATCTAAATCTTAACTGGTCTGTTTTCCTGATTTCCTGATGTGAAGGTCTTTCTGACTTTTTTTTTTTTGCCTGTGACAGAAAGCATCTGGTGATAAGGCTCCTTGTTAATAGACTCCAAACCTGTTTTTGTTTTTGCTAGTTTGCGGATCTAGTTTTACAAGGCCACTTTTAAAATGACTTACTGGAACTCATTAGCTGAATGGTAATCAGGAAAGGCACTCTGGATCGAATTTAGGGATGTTTATTCTAAAAAGCATGAGTCCAGTTTTCCACCAGCAGACAACTGCTTTATGTAAATGGTGGCGGGACTGAAGGGGGGAAATTATTTATTTTAAACAGAGTAAGAGTGTGAAATAATAGCCTACCACATGGTTTAATAACTTTAAGGTTTCCTGTTTTAAAGTGATTCCTGCTGGAATCTGCAAACTGGCCTCATTACGCATTTAAATGATGTAATCATCATTTTTTTTCCTTTCCTCTTACTTTCATTTCTCAGTTAAGAGGTGCCTGACTTTTAATGGAGACGGTTATTTCCCTCAAAAGTCGGTAGAGACCAAAACAGAGCTAAAAGGGAGAGACCTTTATTTATTTGACGAGCACAAAACGAACACCAAATGTTATATTGTTGCTGCTGAATGTGCAAATAGGCAACTGTTTGCTAACACAATACAACGTAGCAACTTGAAATGGTAATAAAATCTAAATATTGTGTTAAAGTGATGAAGTGATGATAACTTATTTTATTTTTTTTGCAACTATGTAAATACCAGTTGCTGAAACAGTCAACCGTGCAGCTCTTTCCTCTTCAGGCTGCTCTGATTGCACCAGAAATATAGTTTTCCATAAGAAAAAATAGACAGCTAAAATATGTCCTACGCTGTTGGCTAAATATTTATACTCCTTTTGGCTTGGAAAAGGTTTTTCCTCTCCGCTTCATGAAGTGATCCAGAGACACAATCCCTTCTTTTGTTCCCTGGTAGCAACAACTTCTTCTTCTGTGTACACTAAGCAATCAATTTTCTCTCCTCTGCAGCCTTGAAGGCGTCTCAAATCCACAGAAAACAGCAAAGCACCCATCATCCTCAACCTCCAGCTTTTTTTTCACTGTAGATCAAATCACTTCTCACTGAGAGGTGTCAAATATCTTTTGACCACAGTCCTTTAATTTAGCACCTGTTGACAATCTCTCGGTCGTTCATTGCTTTCCCTCTGGTACCTCCATAACTCCGAATGTGTTAAGATTTCTGCTCATTAGAGCCTAATATGGGCTGCGATGCCAGCTTCCTCTGCTGTGTTTCAGCACCGTTGGGCCTATTAAAAGTAAGAGAAAGTCTGTGGAGAGTTTTTTTATATTTCTTTTGGAAATAAGTTGCAACACATTAATGCAAACATGGGATTTGCAGTTACTAGATTGAGACTCATTTGTCAGTTTTTAGGAGCTCAGTGGGTCGAGGCTCACCTCGTTATGGACTTGGAAAGCAGTCAGAAAATTCACAAGTCTGAGAGGGTTTCCCACTGAGCAGCGACAAACCAGCTTTCTCTTCTATTTCTCAGCCTCTTTTTTTTAAGTTTACAGTCGGAGGACACGTGGTGGACTGCTTCAGAAGGCTTTAACTGGACAAAAGATGGTCAATAAATCCATCTTGTGCAACATTTGGCAACAATTTCTGTGTCAGAGATCTTTTATGGTGCCAAGTTGGGCTTTGAGGCTGGATTTTTAGAAGAGCATGGAGAATAGTCTGATTTTTCTCCTGTGATGACAATAGCTTTGTGAGAGGACATCAGACTTCTGTTTGACTGCTCCTACTTTTCCTCCTTTTCGTTGTATATTTAAGTAGAACTGTTTAACAGTTGTGTCCTCTGCCAGCTGTGGAGGATCTTTATGTATTGCATTTCTGCTTTTGCAGCAAAGCAAAGTTTAGTAACATGGAATATAATTTGCAAGATGATTTCCTCTATTGCACAGAATTAGATGAGATGACTAACACAACACTCAAGTATGTGTGCATTAAAACCAACAAGTGATGGTTCTAAGTTGTGATTTTATAGGAAGTCACAGTGATAACAAGACTCAGGAGGAGTGTGAATTGTTGAGGTGTAAGCAGTCATTTTTGTTCTTTTATTTAAATATTTGGTCAGAATATTGCTGTTTCTCTCTGCTTTCAGTCTTTGTGCTATGCTAAGCTAAGCTAATTGCCGCCTGTCTTTGTCTCTATAGTTGGAGTAGTGCAAGGATCATCTCATCTCATCTAACTTCCTGCAATAAAGTAAATAAAAGTGGTTTCCTTAATCTTTTAGGTAGTTAAGTCTTCTTCAAAGGCGGACGAGGCTTAGCACTGGGGAAAACAGCCATTTTAAAAGGCAAGAAGTTACCTCAACAAGGGTTTAATCAAATTTAAGGAAGAGTGACCAACAAGCTAAGCAGGCCTCCAGAGCAGGTCTGGAAACTACTCCTGCAGAAACCCACCAATCCAAGTGGCTCGTTTCATCCTAAAACAGCCATTAACAGGCAATTTTCATCACACAGCGGTTTCTTTTGATTCTGCTCGGTTGGTTTTGACCCTGCTGAGACTCCACTGTTTGCAATCACTGACCGAAAACCTTTAAATAGTTACATTTTTATCCCATAAAAGCCATGTAAATCCTACTTCAGATCAATCACCAAACTAATGATTCACAGAGGGGATGAAATTACATGCTTGTGCTCTTTCGTCTCCTCCTACATCATGTAAAGGAGAAGCAGCAGGAACCAGCAATGGACTGTCACTTTACTCACTTAATGGTCATTCAGGAACTCAGAGTTTACTAAATTGTAACAAAGAGTGTTTGCTCAAAATGTCACTAAAATGGAGACTGGAGAATTTACTTCAGGATGTATTTATAACTATTTGGACAAACACATGAGGTCATGAATTCTTTTGTTTCGATCCTGATTATCAGCAAACAAATTGAAGCAGTCTGGATGTATTCACAACTTAATGAGCCAGCTGTTTTAGCAATAACACACATAATTAAAGCCATTAAAGGAGCTTAAATCAATCAAAATTTACCCTGAAGGAATGCTTACATCTACAAGAATTTCTAAATTCTCTTGTTTGACTTATCACACAGTCTTATTATCGACCCCCTCTCATTTTCCCACATGCCGTTTTTGGAATAAAATGGCTGAATGCTGGTATTTGGAGAATAACCGCTGAGTTCACAGTGAGTGGAAAAAGAATACATCTCATGATATTTATACCCAAACAATGCCAGAAAACCGATCTGTCTCTCCTTTGGGCACATTTTGTGAGTGCCAGGGAATGTTGGGGAGACATTTGTCATCTTATATGCCTGTCTGTTTGTTTATATTTCCATAAAGCCTCATAAAGTTGGTTCAACAGCCACGAAATATTATACTGTAGAGAGCTCGCCAGGGTTACAGTTGTTCAACTTGCATAAGCGCATAAGATAAAACAAGGCTCTGCATTATATCAAAAGATGATCTCATGATAAGCAGAGCACTGGGAATTTTATTAAGAGAGTTTGTTTCTTTTTTTTCTTGTGCACAAACTAATTTCAAATCCATAAACAATAATCCAAGCATAGCAGATTTAATGTAACTGTTATTCTAATGATATACACGCAGTTTTAAAGAATTCATGGAAACTTGACACTTGACTCCGACTGTGTGTTTTGCTTGCCGTTGCTGCTTCCAGATTTATTTCCCTGAGCATGGCGGGTGGCCACCTTTTGCGGTCGTCTGTTTACGGTTGCTGTTGTTCTCTCCGGCCCATTAAATATGATGGAGCAGTAAATCAAGAGAGGGTACGAACTGTGTGATTTAATGTAGTCATTCCAATACATACTCATGAGAATCATAACGTTACATTAGAAAACCTTAACAAAAACCATCTGCGTGTCCCAGAACTTTGTTACTTTGCTGTCACGGCTCAGGCTTTTAGTCAGTGGTGCAACAGTAAGCAGACTAGTGAGGGTCATCTACAGAGAACCATCCCTTTATTTTCATCAGCTCCATCTGGATGAAGATGGTCGTTATTTAGCCATTTGCAAAGCTGTGCTGTAGGTTTTTATGAATTGCCGTGTGTGATGTGGTGCACCTCTGGTAGCTCATCAGGGCCCCAAGGATCTGGACGTTGCATTGAACAGAGCACCAGATACTGGAATCTGTGTTTTGAAGTGGGCACAGATGGAAATGAGTTCTGACGAAGCCTAACATGTAAATGGATTTATCGTGGTGTTTTTTTTTTACCTTCAGGAAAGTATGACTGCTCCTTTTTTTCATTGATGTCATAATCTTAAACATTTACATCTGGAAGTTCTTTATCTTTTTAAACCACTGTTTTATGAGGAGACTTGATGACGCAATGCCTTGCTGAAGAGCACAATGTTGACTATTGTTGAGAAAAACTAGCGTTACTCTCCGGTCCAGATTTTTCACTGTCAGCCTTATAAATGACAGGTGTGGTCCTTGTCACAACAAACAGCGACAGCTCATAAAGGCTCATTTTTGTATATCACATGTGCAGTTTTTAAATTTTTAGCAGTTTTTAAAACAGTCTGACCTTCATTTTAGGCAAATATAAACGCTAACTCCTATGGTTTGGTCTGTTTTCTACTTGTCAGAGGCTGGGAGGGGTCGTTAGAGTAATTACTTGCACCTGAGAGGTGGGTTAGGCAAAAGGCATATAAGCTCTGGTCTCCTCACCTGTGTCCTCTTTAGCTGTGTGGCCTCTAACTGCCCACATGGCTTTGTTTTAGTTTGGTTTGTGGTTTGCGTTTGCATTTGGTTTGCATTTGTTACAACCAAACACGTACTTAGAATCATCCACACATGCTTTCCACTATTGACTCTATCCCTATCTCCACACACCATCTTATTTTCTTGTATTTTATTTTGACTACGGACTTCTGTGTCTGTGTGTGGACTCCAACAAGTCTGAGCCAAGTTCGTAACACAAGAGCAGGTGTCTCGTTTCCAGCTGGCAACTATCACTTTGGCCATTTAAACTGATGGTTGTTGCTAGTAGATCTTATCAGCTAAAGCTACTGTATCTAGCAAGTTAAGCTAACATTAGCATTATGAGTCAGTGGAATACACCTTCTCAGGCTGACTTTTTGATTCAGTTTAACTTTAAGTCTTTATCAGCTCTTGAGGAAAATATCCTGTTCATGTTTTTTAAAACTGTAAAATGAGTATTAAGTTAACCTTGAGGGCCACACAGGCCTACATGTAACCATGCTAGGAGTATGCTAATTTTTTTTTGCTTGGAGAGTGGAGATTGTCTTAGCAAAAAAAAAAAAAAAAAAAAAAAAAGATTTACAGGCCCACAGTTCACAACTTCTCAAAGTGAGTAGTCCTTCTCCAGGTGATTATGCGAAGAGAAATCAACTGACTGAAACATCCCCCATCATGGGTAGAAGTGGAGTGGTTTCCGCCTTACCACTTAAAACTACAGCACAATGGTTGTTCAGCAAAATGGCTACATCACATGAACATACTGGTTTCTCAGACTCTGATAAAACACTGACATACTGAATGTCGAAACTAATCCATGGATCAATGAATTAAAAATGGGCTTATCAATGATTATAATACTGTAACCCTTGTTCCATATGCAAAAGTGGAGCCCCCTACTGAAGTCTGTGGGTACTAGCTCTCTCTAATTACGCTTAAATAATTACCCACTGAAATGTTCATATTCATAGCTGGCTCATCAGGACATGAATACTGAATATGTGTGTTTTGCTCTATATATAGGGCAGAGAAACTGTTACTGTCATCTTATAATCTCTTCAGTGAACAATGTAGGAGCAGCAGTGTCCACAGTGAAGGACATTTGCTGTGCCTATAAAACCAAGGTTGGGATAGCATAGCCTTTATCAGTCTTAAACAAACTATAGGTAAATCTGTAAATCTGTAAATCTGTAGGTAAAGTAGTAAGTGTCTTTATGTCAGTGGTGGTGAGCCAGGTACGAGGCTGAACTAGTTTCACAAACCCCTTGATGGCAACATTTTTAACATCTAACAGACGATGCACTGGTTCAGAGTGTGGATATTCAGAATAGATCTGAAATTCACAATGGTCTTGGGAATGAAGAAGTATGCAGACTAAAATTCTTTCTGTCTATCATGAGTTGGAGTGACATATGGAGCCTGATTCAGCAGGCAAGTCAAAGCTCCCAACACACTTAGATTGTAACCAGTTGCCTGAACAGTTAATCAAAATACTCCAGAATGTCTATATTTTGCAACAGTGGAGGCTTTGTGAAATCTAACCAGCCAGATAAAAGGATTGAGATAAGCAGCAGAGATGCATCTGTTTGTTTGTACCCTAAGACAATCCACTAGTCCGACAACTGGGGCTCGTGTCTCTCCAAGAGGCACTGACAGATGTCTGGGAGGGAAGGGGAATAAAGGCTAGCTTAGCCAGGTGAGCTGGACTGTGGATCTTCAAGAAGTGAATTTACCAGCTTCAGTAGGTGTGGTGGGAGCAGAGCAAGCCTTTTGATATCACTTTGGAAAATCATAGTGTATTAAAGATTTCTCAGAATGATTATAGAAATTGAGATGTCATTGTTGTCATCTGTGACAGGAGGTTACAGTGTATCTGTTGGGAAATCAATCACTCTGGCTCACACTCTTTGAAGTTGAACAACCGGTCATCCCTTTTGTTACACTCGCAGCAAAGAGTATGCTAGTCAGTTAAACCCGTTAGGCCAGGGCATGACAGGGATGAATGAGCTTCTTGGAGCAGTTACTCCTTCCATGAGGTAAGCAGTTCAGTTGACAAACTTGATGTGGCTGAAGGAAAAATCGGAATCAGAGATAGTGGTTTCACTCCAGTATACACTGTGATGAAACAAGTATTTCAAAGTCAAGTCCAAAGCAAAGCAAATTAGAATGCAGTTGTGTCACTGTTGCCAAATACATGGGGCGAGTCACGGGTGTGAGGCCGCTTTTGATTTGTACTGCTGTTGATTTCCAGATTTGACAAATCATGCCTGCATAGTATTAAAAATGTGTTTATATGAAAAATACATCATTACTGTATATACTATGCAAGGAACAACACATTAGTTTTGCTGTGAATATAAATCTGGTGAATAAAAGCCGTTGATGTTATTTCCCACTCACTGTGACTTTGAATGCCTTTCAGTGCCTCTTCAGTGGCCACAGCAGACACATCTCATCTTCACTTGTCTTATTTCTGGCCCCGATGTAACTGCAGAGAGCCCCTTGGGACATTGGATAACTTATTTACACTTTCAATCTGATGTTCTGGCTTTTTCTGATAAACTCTCAGTGCTCTTTTGGCTATCATGTACATCGAATAAAACATACTTCTCCATGTCATACCATCACAACTTTTTTTCTGCTTTCACACTAAAACTTCAAAAAATATGATAAAGGAGAAACGTACTGGATAATGCATGTACATGCCGGTGGGGTTCTATTCTGGGCTTGACAAGGGTCAAGTGCACCCACAGGCATTAAAATGCAACAGAGGAACAGCTGGATGCAGAATAAGTGAGCTAGGATGGCAGCATACATGACGCATAACACATTTCTGTTAAAGTCAAAATGGGTCAAATAATAATCCATATGAGTAATGGTTTAAAAAAATAAGCTTATTGGATTCTTCTTTGGAAAAACCGTAGAAACAACTTGCAATGTTCATTTTCTACTTTTGGTATCCTCATAATTTTTGTCAAAGATTTACAGTGTTCATTCTACTAAATACTTTTTTTGTTTGTTTGTTTGTTTAAAAATAAAAACTTTTGTTCATTTATTTCATCAGAATGTTGTGCGCACATCACTGACACTGGTTTGGCAAATAAATCCACAACATGTTTTCTTACATCTTGTTTAGCTGGGATTGGTGCATGAAAGCATGTGACACCTTACTGTGACACCATCGAACCACAAACACAAATGTTTAATCTGAAATGACCAAAACTGTGGCACATTATTTTATGTTTGTGTAGGAACCAAGATGATTTAATATACTAATTCAAATAAAGGTGAGGAGGCAAACTGTCAGTAATTCACTTCTGTAAGCCATGTTTTGGAATGATGTCTCTGCTCTTTAATTAGACAGAAAAATTTAAGAAATTTAGAATAAATAATATTATAAAATAATTATAAAATACAACAAGATATAATAAAGAGCGCACAACAGTGGCATTAACTATTTACTGTACCAGTAGCTTTTCTTAATCAAAATGTATTGTTTCAAGACTTCTTTTGTGGTTGCTTTATAAAAATTAGAAAAATATGGGATTTGAAACTTTTTCAAAAGATGTATGGCCAAAGTTTTAATGTAAGCTTACAAAACTAATGTATGCAATACATACCAGCTGTGTCCCACAGTATTGCATCATTTAAGGCATATTAACTGATGCTCATAGCACACGCCAGATACATATCATACAGGCAGAAGTATAAAGGTACAAAGCTGGATTGTGTTTATCTCGGTGAAGATTGTAAATAAAATGAAAACAAAAATGCTGTGTATGCGGGGAGTGGACACACGTCAATGCTGTGAAAAAGGGCAGGTTAATCTTGAGGCATCAATTTGCATCAACTCACAAATGCATGTCAACTTTGGTGTGTGAGTAGGGGTGCAGGTGTTTTGGCACGTGTTTTATAGCGCAGCTGTGAGCCTTATCAGTAAATTGATTTGACAGTACAGCACTACAGAACAGGGCGTGACATGACCAAGTTCAAGAGGGTTCTGTTTGGGGGAGTATGAATTCAACCCAGTACATTTTGTGGGATCTGTTGTTTTAAGGATAAGGCTGGTGTTATTATTTTCAGCAAATCCCATGAAAATACCAAAACCAACAATGAGATCATCCTTCTCCCCATGCTGTCTGACTTCTCTACTGAAAGATCTCAGCCCCAAGCCCACTGTTTGCTAAACCACTGCTAAATGTTTTTTGACCAAAAAATGCTGGAAAATTGAGTTATCACAAATGTAGTGGCAGATTCTTCTTTAACTCACAGTTTTAAAAGCCACCTGACTGATCCGAGCTTGGGTGGTGATCTGACGCGTGTCCGCTTTCAATCATTAAATAATTGCATTACTCACGGGGTTGACGTCCCATTTATTCGTCAGACGATGATTCAATGACACAGCATCAAAACAAATGAAACTTATCCCGTGGTTTACTCCATAGCACACGGTCAAAAAACATTTTGCGCTCGCTCATCTCAACCTCAAACAATGCCCACACAAA
>JAPZDY010000007.1:5134318-5144697 GCA_029783645.1 Ctenochaetus hawaiiensis | reverse complement strand
TCATACAAAAAAAAAAAAAAAAAAAAAAAAAAGCTTACTCCACATCTGCAAAGGCTATCATTATTATGATTATGATTATTATTTAATTCTAATATTATGTTGTTTGGCTGCTTAGCTAGCTACTTTCATTTAAAAACAGTATGTTCTCATGTTTAAGGTTAAAAGGGAAAAGGCTTAAAGATATTAACTAACTGACATTTGACACATTTTGCTTGATTGTGTTGAAGTTTGAACCTCCAAAAATCCAGAAAAAAACAGAGCAGAACAGAGATGCTAATGTTAGCTTCACAGTCATAGCATCTAGGATTAGCCTCCCCATGGTGAGGAAATGCTGCATTTTAGAAATGCTTTCAGCCAAACGTTTCACTCCAAAACTAATAGAGTTTAGTTGGCCTTGTCTTGATATGCTTCTTGGCTTTGCATATAACGCTAAGTAGTAACAGTCATAAGCTGCAGTGTTGTAGTTGTCTAAACATGCTCATGTTGATTACACACACTCTCCCTCTTAGTTTTGTAAAAGTTAAAAATAAATCCAGTTTTATTTAGCTTTTTTTTTTGCAGGCTCATGCTTCAATATGTGGACAAATCCAAGTCTAAGCAGCACTTAAAATGTCATGCTGCTTTCCAGCTGCGACACACAGTAAAACAGCATATAAAACATGCATATTTATAACATGACAATTATAGAGGAAGTGATCAGCCACACTCATCACACACCCTCTGAAAGACATTTTTCCTAAACACTGCAGGGTAAAAAAACACTTTCTTTCCTGTCAGAGGGAACCATAAACATTTTGCGGGTTTCCTTGAT
This sequence comes from Ctenochaetus hawaiiensis, assembly GCA_029783645.1. Taxonomy (NCBI): domain Eukaryota; kingdom Metazoa; phylum Chordata; class Actinopteri; order Acanthuriformes; family Acanthuridae; genus Ctenochaetus; species Ctenochaetus hawaiiensis. The sequence goes on along the minus strand of JAPZDY010000007.1, from coordinate 5,143,886 downwards.
CAGTTTCTTCTTGGGCAAAATCATATAAAAGCTTTTGTGGCATTAAGATTTTTGAGCCACATTTCTGGCAATAATTTCAAGCCCGTCCAACCACAAACCAGCGGACGATCAGGAACTAATGACATGTTATTCCTATAAGCAGTACGAATCTTAAGAAATGTTTGCATCTGGAAGATACATTTGTATCTCCTCTCTCGCTCCCAATTTTTCCCTCCACCACTGAGAATATGATGAAGTCATTTTTTAATTTCCGCCCGAAGATATGTTTTAACAGTAAAAGACGCTCTCCAGATCACACAAAAAGTCAGAGATGTTCGAAATAACTTGGAATGCTGCTTGTCTGAGAAAACTCGGGTGTCCTTGGCAACCGCCTCCCCATAACACAAACAGGCTTCAATTCCCTCACCAGGCAAATAAAAGGCAAGTGCAGAGAAATGTTTTCCCAAGTGATAGGCCCTGGAGGGACCCTGTGGTGGGCTTTCACTATGTGGGAACACTCTTTGACCGCGAGAGAAGTCTGTGAAATAATATCAGAACAACAGCTGGGGTCTTTGCAGGCTATGTGTGCAGAATTGAAAATCCATCGCTGGCCTTTTATTTTTTTGAGAATTGCTCTGGTTTTTGTTCAGTCTGGTGTCTCACGACTTGCAGTTGGACTGGTAGATGCAAAACAGCAGACTTCTGAATTTAAATACAGGCAAATGTTGATTTTTCATACATTTTGTTCAAGCATTTCTGCATTGCACTGCTGCTTTTTTTAAAAATATACTTTATTTTTATAGAAATGCCCAAATATACAACAGAACATGTTGAAGCAAACAGTTGGTCACCTATATATTCATTCCGTTATTGCACTGATGGAAATACATGTCAGATATCATGCAATAATGGCTCAGACATAAGCTTGTGAGGTCACCAACACAATCCATTTCTCCTGGTATTGCAGAAATTTGTCCACCCGGAGATTTAGCAAGAAGGTCATTGTATATTATACTTATGTATACATATTCTGCATAGTATTCACAATATCTATCCAGTCAGTCACTGCTGGAGGAACTGCCCGCAGCCACTTTTGTGTTACAGCTTTCTTGCTAGCCGCTAGTAGTATCTTTAACAGATACCTGTCTTGCACTAATAGATAAGCTGCGATATTTCCCAGATAGATTGCAGGAAAGGATTGCACTGCTACTTTTGTTCATAATTTCCTAACTTTTTTTAAAACGCTATTTTTAATGCATATTTGTGGAGATTGCATGTAAAAATTTTAATTGTATCCTGCATGAAGAGAAGAGCATCTCATGTGTCACCCCTTGTCTCATTTTCTTGTCTTCTGTGCCATTGTTGTCCCACTACCTATCATCTCCTCTTATTGACATTCCAGTCATCTCTCATCCTCCTCCACAACTAACAACAAACTGCTTGCAGCAGTTTAGCTCAGCACCCCCTCCTCACTTGTTTTCCATCTCAGTCTGGCATGCTTGCACACTGGGTCCATTGTGCACAGAAGAGTTTTTGCACATTTACCAGATACGCAACAATGAGGGAAGCTGCTGTGACGTCAGCGGGTGCAGCTTTGGATGCAGACGGATGACCTCTCTGTCTGTCATGCAGAGGAGCTACTGTGTTTATGTACAAAACGGATGAAAAAAAAATCAAAATGTACACTTTGTTTCAGAGCTATCTGGTTTTAGAAGCTGAATATTTGCCTTGTTGCTCCTCTTATATAACCTTTTTTAAACATGTTTGGTGTTACAGTGTTTCTAGGCCGAGTATTAGGTCATTGTTTTTCTATCTGAGCTCAATTAAAGATAAGACTTAGGTGGAGTCACGCATGACGGCTGCTGCATTCACAGACATTCAATCATGCATCCATTGAGATTGCTCAATGGAATATTTTCTCACTCAATGAACTTTTTCCCATCAGTATCAGGATGTGATCTCAGATTAAGTGTTTTGTGGATCAAAAGCCAAACAGGTTATTGCAATCATATCAAGATCATATTCATCTCAAGTTGGTACATAGTGTTGACAAATTCTTATTTACCTGTCCAGCAGACACGAGGAAACATCAGTGTTAATTCAGAGTTGTATTTGTATTCACTTTATTATCTCTCTGTTTGGTCTTAAGGGTGGAGGAAATGTTCTAGTTTTTTCCCTTTAGTTTAGATTGGATGATAGAATTAAGTGTTTTTTTTTCAATCCAGTAGCTGTCACTAATTTAACATTTTGGATGCAAGCCTCCTCTAAATACCAACAAAGAAGAACTAAGGTATAAATCTAACCTCCTTGTTAACTTTGCATGTCTGCTACAGTTTTTTTTTCTGAATGAAAAATTTGCTTTAATGAGAACAGTAAGGGAGACCCAAAACATTCAACTGGCTGGTTGTGAAACCAAAACCATGAGCTAAAAAAAGGATCAAAATCTGTGGTGAGTTGCAGATTTGGTGAGAATTCTGTGTGAGATCATCATGACAAGTGACATCTTTTACATATTACATAAAAAATTGACTCACTCTCAGTATTAAAATGTTGATTTGTGCAGCTTCAAATATGATAAATCCCCTGATAAGAAACAAGAAACTTGCCTTTTTTTAAGAGTAACTTTAGCATCATTAATCACATTTAATCTAAATCCTAATTATCTTTGTTGTCAAGACAAAACTCTGGTAAAATCTGGTCTTAAAGTTCTGAGTCTTCAGCTGTTATTCACAAATCTCTTATAAGAGGTAAATGGAGTTATGTCCATAAATGGAAGGGGAAAAACAGAGAGCTAAGAATATTTAGCTCGTCTCTGAGGTATTTACTCCCATTAGCCAACCCCTTTATTTTCAATTAACATCTCATTTAGGGAGGATGGATGTGAGAGCAGCAGCCCACGTACATCCCTGGGAATGAATCCTCTCATCTACTTCCCAAAAGAATCAGACAAAATACTAAAAGGTGGACGGACTGCAAACCTCCACTTTAAAAAAAAGCAACTAAGGCCACTAATTTTTTCCGAATTAACTACTTTATTCTTTCCGTCATTTACCTTTGGCCCTGACACTGAATAACCCCTCCTGTAGCTATACATACTAAATTAAATATACACACAGTGGAAAACTTGCGGTAAAGAGCAGAAAAACAGGAAAGGGTGACAAAAGAGGGAAAAGACGTAGGAGAGATGTGATGCTGAGGAGCCTGTTTCCATGTGATGTGTCCAACAGCTGCTTCCTGCCCATGTGAAGGGTGTGGCTGAGCATTATGTAACTGATCTGACATCAGTAAACACACAAAAGCACATTTTGTGAAATGAGACTGGGCAGTGAGTACGACTTTAGTGCCTGTGTTGGCCTCAGATGCTGCAGGGAGGAGACCGTGCAACATGACAAATTCAAGCAAAAATGTTTAAGTCGGAGTCTTAAAGGCATGCTTTTACTATCAGCCATGAATGAATCTCCAGGTTCTGCTGTAAAAAAATGTTTTTATATTCTCACTTTCAGTTTTGTCTGCTCTGCTTTTCCTGACCAGGTCCACTTGAACAGACCAGATAAAGACAGCAGAGCAGAGCAGAGCAGAGCAGAGTCTCTCTGTTGCTCTTGGATTCGCAATCAAAGTGGCCGTCTTTGCAGCTATACCTTGTTAACTTCTCCATGATATGTTTTGGCCGCTTCAACCGAGGGCGAGCCAAAACAAAGATTATCCCTGCTGTTTTTGCCACCGGCTCCCCTGCCATCACCCCTGCCATGTAGTATCACAGCTCTGAAACAGAGACTGTAGGTGTGAGATAACCTGGAAAAGCAGCTGGAAAGAAAAAAAGAAGCTCTCTTTTACAAAAAAAAAGCATGATAAAAATCCCTTCATCGTGGGCCGGGCAGGCCCTGAGGGGCCAGTGGGAAGGAGGGATGGGGAGAATTCAGAGCGTAGGAGACAAGAGGGAGGAAAGGTCTTGGCTTTGTTCCCAGACAGAGGCAACTTGCCATGGTTTCATGTCTCTCCACTGATGTTCTCGCCAATGTGAAACAGCAGACGGCCCACCTGTGCCGAGCGATTGTTCATTCAAGGTAGATATGGGAAGAGATTGGGCTGTTGGGGTAGCAAGGAGGTCCTGGGGTTCAACTTTACTCCCTTTTTTTTTTTCAGGAAAAAAAAGTTGCAACATTATCCTCATAACATTTGAAAAACGGGTCCATCTGGCTGCTTCTAGGCAAACCCGAGCTTTCACAGCCTCCGGGAGGGGTGCTGTGAGCAGGAGGAGGGAGAGGCTGTTCTGTGATTAAACTCTCACATCTGCTCCTCTCCGATAACATCACTGACTCACGGTGCAGATAGCCTCCACATAAGACATAAGACATGTAGAGGAGCACATGGGAGTTTTTTTTTGTGGTCGGACGGCATCTGTAAAGTTTGCAAAACTACAAAGAATGTGGATACACATGGCATCGTCGCTGCTGTGACAAAGAGGACAATGCTCATAAAGCCCCTGACGCCTTTTTACTAATAGGCAGGATCTGATGTAACTGTACTGTTAAACCACATTGAGTCCTTATGCAGAAACCAGGCTTGTGACGGTGCATTCGTGTCGCTAAGTGGGCGCCCACCAAAATGTTTTACCAAATTAGACATCTCGAATGGAGCGATGTCTATTGGAAAATCATTATCACAACTGCGATGCTAATTTTTCTTTTCGATTAGCTGAGCCCTAATAGCTGCAGATCAATAAGTGTGCAATCCAATTACCAGGAGGCGCCTCAATAATAGATTCAGCCTGGTCAACTGAATGGGAAACAAAGCAGTGACTCCCCCCCAGCAGTCTGCCTCCCACCTGACATGGGCTGAAGTTAATCTAACATGGGTGAGATCCAGAGTGCGGAGAGCTCCAAGCAGCTGCTTTAAAGCGTCAGAGTCAAAATAACACCTGACTTCTGAGGCTTGGCTGTTATTAACGTTGTAGCACAGTTTGTTGAAAAGCTTTGAAAGCTATTTGCTCAACCAGCTTTTATGTGAGGTCGGTTCCTACATGAACACAATATTATTAAAGCACATGGAGAACAGTTTGGTTCATTACCGCTGAGTCTGTGCTCCTTGAACTGGTTTAAACTGGCCAGGACTTATTCGCCCAAAAAAAGAAGAAAAAAAAAGGTGACGTTATGTACTGTATGTTTGTGCACCAATCAGGATTCAGCAACATTTGAATCAAAATCTCATGACAGTTGGTGTGTTGTTTTTTCATGTTGCCAGGCAGCTGTACCTCACATCTGATCAACGCACACCCACGCAGTCATGATATTTCTGTGTGTGATGCTGCGTTCATGCCACAGGCGTTATTGTATTTATGAGCGTCCAAATCTGGAAAACTCTAATACAGAAGTGCCTGAAAGCACAATAAATAGGGACACGTCACATCCCTTAAAGACCAGCGTTCAATGCAAACGTCAGTGCACTAACTATAAAATCATACAACTGTCCTAATATGAACTCTTACATGGACTTTTATGTATATTGATAAATATTTAGAATTTGTAGTAGCTTAACCATATATGTTCCTTGGCAGTTTGATCTGAATCAAAAGAGAACTGGAAGGCAAACCACTTATAGATGTTGGAAGTTGCTGCTTTGTGTTTCCTGGACTAAGCTGCCAGGGAAAATGACAAAGACATCTCCAGAGACCTGTCCTGCTTCCATTAACGTGACCTCCACACTCCCACTCTTGAATATAGCTGTTTTGGTCACTAAGTTTTGGAGCTCTCGGACATCTGGTAGACAGGTTGAGTCGCTTGGAACGTTCACAGCCTCAGTATGCAATTTCTATTTGGGAAATAACTGTAAATGGTGGAAATATTGTTTTATGAAGTGAGACAAAGTCCTGCTTCCCTCAGTGAAGAGGAAACAGTCCAAAGGAAAGACAGAGACATAGGGAGGAATTGATATGCCCTTATTGGAAAAGCAGTTATGACAGACGTTACATAATAAGCGTATATTTCCATACCTGACACCTTAAATGCAGAATCACTTTATTTATTGGCAGTCATTTGGTTCCAGGGGGTCTTAAGTAATAAGGGGGACATGTTATGTGCACTATGGTTTAATTTATAAATTAAATGATGACAGAATGACTATTGTGGTTATGGCTTTCATTAACTTTCTGTAATAAACCATCTAAAAGCAACTCTTTATCCACTGCCCTGTGGCAAAAGCTTATCAGATCTGGGTCTGTGATATAATTTTATATTAAGTGTCTTTGACATTAAAAATGTTTAAAAATCATTGTCACCAGGACTGAGTCCCTCCTCAACTTCAAGCTAAAGTTTATAGAGGTTATTTTCCTCCTTGGGCTGTGTTTTTTAACCTTTTTTTTTAGCTTGAGTCCAAAATAAAGAATGTGATGTTTTTTTAGAAATAGTTAATTTAAGATGGACTTTCCCTGACACTTTGTTCCATTTTTTAAAGGCATTTCACAAAAACAAGACAAGAGACTTCTTGCAAGCTAGTGGCTCTCTAAGGCTGTACTGAGGTTGTGGTTAAACCATCAGGCATGCTGACGCTTTAAGAAAATTGCTAACTTCGGCATGTTAACATGCTCATAGTGATCATCTTAATATGCTGATGTTATCCAGGTGGTGTTTTCATGATCACATCTTATTCTCATCTTATTCTAGCACTTTATAATGTTAACATTTGGCAATGAGCATTAAGCAAAGTATGCTTGGGGACAAAAATCTGGGCATTTAGTTATTATTTGGATGATAATCAGTGGTTTTGGTGATTTCTGGGACCAAGTCACTTAGCATGGCTAAGTTTAAAAAGATAGCAAATACTTAATATATTTTTGTTCTTTCTTAGCAGCATTTGTAGGGTTTCAACTAACTTAAGCTGAGGTTCAATGTCCATAAAAACACGGGTCCAAACATTATGAGGAAAGAGAGCCCAAATCCAAAATTATTCTCTTACTTCTCTTGCTTTTAGCTTCTATGTCAACTTCTTAGTAAGTGAAACCTGGGATTTTATGTTGATATCTTAACCTGATATTACAGAATTTAATACTCTGTCATATTTAGCGAGAGAAAAAAAAAGTTATATTAGCATTCTTAGCCATCAGCATTCCAGTTATTGCATGCTTATAAAAATATTCATCTTTTTGTTAGACTAAAGTGCTCAAATTTTGGCAGTAAAAGATATCTTTTTAGCTAAAAAAAACAGAATACTTTAGAAATATTTGTTCCAAATTTGCAGAAAAACAAATAACAAAAGTGTTAGGACATCAATAACACGAGCTAAAGCTAGCCAGGAAAAAGATAAGGCCGGTGTCTAAATGACATTTGTTAACACTACAGTAAAGGTGATAACCTTCTCACATTCAGTATCGAGGCTAAAAACTAAGTGGGCCCAACCAAACCCGTGAACTCGTCATTCCTGAGGCCAACACATCACATCTTGGTGGTGACAGCTGCATTATTTTTTTAAGTCCTGTGTGTCTAATTTTGCCTGCAGCAGATGGTTTCATTTGGCAGTCTCCATCACAAAGCCAGTCAGTCCAAAGGTGTGTGGGGGTCAGGAGCGATGTGAGAACAATAAAGAGTTCATGATGTAGGCGGCCATGTGACGCCATATGTCCTGACATCTGTTTGGTATCCCGGCAACAACATACAGTTTCCCGGGCGCGGTCCAGTACGCCGGTCTCAAGATGGGCCCACAGTTACACTGAAAGTGACCAAATGTGGGGAAAAATGGGAGTTTGTACTTTAATTTTATGACTAAAATGATTACAGTGTGCAGCCCGCTCATGAACAGGCGAAGCTACCGTTGGTGCATTACACTGAAACCATTTTTGAGAAGTGATGTAAGACTGAAACCACGCAGCTGGGGTGAAGCCATTCTTCCTGTTGTCAGTCATTGTGTTTGGATATGTGTGTGTGTGAGTGTGTGTGTGAAGTGAGAAACTGAGTGTTGCCTCAGTCAATGTGCTAACAATCCCAACACCCTCCGGTCTTTTTTCAAACACACATTTTTCATTTATGAGTATCACTGTCAACTTCAAATAGAGCAAGCTAATCCCTTTTAAAAGACTCTTCACTCCAGTAGCTGCCTGTTTTACTCGCTCTATAAAGTGAAAAATGGTGTTTAAACAGGTAATGAATGACAGCATGGTAAAACACAACTTTTTACTATGTCTTTATAGGGTATAGCTGTGTACACCTACACTAAAGTATCTTCTGAACCAGTAATATTTATAGATATTTCTGAACGAAGACCCTTAACAGCAGCACTCTTAACATAACTATGCACCACTTATGTAATTTTCCAATGTTTTTCAGTCTCAAATAAGTTGGTCTCAGAACTTTATGACTTTTTGCCCCTATGATTTATACTAAAAAAATAGGTTATTTCATCAAAAATTCCTTGGAAATGATTAAAAAAATACTGGACCCATAAAATAAAGCAAGTCCATGAGGTATTTTGCTTTTGAGTTGTATTTTTTGTCCAAGCTTTGAACGAACGCCATCCTGTGCATTTTTTATTTTTTTACTAGCTGTCAGGAATAACTAATACGTTAACGTTCAGCTATGAAACAGGCGTTTACCTCTGACTGAAAGAGTGAGGAGCACCTCATAGAGTTTGAAACTTTCCCACATGCTGTGCAGATTATCAGAGCTTTTTCTTGCATCATAAAACACACTGTGTTACAGTTGTGACAGTCAAAACTGAATTGAGACGAATGAGCCCAGTGATTCATTTAGAAAAAGTCTACTTGTTCTGCTTCTGTTATGACGTTTCACATCCATTCCTGTGCACTTTTGACCAGAACGACTTCAAACTTTTTTCACTGGCTGTCAAATAAAGAGCTTGATGGTATCATTTGTGCAAGAAAAAGCAACATAATAGCTCCCCCTGCTTTTGCTGGTGGTCTCTTAATCACAACAATGTAACCTAAAGTGGTTTATTAAACTCATTAGTCAGACCAGAGCTGTTCATGTAAACAGACGTATAATCCTGTGTGTAGCTCTGTTAATGCTTTTCATGAATTTTTGCTTTCCATCCACTCAAATGTAAACAACAAAACCACAGACTCACATGACATTTAGTGTTTGTTTATTGCAATTCATGAACAGAAAAGGGAGTTCAAAAATCTGTCAAATATTACTTGTAATGAACAAAACTGAAGAGTTTCTATACTTATTCGAGGGAGTTAAAAAGACGAATGCAGCAGGGCTGAAGTGCAGCGTCTCAGTTCTATAAACAGTGAGCCCCTGCAGTCTATAAAGCCCTACGATGTACAACAGGTTATAAACAAACACGGTAACAGTCATATATAGTGATACTACAATGCACATTCGTACAGAATGACTTGTCTGCAGTGTCTCGTCTTCTACAAGCTAAGCTACTGTTTCTGCTAAATGGCAAAAAATAGAATAGCGCGTCACCTCTCGGAAAATAAGAGCATGGTTATTTTTTTTGAAAATAATAAAAAATCTTAATCGAAATGATTTATACAGCTTACATTGTCTTATTTTTTTTTACCTCTTTCTTCCTTATTAGCCCCAAAACGGGTAGTAGTACAAAGTCTCATTAAATTTAACGGCCTTGAATT
>JAPZDY010000007.1:5115618-5127852 GCA_029783645.1 Ctenochaetus hawaiiensis | reverse complement strand
ATCTCTGGAGGCTACATTAGCTGCTGCTACCATAACACAACCGAATCTACCAACAAACTACTGGCTTTCAGGTTACATTATGAGTTAATTAGCACAAAAGGTCAAATATTAAAAAGATATTTTTAGCATAAAGTTCTTGTGAAGTGCTAAGACATAGACAAGACATAATTATTTATTGTTGGACAAGTCTGCGTCATGTAAAGTCATTCTGCATCAGCCATTTGCAGTTCTTCTTTTCACTGTTTTCCACTGAAATACAGCATATCAAACTGGATTACTTATGATGCTAAACATGGTCTATGATAATCATGAGGCAGGATTTTAAGCTAAAAGGAGCCATTTAAGCTATTTATTTAAACTGTTTTCATATGTTTTTTACAGATTGAACTTCAAAGCTCATTCCTGATTCATTCCATTCATTAGCAATCATGAAGCTTTCTGTCATTGAATTGGAGTTGTTGGAATTTCTTTTTTTTTGCTGAGCACTTGACATAGAAGTCAGCGTGGTAGAAACTACCTTAAAATGTTCAGAAAAAGTCTGAAATTTTAACATTTACCATTTTAAATCCATTACAAGTCAACAGGCTACAGAGGGCTTCATTCTGCTCCCAACTCCACTTTAAAGAAGCAGTCAGTATTGCTCTGAGGGTCAGACACTTTAGCATTTCAGGCCTGGATGACATCAAACACCCTCCCCAACAAAACCACAGTCTCTTTACATGCTTTCCCCGCCTTTTTTTTTTCTGAAAAATATGTAATGTCTCTCAGCCTCACTCTGTTTCCATGACGAGGATCAAGTATTGAGTTTTCGCCTACTAAAGTCCGGCTCATGGCATGGCGCTGCAGCCCGGGGCGGGATTTGGATGCTGTCCATGGAGAGAGAGAGAGAGAGGATGGAGGGGGAGAAGAGGACGGAGGGCTGAGAGAGCTCCGGCCTCACAGAGATTGTGTGACTACATTACTGTAATCATTGGGAGATTAAACAGCAGAGCAGCATCCTTTGAGGTCTTCGGGGAAATTGCTTTTGTGTACAAAAGACGCTGAGATCACATCCTTTTTGTGTTGAGAAAAGAGCGGGGAGCTCTGATAGGTGTATGTGTGTGATATTCACCCACGTACAGAGAGAGAGAGCGAAAGGGTGAGAATTGAATCGTCGGCTGGGTCATGAAAGGCAGGAGAAAAAGGGCACGATAAGAAAACCCCCAGGGTGAAGGTACCAGATAGCGAGCAGCGTGAACAGTCGCGGAAATCTATGCTGAGACTTGATACTGCAGTGTGATTATGTAACAGAGAGGAAAAAGGATCTAAAAGCAACTCGTGCTGTAACACTGAGGGGGTTAATCATATTGACAGATGCAACCAGAAACACAACAAGGCAAGGGAAAGGCATGCACTCAACAATTTCCTGTACGAAATACAAGTTCTGTGAAGTGAATGGAAAGAATTTCAGATCTCTACCCACTGCAAAATTCTTGAAAAGACCCTCTGAAGACCCAGACTGTAATTTCATTAGTGGATTAGTGGATTTGCTAAACGCCTTCTTTAGCCAAAAGTGTGCTGTATTTTAAGAGAACAAAGAGCTGGAAATGGATGATGCTATTCTAAATTATTAGATGAGGTGCACCAAACACATTTATTCAGCCTTCTTTGATGAAGTATAAACTTGCTAGCTCTAAGAGCTCAACCTCCTTTTTGATAAATAACTCTACCAAATGAAATGTTGCAAAACCCAGAGATTAAAAATAGGGTAGTAAACAACATAGTACAGAGAAAACAGAAGCTCAGGACACACTGACTCATGCCATCGTCCCAGATGACTAGATTTATGAGTTTTCAAATACTGAAGCCAATTTTAGCAGTTTCCTAAGAGAATAAACATGCCACATGGTTAGCATTTTTCATTTCATCATCCACTGTAGAGGCAATCAGTCAAAAAGTCAATACATGCAGCACTCTCATACTCTTGTTAGATTTCACAACATCAGTCAATGAACTGCAGAAAGAAACAGTGGCATTGAGTTTATTGGCCTTTGATCGTGTGCGACTGACATTACTCCACTGACATTATGTAAAGAAAAACAACATCCACTACCTAAAATAGAGCTTGCATTAACAGGAAAAAGCCCATTCCATGGAGTATAACATTGGCCATTTGGTGGACACTCTCAGCCATAGTGCTTGTTGCAGGAATGAACTCCTACCCCAGGCAATGTTCAGTGACATGCTCCATGCACACAGCTATACAGGCCACAAAGAAACCTGACCCAGTTGCAGAGATAAAACCCCATGCATTGTGGGTTCAAGATTTCTGTATATATTAACATTAAACGCCTGTCAACGTGCCTCTATGCAGGAAGTTGAACCTGAACTTGAACCATTTTCTGACAAATCTGCAAGTTAACATCTATTGATCAATCAATAAATAACAGACATCATTACAATTAGTTAAAGCAGTTGTTAGTTGCTTAGAATGGAAGGCATATTGAGACATTTTAACTTAGTACAAGAAAAAAAAAATACCACAGCAAAAAAACACTAAAAAAACAAGTCCAAGTAAAGTAAATTGATATAAACATCAGCATCAAAATGTCAGCAGTTGGAGCAGTTATTCAGGGCCAAAGCACTTCAGACTGCCAACTTTATTTCTAAGGCCTGGAACAGAAGACAATCTCTGCTGTGTTTGGCTGGAGTTCACAGGCCTAACTAGAATTGTTTGTTTCTAGGTGGTTTTTCTTTTAGTTGTATGTTTGATCACTGTTTTTGAAACTTGTGTTTTATGAGCCGATTTGGGCTGGGCTTTACAGGAAGCTTCTTTTTTCTTAAAAAAAGAAATCCATCAATTTATTGATAAGTTTACTTAAAATTATGCAGAATGGCAACATATACATGACACATTTTATTCTAAAAGTATCTTCTAACTTAGAGAAGATACTCTCTTACTTTATTAAACATACTTCATATTTAAATGAAATGTTATTTAAGTGCAGCATTGAGAGACAGTACTGTACTGTCACTTGTGGTGTCTTACTGACCTCAGCGTGGCCTCCAGCATTCAGGAGCTTGTTGCAGCGATCACACTTGAGACACATCTTGTGCCAGTCCTTTCCCAGTGATGACACCTTTTCAGCTGCACATGAAAGACAAAGGACAGAGACAAGCGGACAGGGGTGAGTGCAAACATCCACACAGAGCAGCATTTATATACATCACAGCAAACAACAGATTTTATGTTCTCCATCGATTGTGTCGGTTTTTGTACGTGTTATAATGTGCTGTTCGCAGAGAGAACAGAGAGAAATAACGTCACTTATTGCTTCACTCTCCAGAATAATGATAAGCTTGTACTGTATATCTGGGCTGATGTGCTGTGGGGGTGATCCTGTCACTGTGCCAACTGAGCGATTGGGGGCGGGGGATACTGGGAATGCCACAGAGGATGCACTGATGATGTCATCATGGGACAGACAGACAGAGGCGTGGGTCTCAGTCCAGCTGGAGCAGCAGGGGGTGCACACATCTAACCCAAATCCTTTGTATTATCCCTCCAAATATACACACACACACACACACACACCCCTCCCCCAGTTTACAGTATACCCATCCTGCTGCAGACAGCCCTCCAACCCCATTTCCGTTCCCTTTTTTTTTTTCCCTTTCTCCCAGACCGACCGCCCCTCCAGACAAGCAAGAGACCCTAATTATACCCTTTCCAATAATAAATCCCTGCTGTTTCCACACAATGGGCCCCAAGGAGTCGTGCAGGCAGCAAAGGAAACACCTTCTCTTATCAAGGCAGGGCACAAATAGCCGGATACTTGAGTTGGTTTCCTACATACCCTATGCACACACATTAGGCATGTATGCAGACATGCAGACAATTGCTTCCTCAAGCTCTTCCCCTCTCTAGCTGCTTTCCCATATGTACCACAACTTGTGTAAAAGACTTTAAATTCCAACATATCCAAAGGAAAAAAACGAGCATTAAAGGTTACGTCCACACTGCTGTGTTTTCTGTTTGTTTCAGAAAACCAGCCTTGCATTAGAAGACCCATTTTAAGAGACCTCATTTGGGGAAAAGGCAGCAGTTGAGAGGCGACTCCGACGACAACAGATTTTCTTCAGTACTGTTCCTTTATGGTTTGTGTGTATTTTGTCAATTTTTGTTATTCTTCTGTGTACTCTTTTTAACTTTGACCGAATATTTTTTTCCTAAATAATAAAGTTTACTAATTTGATGCGTGATGAAAATTAGCTTATGGGAATCATGTGCGGAAAAGTGCTTCCCAGGATTTAACAAGTCCCCCTGGAGGTTTCAATTCAATTACCGATCAGTTTCACTGTTAGTCTCTTTGTAAATTATGCTATTTAGACCAAAAGCCAACAACAAGGCCTGGAGAATAGATGGGGATGGGGGATGCAGTTTGAGTGAGGGGGGCGACCTCCCATCAACACTTGAGAGCAAAGGAACGCTGACTTGGCCATAACAAATTACAGGAAATGTTAAATCACTTACAGACAGTAATATATAGAGTAAAAAGCCCACAATAAATCACTCTATAAATCAATAGTCTGCTCTTAAATTAGCGGATGACCACAAAACCTCCAGCCATTTAAGTTAAGAGGATGGATGATTTAGATCAGTGGCTTTTGTCTGCAGGCCACTCAGTGATAAATGAGAGAGAGAAATGTCACTTGAGCGACACGGACGCCAACCACAAACTGTGACTGTAAGTTTTTTATTTACTTGATCTAAATTTCAATAAATGGCAGCTTTCAAAACCAGATGTGGTCAACTGACCAAGAGCAGATGTTCCTCTGGTTGGTTTCCGACGAAAAGATGTCAAAAGGAAATGATATTCTCAGTTGTTCCAGTGTGTTTGCAACTTGCTATAGATGATGTCATGGCAGTTTAATCCTGTCTGTTAGCATGGCGATCAGTTAGGAATCCCGCCTTCATTGAGGTGGTTCTTCCTGCACTGGAAATTTATAAAAATACCTGGTACCAAAAATGCAATAGTCCGAACTGTTCAATGCAATAAAATCACAGCATCACCTATGATTTAAGTCACTGGTGCTTCGTCTTCAATGAAGGTTTCAACTGATTTCATTCATTAATATTTCAGTGCAGTTCATCGACTTTCAGCTCTCCCACTTCAACAGCTTTAACCCTAAAGATGACAATTCACCTGCTTTCATTTCTTGCATTTTTAACATTTATTTTCAGTGCTTATTTTAAAAAAACAACAATCAAACTGCATCAACATTTTCAGGAGTTATAAACAATTACATGTCAACTGACTTCACCTGCTTTCAGCTCTTTGCTGATTGAGCTCTTTAAACCCTTTAAGCTCTTTGAGTGCTTCAACTTCGACTTCCTTTAAACACCTCAAATGATGTTTAAAAAGGTAATAAATGGAAGCAGCCAAAGGCTTAACCTGTCTGCTCTTAGTATAAATGTGCCTGATTTATTTCCTCCTTAATCTGAGGATACCTACACACCTCCTGACATCTCTACAGTGTCTTGCATGTTTGAAGGTGTGATCACATTCACTCAGTCAGACAGATTTTAAGAGTCAGTCCATGAATGGAAACGGACGTCAGAGCCTTCATAGTGTGTCCTCATTTCTCTGTGTGTGACTCTGGCTGTGTGTGGTGACAAAGTCCACTGTTGAAGAGCTCCCTGTTTTAAAGGGCAGTTGTTATTTTAAGAGGGGTGAGCCTGTCTGTCTGCATTATGTGCTGTGGGAGTTATAGAGCGGGGGGTAGGTTGAGAGGATCTGCCTCTGGCCCAGATGTTTATACCCCCAGCTCCAATAAAAGCCTCCATCCTAATATCCCTCATGTAGCCTCACCACACAAATAAAGCCACAAATATGTATTTAGGTTGACATTTTACATGCAAGATGTTTTAAATAAAAAAAAAAAGAATGAAGATTATGCAACAACTGCACCAATGGACTGATTTAAACAGCACTTCGTTTCCCAAAATAGCAAACGTGTGGGCACCAATGAGGCGACAGAAATGCCACCAAGTCTCCCTCTACCTCGTTATGGCAACAACCTGAGGCTAAATGCACCCACTTGTGTAAACAAACAAGCTCCCATTCACAGGGAAGTCTCTACGGATATTCACATCAACATTGTCAACATCGATGAGGATGTGCTAAATCCTTTTAGCCAATTCTCTCACGACAGCCTGCAATTTCCATGAGTCAAAGGCTCACAACAAAGGATTCCCCTGCTATTGAATGTAAACAACGGGATTACTTTGGAAAAAAAAAAATCACTGTTGGAGACTTGTAGAATATCTCACCTGATGTTTATCTGTTTTCACTGCAAACCTACTAAAATATCATAAAATGAACAATTCCAAAGCTTTGCCTAAGCCATGTGGTCTTACACAAAAACAACCTTCTCTAACATTATAAAATCAACTTTGTAACACAGAACATTAACGTCCAAGATAAGTTAAAGACAATGTAGGAGACATGCCAGAATCTGGGTGGCAATTTCCTAGGACAATAGCGATTCACTTCCAATGCACATAACAAAAAAACAACTTCATATATGGGGGCAGCTGAAAAGTTGAGAAAACCCTTTGAATCTCATGGACGGCCTGTAAAGAGTTAAATTCTCAGATTCAGATAGACACTGAAAGTAGTTCAGCTGACACCTAAAAAATAAAGAACTGAAAGCAAGTGAACTGCCAGTTTGAGAGAAAGATGAAAGAAGATGAAATGTCAGCAACCCAAAAAACTATTTCAACTCTCAGCTGAAGTGTTGGCAATGAGAGCAGTTAAACTGCAATTCAAAAAGTAGAGATGAAAGCAGCTGAAATGTCAGCTGAACTATAAATAAAGAAAAATCATCTTGGCAGTTTAAGCAGCCAAACAAGTCAAAAGTTGGCTTAATGCATGAAAGCATGGCTATGATGACCAAGCAGCAACCACAACAGGTGATTTTAACAGATGTTTAAGCTATCAGAATGGCAAAAAATGTTTGTGGTGGGTGATCTAAATGCTGAGTTTTAAATGTGAGTTCTCTCATGTTGAAAATTTTGAGCCAGGATCAGCTTTACTTGCTGCAAAGGACGAAGAAACCTCTGGATTTGTAGGATTTTGGAGTCATTATTGAAATCACGTTGTGTTAGAAATAAAAATAAACATTCATTATTCATATTAAGTGCTGGCTGGCCGATCATGTTACTGCAGGAACACTGAGTTCCAGTCGGGAGGAAGAGAAAAATTGAACCAGTGCTGGTCAGAGGTCACCATGAAACCATATGATACCTGCACGACTGTAAGCTGCTTAACTTCATTTCAAAATTCCTGCTCTAAGCTCTTCAGTCTGCGGTTGGCTTTGCTGATTGCATTGTCAATATGGTTTAAATCACTGAGACAGCCTGCTGTGGACTCCTCAGAGATTCAGCTTCAGTGCGCACAAGTGTTTGGTTTCACTGATGTTACTGAACAATAAAGTTCTTCTCCAGACACATTTTAAATTATGTGGAAATATTCTGCTATTCTGCCTTGATAAAAAGTTAAAGGGGAATGGAAGAACATCTACTTTCTCCCTCATTGAAAAAATTCTGGATCTATCAATCACAAGCTTCCCTCCACACCAACTACCTCTTTTTGTGCTGAGTTGACTGGTGAGGGAACAGTGTGAAGATGGCTTGTTGCTGCTGTTTGAACTATTGCAAACTCTCACTCTCTGTACTGCGCTGAAGGTTTCACATCTCTTTGACTGTGATTGGCTTTTAAATCTGCGATGCACAAAATGTAACTTACCCAGGTTGTGTTTGAATTTAAGATTTCAGGAAAGGCTTAAGTGTAAAAAAAAAAACAAAAAAAAAACAACAAATTGATGCAAAGAAAATGGCATAATGACAGCATAAGTGCTACAACTGGCTTTGCCAATGAAAATAAAGGGCAACACTGCACCAAAGTACTGAACTTTTTGTCAGTCAAGAATGAGTAATTTGAGTTGCTCTTACCTCACTACCTGGAATAAAGCATTGTGAAAGGTCAGACATATTCACACTTTATGCAGCATTTGGTTTAGCCATAATGGTTATAATGTCATGGTTACAAACATATAGCTATGCTCTAAACATTGGTAAAGTACTATTACTGATGGGAAAGCACAGTTTTCCCACACTTGATCGTCTTTTATTTTGAAAAGAACTAGCCTTTTCTGCTGTTCTAATGACCTATTATTTATGATATTGGCTCCTAAAAGAGAGAATTATAAGGAGATAACACAAAAGCTGGAGATAGAGTCGGTCATGATTTTTGTCAAAGAGAAATAGTCGACCGGGCCTAACTTTAGTCCTGAGAAACTGGAGTTATGAGACATCTCATGGAAAGGAATAAAACAAAACAAATCATAACACAGATTAAGTATCATTGAAAATTAATTGATGAGAGTATCCGTTTTGCTTGCCAATACAGAGGTACATCAGACAACTTCAAAACCGGATCTAATTTGATTCATTTTGTTTTTTTCCTGTTACATAATTTAATTACCCTTCAGATCATATTAAGGGGAAAACCAATTATGCTCCGTGTCCAGACAGTCTGTGAGAGGAGCTGCATGGGAGCAGGACCGCAACAAATGGTCCACAAACACACTGTAATTGGACAGAACATTAAGCAACAGAACTTTAACAAGAAGTCTTCAGAGGGAAACCATTAACGGCCCATTTTCTCCAAACGACTTGATTACGGCGGCTTAATTGTCAACAGTGACAGGGGAAGCTCAGCCCAAACACCAGAGCTGACAATGGGCTGAGATTCACCCCGGGTCAGATGGAAATCCATCCACTCTGTCTCACTTAAAGCCTAGAAAGTCACAACAGATGAACAAGCAATTAAACAAGTGCCGTACAACATTTTTACAGCTGAACTCCCTGCATGCAATGTGGCAGGAAAGTCTGCAAGGGGGTCAGGCTGTGAAATCTCATACGGGTGCTCTGTTATCACTCAATAATTCGATCAGGGTGCAGAAGGGGGGAAATTTAATGCTTTTGACAAGGAGGAGGACACTGCTAGGCCTGCTGGAGGAGGACATGAGATCAGTGACAACCATAAAGTCTGCAGTTTGTTTTTCTCATGGTTGTAAGAGAAATTTAAATCGATGTAACACACTTAAATAAAGAGGACCCCCTCCCTAGATAAAAATGTACAGTTTTTATTTTCCCATCAGTTTGTCACTGATGTTATTTTAAACAGACATCAAATCTCAAGCTTATAAATGAGACTCTCTGTAATGTTCATGATGTAACCAATGTTATTGTAAATATCTCTAAATCATGGTTGGCTACATTCTGTTCTGTTGCACCCTCTGGTAATGTGGACCCATCTGTTCAGCCCTTTCTGCAATAAACCCATCCAAAACACACTCATAAACCAACACACACACACACACACTCTGCTCTCTCTCCTCATCCTCATTCTCATTCGCTTCATCTATCAGTGACAGCTGAGTCCATGCGGGTGTTTGTCTTTTTTGGCCCTTGTCACACAGTGTGATAACTACACGTCCTAATAAACACCATACACCTGACTGACTGACTTTCTGACTGGCGGCCTAAAAGGCAAAGCAGGAGCCAAACATGTGAGGTACATTTAGTTATATACAAAAAAACCTGGCTCATAACTCAGGAGAAATGTAAGAAAGGAAAAAACAAACCGCCTGTGTTTCCTTCACTACATCCTCCTACTATTCTGTTCTCTGGAGCACAAACACCCTCGAGAACTTGTGACCTTTTGGTTAACTTAAAGACAATCAACATTCAGTTGGGTGCACAGAGGCATTCAACCTCAACAAGGGAAGTGACTTTAAAGGAGTTTTCAGCCGAGGAAGAAGTAATAAACAAACTCCAACACAAACTCGACCTACAGCAGGATGTTTTATTGATCGAGGGCTGATCTGTGCTCATTTTCCATCATCTCTGTTGCTTGGTGTTTATTTTGGTTTACATAATCTTGATCTTGATGATTTGGGAACGCTTGTTTTACTTTAAAGAGGTATTATCAAATAACTGCGGGGTTTGCGGGCTATATATGCCACAGTTGTGGATCTACACCTATAAACTAATTTTTGGTTGAATTGTTGGTTAACTTATTACTGTATTTCTTTATTTATTCTCAAACTGGCAAGTCAACAAATGCCATTAAAAATACAAACAAACGCTTACGGTAACTTCTCAGAGCACAAAGGTGTCCTCTATCAGTTTTTTTTTTGTATGAGCAATAGTTAGAAGAATCCAATGGGATTTTATTTGTGATGACTTATGTAATGCAAGAAAAACAGAAAATTCCAACATTACAGAAACAGTAAAAATCTTTTTTTGAGAGTAAAAAACTAAACTTATTTTATATCATTTATTAATCTGGAAATAGTTTTTTCAATTAATGAGTTAACTGCTTTGTTGTTTTCTGTGGTAAGTTGAATTTTTTTCTACTGACGAATCATTTTAACACTATTGTACATTTCTATAGTACCCATCACATTCAACACAATTAGACGTGATGAATAATGGATCTGAACTTAACGAGGTGTTGAAAAATTTTAAAAATAAAAAATAACTTGTGAAAAGAGTCTTTCAACATAACTGTGGACTTAAAGTGAGCTGACCCTGGCGTTGCTGTGTTAAACATTAGAATTGATTTGTTCAGTGTCTGTGTTTGCGTGCAGCTCTATGTGGTGTTCACAGACACAGTGCAGGGTGGGGACGGATGCTGAAGAGCCACTGGGACACATGTATTTGGATCTGTCTCCCCTTGCGGCTGATGAAACCCTGTGGCAAAACTCAGCTCTGGAGGTCGTCTGTCCCCTCAGCCAAGGCGAGGTTTCCTCCCCAGGCTTTCTCCCCCTCCCCTCCCGCATCCCTCTGAGTAAAAAGAGGCCGACCTTGTGAATCCTGCTGGCTGACGTAAATGGGTTGCAGTTAACTCACATCCTGTCTGCGCTGGTCAGAGGAGCTGCGGGGAAATCGCCGTTCCACACGGCTCCCAACCTCAGTGACATGTTCATCCTCACTGAGCCCCTGGGACTGCTCACCTCACACTGCACCTCATCTCTGACCGGTCAGGACACTGTGTCCCAGCTAAAGGGACTTCAAAAAGATCTAGTCGGCGTGACTAGCTTACAGAGTAGTGGACTATGTCTTCAAACGGCTGTATCTGTTGAATGGCGCATTCTGATCTGGCCTTTGGTAACTGGATAATCAGCCCTTGAGGGGTAGACATCATATGACAGAGGCACGAAATGTAGATATGCTCGGACTCTTTTGAGTGAAGTCATCTGAGAGTTGTAAAGTGGCGTAACAAAACAGACCATGTCTATGTACACGAGCACATGGTCAAGTGAAATAGTTCCCTTTTGAAAAAGTTGAAAAAAGACAGTTAAGAAGTTTTCAGTTCATTTTTGACTCAATGTAGCGATTGTTTGGCTGTAAGAGAACTGTTACAGTAACATTTTCAACATGTATGGTAGCATCTTAGTGTGAGTTTGTACAATGGAGGAGATGGCATCTTTATATTGACTTTTACATCAACTCTTCACTTTTACAGGCACAACGGAGGATGGGGATACCTGCAGGAATGCAAGACATATATAATATTAAGAGTAATGGGAAACCTATGCTAACGTGTAATATTGATAATGAAATTAAAACCAGAAAATAGAGCTGATAATACAAAGCTAAGTTGCTTTCATGATCACATCAGTCTAAACTCTATTTTCCTTCTATACAGCCTGCTCTTGTTCCTTTAGTGTGTATAAGTAATGTGAATATTGTTTCTTTTTATTAATTTTACATAACATCTGGTCTCATTCTATCAAAATATTAAATCAGCTCTCTCTTGTTTGATATAGTGGTTCCAATAAAAAGATCTGAATGCCTGACTTTAGCCTTCACTGGAGGCATGTCCAGCTTGCAGCACGGCTGTGCACCTGTACATGCACAGGGGCAGAGGGCTATTAAAGAGAGGCAAAAAACATTGCAAACACATTTTTGCTGCTGAATAAATGCATAAATCATATAAAAAAAGATGTGTTCAAACGAAAATCTTCAGGATTATAACTTTTGTAATAAACTATAGACATCTAACTTTCTTCTTTGTTCTTCTCTGCCTCTGCTGTTGCGTAACTGGTCATTCTGTTGCAGGTGGAATAGTTTCACCTGTGTTTTCGGGGGGGGGGGGGGGGGGGGGGGGGCAAAATTAA
>JAPZDY010000007.1:5104813-5115608 GCA_029783645.1 Ctenochaetus hawaiiensis | reverse complement strand
CCCCCCCCCCCCCCCCCCCCCCCCCCCCCCCCCCCCCCCCCCCCCCCCCCCCCCCCCAACTTTCAGCACTCCATAATGCCATCTCCATTAGGGGATCATGTTTGTGCCTCAAAAAGGCAGAGAAAAAGGACCCTCATTGACTGGCACACAGTAGCTGGCAGGTTATGCAATGGCAATGAGCAGGAGGCAACGACTCAAGAAATGATGTTACATAACTGACAAGGCACATTCACACAGCCCACTGGGCAGCCAAGTGGAAAACAGGGTACTCTAGCGTTGACAGAAGAGAGGGAAGAAAATAAAGGTATTGTGTGGGTGTTTGGGGTAAAAGTGGGATAAAAAAAAGGAGGTGTGTGGGAAACGTATCGTCAGGCTCAGAGGATGGAGGTATTTATGCCTCGCTGGGAAGGACAAACGTGCAGACAGAAAGAGCTTTGTGTGAATAGAGATGTCGCTTCTCATTATAATGCATGAGGCACTTTGAGAGTCTGCGTTTAAATAAAGGCGAGTCATCTCATCCCCATTTTCCCCCGGTCCTTTTGGTTAAAAAAAAAAAAAAAAAAAAAATTCAGGCAAAGAGGAATTCGGGGCCTGAGGCGAGAGCAAGTGATTGAAGAAGAGGAAAGAGTGCCAGAGGGAGGGAGGAAATGGTGAAGAGAGAGAGAGACAAACTCACAGCAGAGCACCATTAGTTCCCATTAAGTTCGCGTTTATTCACTTAGCTGCACAAAGATGCATTGCTCTAATTTGTCAGGCACAGGGGTTGAATTTGGGTCTGGAGCTTGGAGACTCAGTGAGCTGTGTTTTTGCTGTGTTGTGTCCTGCTTGGGCTCTATCACACGCTAACATTGTATTTCCACTGGGTCCGGTCACATGTCAGCTAATAGTCCCGAGTGTATTCTAAGCATCTCTGAACCACAGGAACTAACAGATGTGAGACCACAACGTGAACGCTGGGATTTTGTTTTCAGTCGAGCCTGTAATTAAAAAGTAAGATGTTCACATTCTTTTAACACCAGCAACAAGTGCCAGTTTCCTGCAATTAAGGTTATTGAAACTTCACCAGCAAAGAGACAGTCGACATCTGCCTTTAGTGGTGATAAAACTGAACCATTACTTCTATAAAGCAGCTTTCTATTGAAGGAATGAATGGAAAATAATAAAAGAAAACCTTTCCCCAAAACCCAAAAGAACTTAACTTCCAGCTTGTGGCTCACCGCCGCCATGTTAAATACCGTGTTTTTTGCATAAGTAAAGAAAAAGGGACACAAGTGTTAAATGTCTTTTCCTGCTGAATGCAATATTGGGCAACACCAGCTGGAGAACCAGGTGGGTAACTGCTGGGTGGGCCAATCACTGCTCTATTTAGGAAACCATGAACCAGGACCATAAAAAGAAAAAACAGGAGCGAAATGAGACGGGAAATAGACAATTTTCTCTATCAATAACACGTGTCCTGATGTAGATGAGGAGAAGGGAAATTTTTTTCCACTTTACACCCACTTGAGCTGTTCTGCAGACCTGAAAATTCACCTGAGAGCCAAATGGTTGAGAGGAGGATGTATGTAGGTGGAGCTGCAGAGCTCTTCTACAGCATCTGACATCCTGCACTGACATCATGTTGATGCTTCAGGCTGTGGCCAAACCTCACTCCCACCCTGACCTCTCCCATGCCTTGTCATACGTTTCACAGCCTCCCTCGAAATGACTGGAACTTTAATTTTGTCATTACAACCTCCCTTCACTTTCTCCATCCTCCCTGTTTCGAGATGTGACGCTTATTCAACCCATGCTGGCTCATAGTAGCTGTTCATCATCCTTAAACTCGACTCAGCCCTGGGCACTCACCACTCATTAAGACACACCCCAACCAAAAATAACTCCGCCAGGATGGATCTCGGCATGTTACATAAAAATAACATACATCAGAGAGGAGCAGTGACTCACTCGCTGCAGCAAAATTAAGGCTACGGTACAAATGAATACTCAGACATGCAGAAAATCTGTATTATCTGTATCAGAGGTAAAAAAGAAAATGTCTTATTTGTGCAGATATTATTCCATGCCACAGTGAGTCTCGGTACCCATAGGATGAGCAGCAGCTGTGAGGTTTGCTGCCACCACCGTTACGTAACCGGACTTCCATCCACTCACATAATTGATTTGACCCCCGTGACAGCTCTGATGTGTGTTGTGAAGTGTAGAAAAGATCAGCGACGAGGAACAGATTTTTTCTTTTTTTTTTTTTTGTTCCCAGCATGCAGCCAAACGTAAATACAGGATTACTCAGGGTTCAACAGGACAGCAGTATGTTCCATGAAAATAAACTAAGCAGGATGCATATCATGTGCTATCTTCAGATTCAAAGCAGCAAAGTAAATTTTTGTTTATCTTCATGACCTATGTCCCTTAAATCCTGTGCTTTGCTCTTGTCTCTGTGCATTTCTTTCACTGTAAACATTTGTTACAGTGATGATAAGATGTTCAGTGCAACTCAAATCTCTTCGCCCAAATGAGTGTTTGGTTTTTAAGGATGCAAAGGATGCATGCTTATAGGTTTTCATCCCACTGACGCAGCATGATGTTGTCGTGCTCCACTGTGAGTGGGCAATATCAGCATATGGCATTTCTGCACTCTTGGCAAGAGCTTCCATCAACAACCCTCCAAAGCCAACTGCCACGCTTGGATGTTTAACAACCACAACAAATTAAAAATGGCCAGGGATCAGTGTCCAAGTAAGATAAATCATTTATCCAGTTTTGTGAATTTAATGCAGGCTGGGCATGTTTTTCTAGCTTTCACATGCATTAAAAACATTTTTCATGTCATACAAGGGATAAATAACATAAATTTAGAAAGTGATATATTACCTCATCAGGCTTTTATGTACATTACCCCCTTTTTAATCTTTAAGGCTTTTTGTTTTCCTAAAGTTTGTTTCTGTTATTCATTCATATTGCCAGCAGCTCTTTGCTTAAAATATGCCTAATCTAAGGAATGCTGTGAACTTATTTGAGAAATTCCGTTGGGAAATGTTAGAGGGATTTACATATTTCCCACTCCTAAGCAAAAAGTGCCTAAAGCAATATTGAGCTTTATGGATCCATTACTAGACTGTCAAACATACTCCACAAAAAGACTTTTTATATCACACTGAAATCCTGTAGATAGTTTTCACAATACAAATGAGTAGTTCAAAGTATGTGTGCTATTCAGAACTTCATTTAAAAAATAGACATTTTTAGGAGATAAATTCTGCAACTCTACATTACAGACATTACCAAAACAGCTACCATAAATATATTTCCTCAATGAATGGATACTGACTGCTTTGTGTCCGAGTAAGACTAAATAAAAGCATTGTTCAAGGCATTTTTAAATGAATGAAATATTGTCTTAAAAACACGGCGGAACAAGTTGTCCCAAATGCATCGATCTTCTGTCAGGAGTATATTTTGGCTAACGAGCGGGATCACCATCATGACCCAAGAGTAGTTTCAAAAGATGGGACCAAATAAAACGGCCGTCACTCACCGAAATACACCGTCTTTTCACACTTGGGGCACTTTGAAGCCATGTTGCGATGTTGTGGGGTCGAGTGAAAGTGATCTGTTTGTTTCGTCTGGAGCGGCGTCCACTTTCTCCTCGTCCTCTGGCGCTTCTCTCCACAGCAAGTGTCCCGCTTCGCGCACAGAAGCTGGGACCATCTATTCAGTCAACGGCTGCTCATTTGCATGGCCACGCCCACCGCCACGAGACCCGTCCTCCTGCCTCCTTCACGTGTTGTGGGAAAATGTCCCGTTTAACAGCTAATGTCCATCCAAAAAAAAGGAAGAAGGTGTTTTTTAGTAAATTAAAGATATTTAACTTATTTTGAATGAATGTATTATCATCATATTTTTATTTTGCTTCCCTTGCACATTATTGTTGTAAAATTATTCCTCATACAGCTAATAAGCAAAGAGCTACTATTTAAAACACATTAGTCCTTTGGCAAAATATGTCATTACAGTTTTATCTGATAAAGAGCAAAAGTCAGCAATTATTAATTTATATTTTCTGCATATTTATTTGAAAACAGGATGATAATATATATTTATTGTTGAAGGATTTTCAAACTAGCTGCATTTTAAGGTGTCAGTAAACCTTTAATCACACCCAGGAGATGTAGGCTGTGGTTATACCCAAGCCATTGAACCTGCCATTGAGCAACCAGCTATTTAAGAAGGAATTCTCGTCCTCTTTGTCTATCTGTGCCTTACTTTTTTGCAAGGGCATTGTTGTTGAATCCTGAGCCAAGCACCTCCCAAGATGACTGTGATTGGTTTAAAAAAATGTAAACAAGTCAAAGCAAGTCTTTTATTTTTCTCCAAGCACTGACAGTGCTGTGGAAATACTGCTATTCAAGACAAGTTTTCAACAAGTCAAGTGTTTGTGAACTTTACAAAAACGCACTGAAACACATACAGACTGATGATCCCACTTAACACAGCAATTGGAGCTTAAAAAGTAGTTTTCAAGTTGGCTCATTTGGAATGGTTATAAGCACTTTAACCTTTTGACATGGTTGGATGACCTAGTTTGTTACATACATACTTCAGCCTTTATAATCTTCACGCCTGTATTTGAAGTTTTACACTTTACAAACAGCACTTTAAGGCAACATTTCTTTCTCTAGGGGCCAGCCTGTGGTCTGCCAAGTAACCAGCCTAGGTTGAGCAGGAAAGCCTTTGGGCAAGAGGTAGAACAGTCCACTGGGGCACACACACTCCCACCTCCTTTCTCCCCTTTTTTCCACAAGAGGAAC
Source organism: Ctenochaetus hawaiiensis (assembly GCA_029783645.1). Classification (NCBI taxonomy): domain Eukaryota; kingdom Metazoa; phylum Chordata; class Actinopteri; order Acanthuriformes; family Acanthuridae; genus Ctenochaetus; species Ctenochaetus hawaiiensis. The sequence goes on along the minus strand of JAPZDY010000007.1, from coordinate 5,110,800 downwards.
AGGAGTATGGTTGGGCTGGGTCACAATGCTCTCTTTCAGACCTGGTGACTTGTAGGAATTTCTTGAGCGAAGACGCTGAAACGTGGCGCAGGAAGATCAGCTTCCCCTTGAGAAGCGGGCTGGCTTTGTGACAAATTAGGGAGACAGGCGGAGCTGAAAAACAGCCTCTGAATTTTTCACAATCCAGAACGACAAGTCTCTGTCACAGTCATGATGACTAATTAGAAGACTCTGTATTATTGGTCCCTCCAACAGTGTGTCTCCCTCTTTCTTTTGGCCCTAACAATAATAACTGAGGTCATCTTTTTCACACTTTGGTGCTGTCTAGACTGTCTTCTTAGTGACACAGTGCAGATCCTGATTCAGGAACAGACACTGATATTTCCCACATCTGTGTCCCGGCTGATTAGCACCCGTCAGCATGCCTGTAACCGGTTCCTCCTTATCTCTGAGCTCACTGTCTTAAAAAAAGAGACTAGTCAGGTGGAGTCCCAACGGCCTTTTCCAGGCAGCAAAAACTGTACACTGGGCGGCTGGGCAATCCTGATCAGCAGCGGTGCCCATGGAGATGTTCACAGTGTTTTCCTATCCAGTGTGTGGCTGGAGTCGAGAGTCTTCCTGCCTCAGTGCTCACAGTGTGTGTTTCAAAGAGGACATGAGTTCATTACCGTTCACCTCCAGTTGTTTGCTGCGGTTGCAGGTTTGTTGCCAGTTCAGCTGCAGTGCACAATCAGGCTTAACTTGTTGAGAGGAGAGAAGGTCACATAAACGACAGCACGAAACAGAGACAGAGAGGCGGTAGAAGATTGAAAATGAAGGGCCAATGTTCTCTTAAGTCCTCGGCTCGCTGAACACAAGCAATAAAAATGAAAAGGGTGTATGATACTCCCACTATCTGTCCTATAAAACATCTTTGTGAGGCTGAAAAAGAGAGCACATAATCGGCAAATCCTCCTTTGCAAAATAAAGTTAAAGTCATTTCAATCATGTTTTTAAACTTGGGGATCTATGGAGCAAAAATTAATGATAAGTGAAGAAACAGAAGCCCCTGACAGGCAGAGCAATTTGATGCTTTTGAGTAGTGGGTATTCCCAAAGAAGCTGAAGTGGACATATCCAGGCCACTACTTTTACTTTTAACTTGCTTATGATTTCTTGCTCAGTTCGGAACCCACACTCCAGTTTGTTTCTTCAGAGCAAATCAGGCATCCAGCCCCAAGACGGAAGACAGGAGTAGATAGAGAAGGGTGAGGTTATCCTTAGGGCTTAAAAGCATGTTTGTACTTTCAACTGTTGATAAATCAAACAACAGTGGAACAACTGCCTGAAAATGTGACACACCCTAATGTTTTCTTTATCAAACAGTGTACTTATCAAAGGTGCACTGGTGGAGCTTTCTGAATCCTGATCGAGTCATCTGGGTATCTCAGTTCAGCTTGTGAGACTTCAAATGTATAAGAGAAAGCCTACATGAAGAACTGATGGCTTGCAGGTTCAATTTTTTGAGCATTTACTAGGCACAGAGAGTCTAATGAAAGATGTTTTTGAGATGTACAAAAGTCAGGATATCTGGCACAACTGCTTGCCATTTTTAAGGTAATTTAAATAATGAAAACCTTTTTAACAGTAATGACAACCACCCTGAAATATGGTCATCTTTTTAAACAATGCTTTTGAAAATAATTAAGTAAACCATCTTAAATTCTGATTTATAGTTTGGCTTTGGTATAGATAAGGTGTAGTGCAGAAAATTCTCCTTCTGTCTGCTCTAATCAGTAATGGTCATACATAACATATCCTCAGTTGTAATTTCTGTAAAAGTAACTCTGATTTAAAATGTATTAGTTCCAGCTATAATATGATTTGCACACTTTCAGTCACCATTGTTTGAAGTATACATAGGAAGTACATGAAAAAAACTCAGCACAATGGCATAGAAACCAGCGCTGATAAAGGCTGCTTGATCCTTCTGCACTGAATCTATGCAAAATGGGTGATTCTGTAAAAAGGGCAGAATATATTTTAAATTATCAAGATTAAATATGCAAAAATCAAAGTTATGTCTAATAAAAACATCATCCTTGACACTTAAACACTCAAAAAAAATCAGCTAATCCATTTCCTCAGAAATGTGCCCGTTTGATGTCATCAGATTTGACTGACAGTGCTGCAATATAAGCAAACAGCTCCTCATCTCAATTTTATTGAAATATTGCTTATTTTCAGCTGGTGTACTCAAATACATGACATCATGTTTATTTTTCAGCTGAGCGTGCGCATTTCAAACCAATAAAAAGAATGCAGAGAAAACAAAATATTCAGAAGTCGTCTAAAATCAACAAAAGTGGAATGAATTTTCCAGAAAGTGGTGTGTTTGTATCCATCCCATAATAAGTCTGCAAAGTGGGGTGCATGGTTTTGGTCTTGCAGTTAAAATTGTTCCACCTTTTGTGCTACTCAGGGGCATTAGGCTCAGAGCTGTGACCCAGCCAGCAGCAGAGGAGGCGTGTTTATGAATTCCTGCTGCACACCTGTCCTGAACACCACTCACCCCCAACACACACGCATTATATAAGCCCCTGTACCCAAAGGCCAAACAGGTGCCAAATCTGCCTTTAACCCCAGACTGTGACAACCCATTGACTTCAGTTCCTTCCCTTTTCCTTCCTGTTCACCCCACTCTCTCCTCTAACACCCGCACACACAAAAACTCACGCATTCAGGATCCACAGATGCAAATGTAGGCATAATCCACATGAGCCACGTGACATGCCGTTTGCTTCAGGGAGCCCACAGAGAGAGCAGCCAGCCTGAACCAAGCCTAGCCCAAGACCACAGCGGGCTGCTTCTTTCAGCAAGCGGGCACAAGTGCAAGAGAGAGAGGCGACCAGATGATTCGGGTCGGATCGAGGGGTTCTGAGGCCTCTATTTAAAGTGGACAAGCACGTCATTGAAAAGACCTCAGGCAGCTGTGGTATTTCTGAAAAAGTAAAAAAAAAAAAACTGTTTGTAAGAACGACACGTGATCTGCTGGGTAAGCATGTGCGTATCTTTGAGTAAGACAGAGAGAGAGAAAAAAAGAGGCTGAATTAATTATTGAAATGTTCCCACAGCACACACACACTGTAGAGAGGTGATTATTTTAGAAACAGTAGCCTATGTTTAGCTCTGCGAGGAGACAGGGGTAAGATTAAACATTTTCAGCAGATGATAAGCTATATGTTGGGTGACAGGCTCTGGGGAAATAGACACATATGCTATCTATCGGATAAGATTGAGGGCAAAACAGGGCCAGTTAAATCTTTTTCTGGCTCTCAAAAAGTGATGGATCTTGGCTCTTTAAAGGTTGCTGTCCTCTTGTTGAGCAAAGATACGAACAAGTCAAAGCAGAGTTGTGGCTTTTTGGGCCTGTTTTGGTCTGTTTTTGTATTTACCATGCTGGTAATGAAGCCTTGGTTAAGACTTAATGATGTGCTAACTGCTATAATTATTTGAATTTTAAATGTCTGTTGGTTCTAGTGGTCGACTTGCATAATTGGAAAATATTCATTTTAAATAACACATAGGAGGCTGTTTTAAATGATTTGCCCTAATTTTCATTGCTACCTGACTAAAAGTTGTTCCTGTTGGCATGTGTTCCCCCTCAGGTCAACACGTTACCTCAGAATTTTAGCTCTCAGTGACCTCTTTAACAATGACCCATCTCATACTCTCTAGGAGTGCAGACCAGCCCTCAGGTGGCTTTTACAGACAAAACAACAATATGTTTGTGACTTCATTGCAGTATTTTATTTCAAAGCGCTGATAGGAGAGTGATTGCCTGTTTCTTTAGCTGTAGAGAGTCAGTTTTGAAGATTTCACTCCCACTTGCACTGTGAGGGGCTCAGATTCAACTGAATGCCATTTTTAGTGATGTGGGTGTATTGTTTTACTTGGCAAACATCTTTACTGGTTGTTGTTGATCAAGGTTGTGCCATATGCGCTTTCACTGCTCCCCTATCTAATTTAAAAGCCTGTTTTTAGCTGCATACTGTGTGTATTCAATAAATCTGTCATTTCGTTTTCCCTGTGTTTGTTTACAAGAAGAAGGAAGGGTTTGAGGTGCACATATGTGACGACTTGAGGTGTGGCAGTCTTGCTGGATTCCAGTGAGGGCCCCTGTGGAGGGAGGGCGTGGTAGAGGCAGCTGGTGCTGGAAGTTTTTGAAGGTTTTGATCTCTCTATCTACATGTCCTGTGATCCTCCCTTTCACAGACCTCCATGTCATTTCTGAGGGAATCTCTCACATGGGACCCAGACTTTCATTAGGACACACTGCATGTTGTCATGTCATTCTTTTTCGAGTTTTTAATTAGGATATTATAACTTGGAGGATAATCAACGTGAAAAAGATTATTTAAATTTTACTAAATCAGTGTAACTAAGTTTTTTAAATGATTATTTGTGACTACATTTCACTCTCTACATTTCTAGCCTTTGTTTAATCACACCCAAGTCCCTGCTGCAGTCTGCGTTCAAGTGGATCAAGTGTAATTTCTGATTAATCAATGGTTTTCTGTTTTGGTGACAGCATGCTCTTAAAGTAAAACTGATTGATGATCAATATATCTGATCAATGATTCATTACTCTAGAAGGCTCCTTCTAACTCAGCAGATGTATCAGTGGCCAGTGTGGTGTGTAAGGTTCTTTCATCAAGTATCAATCAGCAGAGGGGTCACTGAGTAGAACCAGAACAACAAATAATTAACGATCGTAGTGTTTGAATGTAGAAAGTGCATGACTCTTATAAAAACATAAAGGGAATAGTGTTTTGGGAAATGTGAATAAGTTACTTTCTTCCTAGGTGTTAAATGTGGCTAAATATGATGCCACACTTAGCAGATTATTAGCTTAGCTTAGCATGATATGAGGAGCAGGGAGAAATGGCTAGCTTGGTGCTATACTACCTCAATTTTTCATTGATGAATTTATATAGAAATATAATGTGTTGATAAGTGAGCTTTAGTTAGCTGTAGGCAACATTGGGCCATTTTTTCAGCTTTGAACTAAGCCATGCCACCTGTTTATCCTGCTTGCAGTCTTTATGCTAACTTTTTTCTGATATTTTGCATTCGAGTTGGAGATGGTGTCAATCTTCTGGGTAAGCATGTGCATATCTTTGAGAGTCATGTTCATGTTTTTTTAATAACATTACTATCTCATATTTTTTCAAATAACAATAAGCTTACCGGAAACCCCCCTGATAAAAACTAACAGGCCCTCCCTTTGCTTAATCTGTCCACAAACACCATCAAGGTCTTGCCTGCTTGGTCCACTCGTACCCAAATTTCATAATAAAAAATGTAGCACTGGAAAATTTTCTTTACTTCAGCATTAAACAAAGCCTGTCTGTATTGGTCCAAGTTAAACTAACTGGTCACATTTAACACATAGAAACATTTGTTCCAGTTGATGTGAAGAACAGTGAACACTCTAGTTTTGGTGTATAATTAGACTCTCTGAACATGGGTGGTGCTGAAACGGAAAACAAGGCAAATTCTACCAGATCCCATCCTGTTTTAGCTGCTTCTCGGGGCCTTTAAGAAACAAACCTTAATATTTTCCTCCCTGTTATCTTCGAGGTTGAAAGGGTTGGAAAAACCTCGACAACTCTAATTAAGCAAAGCATGAGTACTAATTAGATACTAACAATCTACCTATTGTGAAATCCGATGCTTGAAAAGACAAAACCCTAATAGTAGGCCTTAACGGCTCATAGTCTGGTTAAACAGTTGAGAAGCAAACTAGCAAGCAATTATCTATACATGTCTATCCAGCATTGTTCAAACTGATGTTACAGCTAGAGGTGTAAACAATTGATAATTTGATCCTTTAATGTGAGGCACCTTCAAGCAATTATATTGGCTGAACTGAGTACAAACACTGTGGAAACTCAAGAGATCACATTTCCATCCAAACCATAAACTTAACAAGGTGAAACATCTAAT
>JAPZDY010000007.1:5090294-5104328 GCA_029783645.1 Ctenochaetus hawaiiensis | reverse complement strand
ACTAGAATGAATGAGCTATTTTTGTGTTTGACTGAAAAAAAAAAAATCCTCTCTTTTCAAGCACTCCTCAGTGCTACATCGCTTGGGAGCCCTTTTAAATAACATGTCTTTGACTTTAATGCTCCTCGATTTTCCTGCCTACTGTTTGTCAGATGAAAGACCACAAAGCAGTAAATTATGTATGTGTAGTTAATTTAAACAATGACACATTTTCACTAATTTACACCTTGAATTGTTGGTAATATGAAGTAACTCCTGTGTTTGTAATATTGGTAATTCAGGGATCTAATTGTTGCACAGTATCACTAAGGTTTAACAGGATTTTTAAACATATGTGTCTATGATTAAGTTTTTTTGTGGTTAGACATAAAAATATGTGTCAGAAGCTGCTGAGACTGTTCTTTTAGCGTAATGACATCAGTTGGTGCAGCTTGGATGGTCTTGACCAAAAAAACTGCAAGCTTTCATGCTGGAGAGAAATGAAATACATGACTTTCTGATGCCATTTGCCATTCCAGTGTTTCCTTTTTTATGTCCGAGTGTCGTGGGTTTTCCCCACATGGCACAGCCGTCTCACCAACTGCCGGTCCCTCTCTCCTTCTCTGAAGATGGAGACATACTTGGCCGTTCCCCAGCTGTTTGACTAAAAAATGTGCTGCTCCAGTCTGCAGGCTCCTGGCACTTTGGCACATGATCTTGTGGTGGAGGGTGGACACTTAGCAGCAGGATGCCCTGGGAAGGTGGGGCCTGGCCCAGCCTCTACAGAGGGAGCCTCTACTTTTCGGGAGCCACATATTCAAAATTCTACATCCACATCTGACGCAGTCTTTCTTCTCAGTGTCATAGTTATTCTTCTTTTCATTCTGTGAAGGTCACAGTATCCCGCAAGTGCACGGCTGTTAATCCCTTTGGATAAGGGCCAAGGTTTCTTGTGGGGCCTTCAAAGTATGGTGGAGTGTTTCCGGCCAAACCATGTCTGCAAATGACAGACTGAAAGAGGACATCCAAAAGCAACACACACGCATATAATCCACACTTCAGAGCGGCATTGAGAGACAATAATGAGGACATAATACAGTCAAAGTTTGGTTTATGTTGTGCTGTGGGTCTAAAGTTGAAATTTTTGTGTGTCACCCTGATGCTACACTCTGGCATCATCCCAGAATTCATGACGAGTCACTGAAGTGTAATTTCCACTGTAAAGGACGGCTGCATCGCTGGCCTTTTTTTCCCCCTCCCACTACATCACTGCTTTGTTAGGGAGCAACTGAGGACAATAGAAAATTCTAAATGACTGATGACCCCTGCTGGTAAACTGAGGAGAGTGCAATGTTAAAGCATTTTGTTTGTCAGTTGGAGAAGCAACTTTGATGGTTTCTCAGATGTCTGGGCTGTCATAGAGTTTAAATGTGTGTTTTACATAAGCTAAAGATAACAGAAAGCACTTCATTTAACTATGTACGGCCTTAAGGCAGCGATCCCTTTATATCACCCGTCCATTTTGTCAAAAGCTAGACAATAGCTCCCCCTGTGGTCTGTCAATGATAAACACATGCTGTATGACCTGTGCAAATTCTTTTGTAGGCACACTGTATCTCTTCAGTTACTAATATTTTAGCTGTGAAATCTGTGTGACAGATCCCCTACAGCAGAGATTCCTAATTAAAAGAGTCAGCGTTGTTTTGTGCCAAAGCTTTCAGAACAGTGAAAACAAGGCAAGCTACTAATGAAGTCTGCAAAAGAGGGCCGTCACATTCAAGACTTGAATACAATGAAAAAAATATATATGTGCGTCACTTGATATACTACACCTTTTATGAGTATTTTTTTATGCTGCAGTGTGGTGGTGATGCATCTTTAGTTAGAGGTGTGTATGGGCTGGGGACATTGTCATAGGTATTGTTCCTGGTGATTAAATAATCCTATCTGTCTTCCACTGTTAACACATACACACACCTATGCACAGTTTGGTGTAAAGTAGAGAGTGCTCTAACAATAGTCCTTTTATTGCTGTACCTCCCATAGTGTCTCTGGATCCAACCATAACCCCTAGTGAGAGAACAAATGAGGAAGCACAATCAAAGATATGGAACAGTTTCAGCCAGGAAATTGGGCCTAATTGATTTCCTCTGTGTCTTTGTCTCTTCTGCACATTTATTTGCCACATGGAGGAAAGAAAGAGGACGAGAGATGGAGAAAGTAGGGGAAAAATAGAGAGGCCGTCAGAGGTCATCCTGCGGGACTGCAACCAAAACCACGGGGAGTTTCTGCAGAGACTCTGTGTCTCGAGCCAATCCATCTCCACAGACTCATCAGGGAGAACACCTGCAATGCTCTGTACTGTACTGTAAAGTGTTCTGCCTGCATGCTTGCCTGTCCGTCTTCCTGACTGCGGCAACATCTGGCAGAGGAGCAGCTACATTCAAAAAGGAACAACTGCACACGAGCAAGTAGCCAAGTAAGCAAACAGTCCAAATAAAAGTAGTAAAAATTCTCAAAAATGAGGATAATTTGTTGATACCATATTTGTTTTCATTTAATTAAGATCATATTACTTAGCTCTGTTTTCTTCCCAGTTAACAGGGTAATATTGCAACAGCTTAAAAGGCAACTCATTTCAGCAAGCCTCTGTGTGATATCACATACATTCTGAAGGGATATGCTGTGATCTACTGCAATACTCTGCATTTTTATTGCTCCAAGGTTAAAAGTCACTTAGCAACATAAGCTTATGAAATAAAGCACAATACTGTGAACACTTACTGTTTATTAGATGATAAATACATAAAATGCAAAAACATCAATCGAGAGCCCTGGGACACAATACAGGACCCTCTGGTGCAGCACAGATCCAACACTGAGATTGCACACTTGAGCAGGAGTGCATACTCTAAGTACACATGATTGGCTTATAGTGGTCATGTGACAGCAGACTGTAGTCCCCTGTTATAGAAAACAGTGATTGAGGTTTCCATATGGTATAGATCAGATGTAGACCTCACCACAGCCACAGCATTCCTGCAGCACAGAGGCTCCACGTTTGTACCCGCAGAGAAACCTGAGCCTGTCAAACAAGGACATAATGCTGTGTAGTAATGTGCTTTGCAGTCATTTCCTGTTAATTAATAAGCAGAATTGTATGTAAAATAGTGATGTGAAACACTGTATTAATTAATAAAGCTGCACTGCAGTATGCAAATAATTTACCAGCTCGATTAATTCATTAATGATCTGATAAAAAAAAAATTCAACAGCTACCATACAACTGCATGTGAACAGGAAAATACAAAAAATTAACAACAGGATTTGATTTGACCTTAGCACTTACCAAATTCATAGACTCCAATCATTAATTTCTTTAAAGAGAAATAGCACAATTGTATCATGCTGAATATCCAACAGTAAATATAATCTAGATAGCCTGAAAGCAAATACCAGGAAATGCAACATTTTAACTGTATGCTGACCTTACAATTAGCCCAAGTATCCTACATACTATGTAAAGTAATGTAAATTTAACTTTTAAGTGGTTTCCCTCACAGCACCTTTGAGTTTAGTTACAATGCCTCCATAAATCAATCACGTTACTAGCCTTACTATTGTCCTCCATGTCATACTATGGGGCCCTTCCTTGTTGATTTTTGGACCTCTCTCAACATCACTGAGCTGAAAGATTTGGGATCACAGCATCAACCGTAGGAAGACACGGATGTTTGATTTTCTGATACACTAAGTGCCAGATATGTATTTTTATATCTACCAACCCTAAATCTAATAGCCCATTTCCAGTGTTTTATTATACAATTGTTCGAACGTGTGCATCTGGGGTTTCACCTAAAAATATCGCGATAGTTTAATTGACCCGTCCAGGGTATTTGACCTTATCTGAAAATAGCTTTTAAACTAGTGTGTGTTAACATCAAATCAGTTTTGTGAAACCTACGCCATTTCTACACGAAAATAAGAATTTTCCTGCAGATAAAATGTAAACTGGAAATGACACGAGAAACCGACGAATTGTAATCTCAGGTAACGTTACCTAAGTAGCTAATTAAATGTGACAACCATTGGTTTTAGATACGCCAAAGGGCACCGTCAACCATTGCATACAGGGCTAAAGCGAAGCTAGTGACGTAGCTTTAATTACATCATGCTAGTAGCTAACGGTTACAAAATCAAATTAGAAATTTAAACAGTAATGCGTTACACTACTTGTCCTCAAATGCCGCCAAACTTCTGCTTTAGAAACTAAAGTGTACTGTCTCTTTAAGGTCCCTCAGCTAGTCCGTTTCGTATTGATCAATCCACCATTTTCCAACACACAGCGGCGGCAGTGCTAACACAGCTCCGGCAGCGCGAGAGAGAAGAGAGCCACCCCTCTACCTGGAGAGGAAGCCAGGGACCGGGGACAGTCATGGCAGCGAACATGTACCGGGTTGGAGGTAAGGTGGCGGGGTTACAATTCAGAACCTTCCCTTAATGTTTTATGGCGGACTCGCCATGTTTCGCCACTAGTCTTTTATAAATTTGCAGAGCGTGGTCCGTCTTTCCTTCCCTTCTATTATTTCCCTTAAGCTAAAGAGCCCTGTGCTTCACAGATGATGATGGTGACTCTGTGAAGAGGAGGATGGTGATGAAGAGTAGTGGTTCGCTTACTGAACCGCTGCGAGAGTCCCTCGTTTCTTTTGTGCTTGTTGTAACTTACAATGGTCTCAAAACAACTAACTCCAGTATGCCGATTCACCTATCGCTACATGCATTGTGTTTCTATGTATTTAAGGTAACATGGCGAACATATTCTAAAAGTTTTGCGTGCCATTCAACTAATGCCGGGCTACTCTTTCGTAATGATAACCAACATTACGAGTTATTATCTGATTCGCAGAAATCCGGAACATTTACAGAGAAGCTGCAAGTAAAGGTTTCTTACGGGGAAAGTACAGAGAAAGGAACTGGAATAGAAAAAGTTTAATGCTTCTTCTGAACTATAAGAGCTGAGATGGGAAAACTGGATAAAAAATACCATTGCTTACTCAAAGGTGTATTTTTTGCATCTTTAGGCATGCAATTAAATTCAATTTCACATCATTCAGTCCGAATTATTCTGTCTTCATTTTTACCAGCAGATGCTTAATTAAGCCCTCCCACACATTTTCCACTTACCTGTGTGTTGCTTCAATTCGCATTCTGTAGAAAATGTAAAAACAGGCACATGAAGTTACCACATCTGTGCCATAGTGTGCCAGAAGCAACAACCACAGCCACAATGTTGTGGTTGCTTTTGGGGGACTTTTGCCCCTGGATCTTTAGATATCATAAAGAAAGGGAAAATACAACAAACAGGGAAGGTGGTGATAGGACAACAAAGAGATGCTTTACACACAAAAATAAAAATTGTGTTGCAGGATTTGAATCAGCATTTTTTTTTTTGTTTGTTTATATTTTTGGATTACTGGTAATATGTTCCCCTTCAATTTTACTGTTTAAGTGCCAGAACACTAACATAAAGGTGTGCCATGACAGGTATACTGTAGATGGCAGGAGTAGCTACTCATAGGACAGTTCCCTTTTCTGTCTCCATGAAGCAGATTTTTCATTCATGCTGTAGGTTGCAGTCCAATGTTATCCTTGCAGTGTTCATTGTATATGTCAGTAAAGCAGGGAGGGAATGTGGAAGTGAATAATTATCTACTAAAGATTTATTTACATGCATTCACTGATAATTGTCTAGTTACCAGGAATACAGTGACTCTTGGCATGGTACCTGGTTGAAAAAAAAGCAAATGACGAGCGTCATAGCCCTCTTGTTTAGACAAATGAGACAAGCTCTACCTAAGTGAGAAGGGGATGTGTCCAGAGCAGGGCAGAAGTTTAACACTCAAACAGCCAAATCTTGCTTGTGGTTTTTGGCCTCTATATTATGGCTCTCTGCTCTCTGCTCTCTTAAAATTAAAATTAAATTTATCCTAATGAATTAAAATATTTACATTCATACCTTAGTAACTGTTGTCCTGCATCCAAGCTGTCATATCCATCCTAAATTTTAGAACTACTGGCTAATTTACAACCGATCCTAGAGCTACAACGGCTATAACTGCTGTCATTGTTGTTGTAGGATGACAATGTTTACTCACCTTGTTAGCAACACTGTGCTGCACTCATAAAGATCCGTCAAAGACTTTTGATACCCCTTATCACAACATTTTGTTAAATACTCTCCTTTCTATGGCTGTTGATGTTACTGCTTAGAACTGAAGGAATCACAACGCTGTAGAGTTCGATCTGTTTTTATCGTACTGTGTGATAATGGTGTGCCTCAAGGATTTATATTAGTCCCACTGCTAGGTCTCTGTACATAAATAGTTAGAAATTTTTTCAACTCACTTATGTGAAGTCCCTTTTTATAGGGACAGTATTTCTGGAATGAGCTGCAACACGGATTAAAGTATGTCAGTCATTCCTCTGAAAACCTTCAGAGCTCTACAAGCTTATGTTTCTAATAATATATGTCATAGATTTAATTGGTGGGGCGTTGTGCATGAGGGGTGTCATAGTTTGTAGTGAATTTATTTTTTTGCATTAGATAACTTTGCTCTGAGGTGTATCTTACTAAAGAGATATTGATCTTGTTGAGATTTCCCAAACAAACAAAGCGTAATTAACTAACAGTACATAGTTATTTTTTATCGTATTAATCCCGCATATTATTTGCATTGGTAGGCAAAATTTAAGCATTTAAAGTAGTTTAACTGTTTAATGATGTAAACCAAATTAATACATCAAATTTAAAAAATTGATTAAACATACTGTAAATTTTTCTCCACTGTCACAGTTCTGATTTTTTTAATCAAAATTAAGCCAAAAATAAACTTCATAGTGGACCTAAGCCTCTCCTGAGACCAGTTCAGCCCAACATCAGAACAAAGTAAAAGCCTTCAAAAGATGGCGGCTACTTTGCAAGACAATGCTAGATCGTCTTGGAAAAGCAATGACTTCCCTTGTGAATGAACAGTGAACAAAAGCTCACTCAATGGGCCCTAAAGTCTTTGTTTTTATCATGCAGGCCACACGCCACTCTTCCTGAGCCAGCAGTGCTCCTTCCTGGTGATCCAGACCATATACCGTAAAGTGCTCATGACTAAGTATTGGCCATATCATAAGTCTCATCATCTTAATGATGGAAAGGGAAGAGAAGCTAGCCCTGAATTCTTGTGTCGCAGAAGTTTAAATGTCTTAACCTAGCAAGTCAAGAAGTCTTTCTGCAGGCTTATTGTCCAGAAAAACTGCCTCTTATTAGACAATGAGACAAGAAATTACTCTGTTGAGATCTTGATTAGTATACTTAAGGAGATAAAATGTGCTCAGAATCTAAGTAAAATATTTTCAAAAAGTGATATTTTTCAAAAAATGTGCCAATAATGTTTTATCGGCACAGTGTAAAGAAGTAACAGTCCTGATGTTATGTCAAGATGTTTACTGCTAAATACATCTATTGCTTTAACTCAAGGTGACACTTCATTCAAACTTGACAGGAACAAGGGAAAAAAAAATCCATTAAACAGTGCAAGGGTCTTAATTGAAAACAGTTTGCTAAAGGCATGGATTTTCAAAGATTTTTCGTGTTGTGAACACCCACAGTGGATGCAAGCCTCAGACCCCAATTATTATTTTAGTTTAATTTAACTAAAAGGAACTGTAAAACATAAAAATGCTTATTATCAAGGAATTGATCTGTTTTAATTGCAATCAGTCAAGCTGGCTAAGATGATTTCCTTCCTTGTTTTTCCAACTCCAAAAGTGTGATAAAAAATTAAATATTATACTTTATCCATATGCGAGGGACCTCCTTAAACCTATCAAGAAAACTGTACTGGTCCCAGGATCCCAGTTTAAAAATTACACGCTTAAAGGACTGTTGAGATCATGAAATTCAGTCACTCTCAAGTTTAGAAATCTGAATATTCAGGCTTCTTAGGTACCAAAACACTGCACAGAGGGTTATAGCACGTTGAGACAAGATTCTACACCTGATCGTGGTGGAAATGTTTTCTCCTCTGGTGTAATAGTCGTGAGGTAAACAGTAGACATAATTCATATTTTAAAAGTAATTTTTTTTACTGAAACCTTCTGCAATGGTAACGTCACTGCACCATGGGCTGCTCTAATTTAAATGAATACTGCTGCATTTTCTTGTGCAGAGCTTACTTTTATTTGAAAGCAGACATGGTTACTCCAATCAGGTGGTTACATGCCAGAGTTACATGCCTTTTTGTTCAAAATTTACTTTTTATTGCCCCACAGAAAGTGTTCCTTAGCTGAACTTCAGTGGAGGAACAGTAAAATAAAAAGGGAAGTCTGCACTTCTAGACTGCAACTTTGTATGATTTACTCCTGATTTTTATGACCAAAATCCTTGTATTGGCTTCTGATAAACATTATTTGTGTTTTTGCTTGGAATGAGGACTTCAGATATTTGTCCCTCTTACTTACACTGGAACAAAACCTGTTTCAGTCTTTATATGGGAACTTGAGTAATTGTTTTAAGACTTGACTTAAAAACTTGTGGCGCTATCATTTAGATAAATACTTACATAAGGCTGCTGGAGTGTGACTCTTGTACAGAATGTGCTAAATGTGTTGTAGTGTTTACATACTCAAAAAGGAACAAACTTTTTTGTCAATACCTACATTTTTTTTGCTGGTGAAGATTTTCTCTATGTTGCCAGTTATGATTCAGAACCTGCTAAAAGGTGTTTTAGTTTTTACTTTATTACAAACTGACTAACTTTTACAATGCTCACACTTTGTTTGGCTGGTGGCTGGCGTTAACTCCCCACGCTGGCAGAAGCCTTTCTTGCAGGTCTGGTGGGTGTGCTTACTAGTGAAGTTTTGAGGCTTGATCACTGCCGCCCTGACCAGTTCAGGACAGTCAAATAAGTGACAATTTTAGATCCTTTAATGAAGTGTCACCAAAACTGCTTTAACATCTGAGGATGGGTCATAGACAAATGGTATCTCAAGCAGTCTGGACTAAAATCAAACAGTTTGCCTTCAAAAATAAAAATTTATCTAATCAGCTTTTTTGTTGTGTCTGATGCTGGGGACCCATGTTAGGATTTGTGCTGGTTCCTTGACATGGTGTCAGTTTGAAGCTAAGTGAAGTTCGGTAAGTTAAGCATAGCACTCTCCATTCAATTGTGCAAGTTTGAAGCTGTAAAGGAGGTGTCTACCTTCCTGTCTCAGTTATCTCTTAAATATTGCAATTGTAAAAATAGAAACATGTTTGTGAAGTAAATATATCTGAATATTCTATCTATTAACAATAAGTGTCATTTCTAACACAGTGTTTCTTCATCACTCAAAATTAGAATATATTAGGTCTGCATATATCTTCCAAGCTCACAAAAATAATTGAGGAAGTGCCATTCTGTTTATGAAAGTAACGCCAGAGGTTTTTTGTTGACTGAGAATTTGGTTGAAAAAGGGCATATCAACCACCCCAATCAACCAACTGACTTAGAGATGTTAACCCCAGTGTCCCTGCAAAACTGCATACATTTCTCAAAATAAATTTGCTATAGGCTATCAGCCTTGTTGGGCTCTTGTGGCACCACAGCTATTTAGATATGGTCATCTAAACTCCCAAAATAGTTGTTAAAGAGAATAATTTTATATAAAATCACCACAAGCTTGCTGATTAATCACATTAAAATAAGAACAAGCTGCAGTGGTGGCTGTGACACAAGTGCAAGACAGATGCGTGTTGGTAGTTAAGTTGCTGCGACTGTTTACAAGATCAGAATACCTCTGTACTTACACATCATCAGCTCAATCCCAGAGGGAATGGGGGAAAGAACTATGTTGTGTTTTATGTTTTTACTTAAATTTTATTTTTAAATATCATGGTTATTATTATTGATACTGGAATGTGGTGACGGCCCATAGAAGCGATAGAGATGGACATAGAGAGTTGTTTTAGTTTTACCCTAAACAGATGTGTGCAGCCGTGCTTAGGTTAACAGTGCCAGTTAGAATCAAAGTGAGTAATATCAAAGTGTGAAAATGAGGTGTGAGATTGATTTAGAAGATTAAATTCCCTGCCATTACCATAGAAACCTGCATCCATACTATGACAGTCAAAGCCATAATCTCTTCCCCGGTTGCTGCTCACGACAACAGACACACCTCTCAGTGTGAGTGTGTGAGTAAGCATTGGAGAGGGTGTGGGGTGGGTGGGGGTATGTGTGCATGGACGAGTGTGGGTGGATGTTTCACATTCTCCATTTACTGCTTTAAATCTTTCTTCTTAGCTCCTAGCCTTGCCCTTAAAATTATTACTATTTTTATAACTCTTATACTGACTCCTGTATGGAAAACTTCAGACCATACGTATTCTAATACTTTGAGAGTTAGTCTGACTCTGTTGGTGATGCTTCCAGTTTGTGTACGTGCCTGCTGGAACCGGGTCCACTCCCATTAGGCTTTGCTGCTGGCATGCTGTGTATTGCATCGTCAAAGGGCGGGGAATACTGCTTAAATGGAGTGCCAGGGCAGGAACTGTCGTGATTCTCTTAACAGGTAATCACCAAATGTTGGCACAAAGTGCTGTTGCAGCAGCAGTAACAGAGCTGCTTCTGTAGGATTTATAAGATATAAAATACACTAAAGCACTAGTAGCCAACCTCCTATGGCTTGTAACCCTTTATAGCTAAGCAATTACTACTCTGTAGCTGTCTCCACAGATTGCAGTTGTTTAAGTTTAATAAAAAAAAAAAAAGGGGTCCCCTTCTCCAATGGTTTTAGGTTAATAGTTTTTAGAGTTTCAAAAAGATAAGACTCTGCAGAACTTCAGAGGTGACGATCATAAAAATTTAAAGAACAACATATTTTTTGTTGTATCCATGTTTTGCTCATCTTGGTTCTTCACTAAGTGTAAAAATGAAAATTTCAGTAATCATAACCTTTTTAACTCACTAACCAACCATTTAACCGACTGTTTGCAGCAGTCATTTAGACCATTTCATATTAAATTTGTCTCTAGAAAACTTGCAAGTGTTTGCATAGATGGTATAAGAGTTCTTCCATTCAAATTCCAAACCATACAAAGATGTGCCTCCACCTTCTGTCATGAGTTTGGTATGTGTGGTACTTTGGCATACTGGAATTATGCTGTTTAGGTTTCTGAAAGCACCCTCAAATAATTCTCATCACTGTGTTATTCACTTTTTCCTGTTTGAAGAACATCCTCATCTCATAATGACCAAGTCTTGAAGAAACCAAAAGGTTCAACCAATATCAACCAGTACTGATAATAGAGACCATTTAAAACCGGGGCATATTTTTGATGTAGCATTATTAATTCAACTGTACCTATTTTTTACATGTCCCCAAAGGTTCACAGTCATTCAAGTTGGTAGCAGCAAAATGGTACACCATTAAATAGCTGAGGAAATAAACCTTATTTTATTGTAGAGCTGCACACAAAGCATTGATTCACTCAGCCCCTCTTGCTGTCTTTTTCTCACTGACACAACTGAGGTCTGTGAATAGCCTTTCCTCTCTGTCCACATTCTTAATCAAACTATGATCATGCCATATATGTGACGTCAGGTTACCTGTTTTGACAACAATTTTGATCAGCTTTGGAGGATAACACAAGTTTACTTCAGCTCTTAAGCATATCAAGGTCCATACGGCTGTGTAAAACAAAATGGGTGTGGATTAATAGAGGGCAGCAAGTAACAGCAGGCAGAGTCACAAAATATGTTGCATTTCTGCAAGTTTGTACTTTGTTTCTTCAACAGGTGTTTAATAATTTAATCACAGTGTCTCCCTTTTGTTGCACTTCAAGGCAATGAGCACTGTCGTCGTTGACTCCAGTAAATATATACTGAAGTCCTTTCATTAGCTCCACTCTCTTTTCCAGAGGACATCCACTTTTTCCCTCTTAGCTCAAACAATGATTTGGGGTAGGAACTAGATGTGTGATTTGACATGCAGGAATCACCTCCACCAATAAGATGTTAGTGGGAAATTTAAATGGTAATCTATAAGTAAAGAACAAATTTGTGCCATGACAGTCTTTTTTCGTTTATATATGGTGGTATGTGTGTAAGTTCTTCACCTCAGGAGGTGATTCACTTATTATATATTAATTTACTTACATTGTCTCTCTGTTTACTTCATCCTGATTATACTGTCTTAGTAATTCACCCACTTAACATTTCTGCTAAGCTGTGTGATAATTTCCAATCTGTCCCTGTATCTCTCTTCATCAGTTATCTCTCTGTCATCATTGTGCCTGTCTGTCTGTCTTTCTGTCTATCTCTCTCTGGCCTGGTTTGAATCAGCCCAGCAGACTCTCTCTTTTGGGGCTCAGTAACATGCCTTGATTGGCTCACACAAAAATCCGACTGCACTGTGACATCATTGGTGCCAGAGCTTGCTGATTGGCTGACACTGGAAGCAGGGGATGAAGAGTGGGAGGGAGGGGTTGTTCGCGGATTGAGGCGGCAGAAGGGCTGATGGGAAATGGAGAGACTGAGTGACGTTACTCAGTGCCTAAAGGCCCTCTCTTTTCCTCTGTTTCTCTCATTTTGAGGTCCACTCTAGCTCATTCTCCACCAGGCTTCAGCTCCTCACATGGTGGAAACTCTAGCACTCAAACAACCTACTCTTGACTGTCACTTAACCATTTTCTGCCCGTATTCACTTTTTATTTCCAGAGGCAGCAGGAGGGGGACACTTAAAGTGATTCTATTCTTGGTAACTTAAGTTCCTGTGCCAGGAAAAAGGAAAACAGCGAGCGGTGCCCAATATCCCACCTTTACAGTGATTTTAAACATACTGGGAGAAAAGTGCCATCAAGAAGTGACTTACTGTGTGGTGGCGATTCACACCAGAACTGAATGTGGCTCTGCTTTAGTTTGAAATGGTCATGACGCATTTTGGCTCTCGATTAATGGATCCCTCAGAGCTGGCGAATGTTGAAGGCTGCAATTAAACGTCAATATTTCTCTCTGCGGTTTGTCATCAGACCCGTCCCTGTTTTTGATCGTCAAACAACTTTTTGATCAGTGCTCTTTTGAACATTGACAGTTTTATTTACCTTTATGTTTCCAGGAAATGTTTTCTGTTTTAGCAGGCATGCTTAATTTTTTTGCACCAGTCATCAGTACATTCAAAGTAGTGCCAGAAACACTGAGGCTGTTAAAAAAATTTGTCATTTGTTGGTTGACGTCATCAACAAATCAATCAAAAAATTTGATGGTTTAATTGATCATCTAAGTAATTTTCTAGGCAAACACAGTGGTTACAGCGTCTTCATATACGATGATTTGCTACTTTTTTCTATCTAATGTCTTTAGAAAAAATTGACACAAAAAAGTTTTGGACTGTTTGATGGACAGCATGCGCATCTGAAAGAAATAACCATTTTTTCTTTTCTTTATTTATGACATTTGGATGTCTCACAGATATCACCATGAAAAATAGCAACACAATTAGAGAATGGTTGTGGATGTTGGTCACAGACCAAATTTACACACAGGTGAGCTGTGCAGTTTTTTCAGTCTTAGCCACTGTAAATTATGTTTAGGGCTTATTGTGTTTGTTTTCTACCAAGTCTCTTTTCGATCATTGAATTAATGTTGGTGATCTTTATAAAAAAAAAAAAGACAAATGAATTCTCAACAAATGTAATTCTCCTTGGATTTTTCCAAAGTGATGAATTGAGGCCCAAGGTTTCCACAACCTACCATTTTTGCAAGACAACAATTCAAACCCAAAAATACACAGATACTATCATTTAAGATAAGTAAAGGCAGAAAAACTATCACATTTGTGAAACAGAGAGGATTGTACACTTTGCATTTTTGCTTAAAGATATGGTCGATAACAAAGAGTAGCTAACAATTTTTTGGAAAATGTGATAGACCAATTGATTAATCAGTCTTGTTAGAGCAGAGGTCGCGTTAACCGATTATTCTCCGTCTTTGACGGATTTTTTTGAGCAATGACGGAAAAATCCTGATG
>JAPZDY010000007.1:5070364-5082030 GCA_029783645.1 Ctenochaetus hawaiiensis | reverse complement strand
AATAACTGCAGTATCTAAAAAAAAAAAAAAAAAAGAAAAAAAAAAAGACAACTATGTTTGCATTGAACAGATGCACTATAGTAGAATTGTGCAAATGATGTCAAGGTGAACAAGCACAATGTGTACTAACTAATAGTGTCTTTTTGCTCGTACTTCAAAGTGGGCCTTAAACGTAAGTCACATCTCTTTGTTTAGATGCTTTACTAGGATTTATAAGCAAAGTAATTCACAGGATGGTAGTCTCTTACCCTGCCAGTAGTGGTGCTATGTGGTACCTCTGTAGCTTCACAACAAACAATGACTATATGTTGTAATGACTCTAGGTCCTACAGTCAGATGACATATGTCTTATTTACATCCAGCCGTGCAGAGACTTATAAACTAATGCTTTATCAGCTGTAATAATGACAAAGTGAAGGCGACACCCTTGCCTCATGTCAACACAGTTGCTGATCCTACTGATCCTACTGATCCTGAGATTTCATGATGTTGTTGGTAAATAGCAAACAGCCTATTAATGTTGTTGTATTTATATTGTTATATTATTATTATTATATTATTGTTTTAATGCACCCCAGTAAAAAGGTTAAAGGGAGAACTGAGGTCAATTCAGGAAAATGGAGAACATGTTAAGATGCACCGCAACAACCTGATAAGTTTTAAACCAGTGTACAAGTACAGCTGGCTGTCCATCAGATTTCTCCCTAGCCCTCTTCAACATTTTAGGCTTTCACTGGCATTATTAAGTGTATTAGTAATTTGTAGTCAAGAGACAGATTTTGTCCTGGCTCTCTGTCATCAGAGGCACTCTCACAAAACTCTTGTTAAAATCAGGTATCAAGTAATGCAAATACTCATCCAAGTCCCTCACCTCAATAACAGACTTTTGCTTGTTGTTTTCATAGCATTGAAGAAATAACTTCACAGGGAATCTCAGAGATTTTTACACACCAAAACAGCTGTATAATGTCCTCTGCCTGTTCGGAAGAGGCTTTGTTATGTCTGGAAAATATCCCTTGTGATGTCAACAAAGTAATCTTGGCTTGGGATAGGACACCACACATTTTTAATGGAAAGTCTTGTGTTGCAAAGTGGATGTGTGCAGTTTGAAAGATGTAGGTATTTATAAGCCAGACACATTTCAGGCACTCAATGGGAAATATAGGATCCAGCATTTTAGGAGTCGGACTTAAAGTGACTTTGTCCTTTGTTGCATCTGCAATAATAAATCACTTTTTGAGCACATGCAGACAAACCAATAGACAATTGTGAGTCTAATAATCAGGAGAAGAGTCTAATGTCAGGAGAGGTCATTTAAACACAATGCACTTATTCAAGTGGAGCATTCGCTTCTCACATGAACTTCATAATAACTCTTAACAATGTAATTCCAACAATGCAAAAAAAACTTGACTGTTTTTGTACTGTTTAAATCCTGATCTGTTCACTGAAGTAAGGCCATTCTGCATAATGTTTCTCTCTTGTTAAACTGTTTACATGACATTACATTATAGATCTGTATTTTTAGGGATCAAAATTTGTTATTTACTTGACCTGAAGTGCTGTTGTGAACAAAACACGACTGTTGTGCTGTTTGCTTTTTACTGACTATGCTGCTCTTTTTCTTACTCTTATTTGGAAAGTATTGTAAATGAGAAAAAGTCTACAATGCACTTGTGTAAGATGAAACGACTTTCAAAATGAAATAAATTTTCAAGAACAGAGTCTGACTAGACAAACACATTGTCTGTTGTTCCTTAGACTACAGAACTCAAGACACGATCTGAATCGCCACATTTAATGTGGGAGTCAGAATGAAGGGGTATTGACAAACTTGTTATCTGAGTATCGATAATGTGATGATGTTTTGGGTAAAACTCAGTATTAAATGTATGATTTTTTTATAGCAACGAGTAATTTATTCACAGAAAAGAAAAGATACTGTAAGTAATTGACAAATCGGACATGTCAAGTCAGAAAATTGTATCAATTTGTTGTAATTCAGCCTTTAAGACTGAGTTAAGACATCACATTAAAGTAGAGGTAAGAATTTTGTGGCATCTCACAATTCAATTTGGTTCCAATTTAGAAGACTTCTATGTAGCAATAAAAATGATTATAGATGCATCTTGATGCACCAAATTTTTTAACCTTCTACACATGATTTTATATCATGTATACAAATCATTTTTAAGTTATCAGCATCAATAATAAATCAATAAATTTGAAAGCACTTTGCTGTCTTCTGCCTGAATAAGAATAACAAAATGAGGGAAGGTTGAGTGATTCAGTTTGTTATTAATGTTATATCTCCGGCAGTGGAAAGCAGCCTCTCTTCCTCTCTGGAAGAGCCATCTTTGTACAAAATGTGAGTGGTTGCAGGGTTTTTTGAGGTGATATAGACTGAGAATAGAGGTATTTTATTTACGTCATAGTTGGTTTGATTTGTGTAATGCCGCAGTGTGTGTTAGAGCGCTGGTCTTTTTTCCTACAACCGATTGCTGCTCTGCTACCTCAACACAAGTCTCGGAGTTGCTGCGCAAAGAGTATTAACAGTTTACTTCCCATGTTGTTCCTCTCGCAAATATAATTATTTAGACAGTAAATCAAAATATGCTTGCAGCAACTGCCTATGTGAAGATGAAAATGTTAAGCAAGTTACAAGACTGTCTGAGCACTACACCGCCTTCTCAGTCAAGTTCCATCTTTTTTCTTTGTCAACTTTACATGATTGACTATAATTTAAAGAATTTTCCATTTAATCAGTAAATCAATGAAGAGTCTTTACTGTTAAATGACAGTATATCTAGGATTCCATTTTATTTTCACCTGACTTTACTAAGAATTGAAATTATTTTCCTTCGGACTATTGATTTTTGAGCAGAAGATTCTATAGCTTCTTCTGTCTCTAGTCCCTCCTCCACCACTTGCAACACACACTGTATCATAGAGGTGTAGTCAGTTTGTTAAGGTAATAACGGTCTGCTGGGCTCTCCTCACCTCCTCCTCTCACCCTCAGGCCTGCTCCTACCCCTCCCACCCCTCCCCACACGGTCTCTCAGCCCAGTAAGGCGACCCATTCATCAATAATTGATAATTGGCTAGGACAGGTGAGATGGAGAGGCAATTTGTAGAGAGTATGGTGTGGGTGCACTGCCAGAAGATTGGCTCCAAGGAGGAGAGAAGAAGGACTGAGGTTGGGGACTTGAGTTGCTACATGAGGACGCACAGCCAGGGGCCAGTTGCAGAGGCCAGCCAGCTGATGTACCAATGCGTAATCCTGCCTCAGTGCGTGTTTGTGTGTAAATTACCACATACTAGTAACACATATTTAAGGACTCGCACCCAAATACTGAGAATCAGCTCAGAAGTCAAGTCAGTATTATTTATAGTGCCCACAATTGCAGATCACATTTTTTGCCTCCAAGGGTTTTAAAAGTTGTGCAAGATACTACTCCCTCTCTCTCTCTCTCACACACACAGACACACACACACAGATACACACAAAAAGAAACTTTAAAATTTGAAAAAGAGATTCCCTATTCCACATGTATATCACAGTGTCAACAAAAATGTGGCAATGTTATTGTTGTTTTTGGCGTTGATAGTTAGAAGCTAATTTCTCCAAGAAAGACATCACAAAGTCCTGCTGTATCTTTTTCCTCATTCCTTGAATAAGTTAAGAAAAACAAGCTCAGCTGGTGAACAATTGAGTGATTGCTCCTACATCCATTCATTCATGAATTAAATTAATACTGCTGATTGGAGCTGAAACGATAAGTCAATCCAGTAGCCAGCTTTCAACAGAAATAATTGACAACGATTTAAATAATAATCTTAACAACTATGTTATTAATTTAGGAAAAAAATACAAAACATTTGCAGATTCCTGGTTTTTAAACATGAAGATTTTCTACATTTCTTTTTGTTTTGTGTTAGTGTAAATTGAATACATTTGGTTTTTGGCCTGTTAGTCAGACAAAACAAGGCATTTATTGTCATTTGGATTCGGAAACTTTTAATTGGTGTATATGACTGTTATCTGACACTTGGTAGAGTTATTGATTTAATAGTAAAAGTAACTGATAGAGTAATCTGTTAAGAAAATAATAATTAATTGCAGGCCTGGTGAACTGTGTCGCAAGATTAAAAGCATAAATTTCATGTGACTGGTTGCCACTGGTTGTTCTTTTTTATGCAGCCCAGCTAAAAATAAAGAAAAAACCCCAACAACCACAAACTGTGTTAGTATTGTTACTTAAAAAAACTCTACAAAACTTCATCATCATTCTAAAATTCCTGCATCACTTAGAACTGCTGACATTTTCTCAAGTTCATTTTCTTCTCAATATTTTATCTGACCTTTGTCAAAAAATGCAGGAAAATGTTTACATCCTCTCTTTGAGTTTATCTTGCAGATAGTCTTGTGGACAGGACTACCTCTACTTCACAGGAAGAGTCAGCTTTGCCAATAATTAATACACTCCTCTTGCAATTTGAATTTGATTTAGTTTTGCGGTGTTATAGATTTTTATGCTAATGCGGTTCCTTGTAGGGGAAACACTACCAGCGGTTTTGAGCTCATTATGAGTTTCCTGCCTGGAGAACTACAGCGATGTCAGTACAGTAAATTCCAAAAATGTAAAGTAAATGTAAGCTATGCAATTGTGCACACGGTGTTAAAATAAGATACCTGTAAATTAAAACAGTTTTAGTTGTATCGCAGAGGCATAGTACACTTGATGCATCTCTAACACACACACACACACTTTGTCTTCCTACTTACATTCCTACAACTTCCCACTTTATTTCCTTTTCCATTTAGTCCGCTTTTTTCTTTTAGTAATAATTTCCATCCATATTTTGTTGCTTTTATATGGTGGTAGACGGAGTGAGGTCCATGTTCTCTGTGTGTGCGCGTGCGTGTGTATGTGTGTGTTCACTTTGCCTGGGCACTGTTGGTGTGTTGGTTGGGCAGAGTGAGGGAGTGAAGGAGTACTTATTGATTTTGGCCACACATCTCTTCTGAAAATCCCTTGATTGCTTTTGTTCTGCTCCCCGTCTCCCTCTTTCTGTCTTGCTTCCTCTAATGAAACTCCAAATGAATTGGAGCACGTACTGACTGCTCTCTTTCTCTCTTCTGCTCGCTCTCTCTAGCTTTTCCACTGCCCGTCTTTGTCTCTCCTCCTCTCACTCTCCCTGCTGATTTCTCCATAGCTCCCCTTCCTCCTCTCACCCTCTCTTTCTCGCCGTCCTCATGTCTCACTTTCCTCATCTTGTGCTCCCTTGCTCTTTATCACTTTTGTCACACATTCTCCCTCTGTGCTCATCTTGCATGTTTTGTCTGTCTCTCTGTTGATCTATCTCTCTGTCCATCGCACCTTCTCTTATCCCCTCTTTCCTCCTCTCCAGCAGCTCTTTTCCAGCTTTCATTTCCTTTACTCATCCTCATCCTCATATGAGGAAGGAAATGTGTGATGGAGATGTTGCCTACCAACAGCAGCCACATCTATTCTTACAGAATGACTCAGACACATGACCCACTCAAATGGTCTGATAGCCCCTCAAAAGAAGCTCATTCAAGGTCTGCTCATTCTTGGAAGGTTTTCTCCTTTGATTCTTGCTTTTCTGTGGTGTTATCTTTGTGTGTGGGTCAAAGGGATTCTTCAAGATTTTTCTTACACTCAAAGGTACTGGGACCCCTGAGGTTACAGCTGGAGTATAAGAAAAATCTTGACAAATCCATGTCACATCACTCTGAGACACAATGCCATACCTGCCGAGGCTGCCGTGAGAGAAATTAGCTCAATGAATGACACATAACTAAAAGGAGCCAGTTTTCTGCAGCTCTGGAGGAGCTTTGACAAGACAAAGACAAAGACATAAGTGTTTGACAGTTTGGGATAGTGAACATAGGATTTAGAGTTTTAAAGCATGACACATTCAAGGACCTAAAAGTAGGAATACCTCAAATCATTAAACACAGATCTGTGACCATTCTATTTTAATGTCTCTTTTTTTAAATTTGTAAAGTTGTAATTCCACATTCCCTCTAACCTAACCGAAACCGCCAGTGCTGCTCATTTATCCTTATTGGATTATTTTGCTGTGAGCAGAAAAAAATAGATATAGAAATTTAGCAGGTACATTTCGCTCCACATGTCCCTGTTACATTGGATAATCCATAGAACAGGTCAAAAGTAGGATAAGGTCTGTGGATTACCCAGAATAAGCGGTACATTGTTACTGAAAAAGGCACATTGCTGTTGAGATTTTTAAAATGTAATTCAGTGCTTTTAGCTGTAAATCCCTGAACCTCCACTGTATTTGGGTGGCAACAGAAATCTCAGAAATGATTTTTTCTATACCTGGGGAAATGCACCTCAAATTGTCCATATTTATTATTATTATTATTATATCTTTGGATGTTGTAAATGATTGAACCAATCTTACAATTCTAAAATTGAAGTCTGACCTTAAAATAGATGTTTTAATAAATTGACCTTTCTTACAGTCTGAAGCTTAGGTTGGTTCTCATTTGAGGTTAAACAAACCTTTCATGAACCTACTGTCAAGGGTAAATTTTTACTAATACTAAAGTTGGAAAAAAAAAAGCCTCCCACCACATCCAGATTATTTTGATGAGACTTTTTCCTCTTTGATTAGTTATTTTTCTATTTTTAATATACTGTAGTGTTTTATTCTATCCTGTTGTAGCTGACTTGATAAAGAATATTAAGGCTGATTCCTTTGGGTTTTCCTTTTTCAGCATGAATACATTTTATTGGAAAAAAGAATATTCTAATAAAAACAAATATGCGTAAATGAGCCCAAAATATAAACTCCATTTTATGTCCTGAGTTTAAAAAAAAAAAAATCTCATAGGTCATGACTGTTCTCAGTGGAAGCTACAGAATTCCCAGTGGTGTTTTACTGTTTTATATGGATAAAAAAGGTGCATTGGTGTTTTTTAACATCCATTTCAAGTTCTTATAGTAGCTTCACTGTTTGTAATACAGACTTCCTGAATAGTAGTATATTGAAAATGCATCTAGAGGGCATTAAAATGATGGAGAATCATAAAGGGACGAAGAGGAGATCACTGTTATATAGTAGTGTTTCTTGTGAGGCTAGAAATGTGGAATTAGAAGTGAAAATCTTTGGATTACGTTGCAGGTCTCATGTAGACATAATTGTGAGATTTTATGTAAAAAATAGTATGTATACAGGAGTCTCCTTCTCCCTGGGGACTTCATTGTTCCGGCTCATCAAGTGTGCATCCATGTGTTCATATCCGCTTGTTGTGCACCTGAGACTGTTTGTGGCCACAGCCGATACATTTGCATCCCCCCCCATAGTTTTCCCTGTGGAAGTCATTGTTCCACCTCATCTGATGTGTGTGTTTGACCTTTTGCTCCTTTTACCACCCAGGGGAGCTGGAGGAGGAGATGGAAAATCCAGAGATGGCGGACCTCCCTGAGAAACAGAAACACCAACTCCGACACAGAGAGCTCTTCTTGTCCCGCCAACTGGAGTCTTTACCTGCCACACACATCAGGTACACTGCTGTACACACCCCTGTTTTTATATCAGTAAATGATCTGTTTTGGTTTTCCGTCTGTCTTTTTATTTTAGTTGTTCTAACTCTCTCTATCCCTCAAGAAATTCGGCCTCACACAGTGCAGTGTTTTGATAGCAAATACCTATCCCAGGCTGTGAATAAAGCCTGCATATAATTCTCTTGGGCTGCTATTTAGGTCCAATAACCTTAATTTTCTCAATAAAAGGAAGAACTTACAATAGAACTGATTATTAACCAACTCCAAACACTTCAAAATAAATCAAATAACTGCACTGGAAAATGACAGTTCATTAAAAACAAGGGCAATTATCTTGCTTCATAGTCAGCATTCTCTCCACATCTTTTTAGATGATTTCTTGACTGTAAAAAGGAAACCTAAAGTTGTAATTATCAAGACTTGAGTCCTGCATCTTTTGCTTGACACCTGTGGTTACCTTGGTAATTGCAGCTATGATCTTTGGAACCGGAGGGTGGCTGGTTCAAGTCCAGCATTGACCTTGGTACGAAGTGTGAACCTGGGAGGTGCCCTTGAGCAAGGAGCAAAAACAACAGAGTAAAAAAACATTGAATTTGAAAGTAGCCAGGTACTTTTTTGTCCTGATTTTGTGGGGAATCATGCCAGAACAATCAAATGTCAAAAACTGGATTTTTATTCACTAAAGTCTTAAGCATTAGGGCTGCAATTTTCCCTAAATTGTGATGTTTTATATCACTATATTGTATGTAAAGCAAATTTTTACCACTTGAATGTGTGTTTTGGCTTTAAAAATTACAGTGTGGAGTAAAAACAATAAGGCGATAATTTATTGATTGCTTTAGTCACGTCATCTCCTGCACACGCAGTTACATCTGCAGAACGATGGTTGGGAGCCAAGTCAAGCAATCTTGAAATAACCCACTCATATGCAGTGTGCACGTTGAGCACTAAATGTCAACAGAAAGCTGTTCCTACATATAGAGCTGCCTTTGCTCATCGGTAAGCCCCTGGCAAACCCACCTAATCATTAGCACATTATTACTTGACATTTCTGAAGAGAGGCAGGAAGAGCAAACTGACATCTGCTCGAATAAAAATACTCTGATGAGCTGTTTGTTTAGTGAGGATTCAAACTTGATTAAGATTTCCAACTTAACATCAGCGTGCAGTGAGGTTACACAAGGTGTTTGAGTTCATCACCATGCCAAGTTGTATTTGCTTCAGGCTAGAGATGTATGACTAATTAGCTGGTAAATAATTTCAGTCAGACAGTAGCAGTTTAGGGACAGAGATGAGTGCTGTCAGTGTCAACACACTGGACCCTGATTCATCAAGTAACAGACTGTTCCAGCTGGAAACGCATCAATATCATCATCGCAGATTCTGAGATGTATTCTACATCAAAATACTGTCTTAATTTCTCTTGCAGAGGAGAGTTTGAACCAGGGTGGCAGCCTTCATCTGGCACTTATGTAATGCGTGATCCCCTGGACTTAAAGGCTTGTCTGTTATTGTGTGCTTCACATGTTAACTATTCACGCTTTTTCCCTTCCTTCATGTCTCCCTTTTTCCTTCCTTTTCTTCTGTCCTTGCTGGACTCCAGAGGGAAGTGCTGTGTGACTCTGCTGAATGAGACAGAAGCCTTGAAGTCATACCTGGACAGAGAGGTATATACACAAGCTCTCCATGCCAAGTGATATGATGAGGTCATTTAAACTGTGTTCAGATGTTTTAATTTTCAGGATTATCTAAGAGTGTGTTTATTTATGTGTGTTTGTGTGAGTGTGAGAGAGAGAGACTTATGAGTTAAGAGATTCTTGTTTCCAGATGAATTATTCAACGTGTTGACCCAGAATGTTCTTTTCACATACAGTAATGAGGAGACAAGAGACTTGCAGAGGGGAAAGTACACGCACACACACATGCAGAGCCAGATACACTCCTCTCTTTCGCCTCTGCATTTGCCCGTCTCACTTCCTGTTCCTTTCATACATCCTCATGCCTTCCTGCCATCTGTATTTCCCAGGATGCCTTCTTCTACTCGCTGGTGTATGACCCTCAGCAAAAGACCCTGCTGGCTGATAAGGGGGAGATCCGTGTTGGGAACAAATACCAGGCTGACATCACTGACCTCCTGAAAGAAGGTATGTCATAAGCTTGAGTGTCTTTATTGACAATAGTTTTCAAGTTTTGTGTTTTTATAAGAAGGTTTATTAAACTAGCTTCCAGCTGCATGATTTTACATAATCAGAGTGTTTGATGTAATAGATTATTATCTATGTGCTGCACATGTGATGAGGCTATGGAAAGAATGGGCTGCATGATGTTCCTCGAAAAGCAGACAACTTTTAAAGTCACCAGACATCTGCTTTATTGGCAACGGCCATGTCCTCATCTTGCTAATGTGCAACTACAACAAAACCTCCTGTTTTCTTAGCAATAAAAGCTCCCATTTCTTTTTAAAACAAATTAACATGTACACTTAAATACAGGCAGTAAATTTCACAACAGAATAAAAACAATGCTATCTATTCCAAAATATTGTAAGCATACATACATATCAACACAGTTATATATGGAAGTTACCACATGAATGTTGTAAAGTTTCTGGCCAAACTTTAAATGTACCTCCTAAAGTTTGGTAACTGATATACAGTGAGGCAGCTCCTAAATTGTTTCTTTTGCTGTTTCTGTGGCAGCTATGGCGTCACATCTGCTGCTGTGTTTACATTAAAAACAGTGAAGGCAGGGGTGGCAACTGCTTGCAATCTAAACCACCTTAAAGCTACAGCTACTCAGACTGAATGTTTGGCATCCAAAGTTGGTTGGAAATGTGGCTTTTATATTAATTTCATTGGTGTCAGTTAAGACATTATATCTTGCAAAAGAAGTCCTTTAACTTTGCAACTTGTCCACAGTATTAAAGTCCTTAATTATTTTCATTCAAGCAATATCTGAAAGATATTTTTCTAGACATTTTGTGCCAGCATTTTGTGCAGATATTAAGTATTTTCAAATGTGACTGTTTTTCTGCCAAATTTAGGGTCCAGTGTTTTGCCAGAATTTTATTCTTAGCAGGTGGGAAAACCTCTGAAATTGCAATTAGGATACCATGGGACACTAAGCTCTCTAATTAAACCCATGTTAATGAAATTCTATTACATGTGTTAGAAGCTCCGGCAGGCTGGCTGGTTTGTTACAGGCTGGCAGCCTGACAGACCTCACCTATTCAACACTGGGATTCATTAAGGCTTTACATGAGGTAGTGATTTTGAAAAAGGGATAAAAAACGGAAAGCAAATCAAATGTGGTTGTGGATTTAACAAACTCCTGTTGTCCGTATGCGGTCAGTAAGGAACCATAGTGGCCTTGAACAGTATCGGAGAATTAACTGTGTCTCTGTCTGTATATCTTCTGGATCTGTGTAGGCGAGGATGATGGCAGAGACTTGGAAAAACTAGAGGAGAAGGTCTGGGACCCCAACAGCTCACTGACGGAGAAACAGATTGACCAGTTCTTAGTAGTAGCTCGGTAAGTCGACACAGAAATACAAAAGCCTACAAATAATTTTTAAAACACGTGTACACCAATGAAATACTGTCTTATCTTATCTGTCTTTCTTTGTTGCTGGGAGTTATTTGAAATTATTTAGTATTATTAAGATTTATTATAAACTAAAAAATGGTTAACTTGGCAAAGCATAAAAACGGGAACCAAGAGGAAACGGCAAGCATGTCTAAGAGATACCATATCTTAAAGCTGTGTTAATGAGTGAGTGAGTTTAGAGGTGGTGGTGGGTGGATTTGTGTCCTTTGGACAAAACCATGCTGGCTGTTTTTTCATCTCCTTGCTACTGCTTCATCTTTAACTAATAAGAGCAGTATCGATCTTATCAGCTAACTAATCCCAAACATCTGCTGATCCTCACTTCTATTTTATAGAGCTAGATACAATATCAGTTAACTGGCTGGCGCTGTGTCATTGCTGGTTCAGATAAGACAGTCAGATTGAACTATATTCAAACACCAAATCTACATGGTGAATGTAAAACTCATTCCTGTCTCTTCATATATATTTTTTATTTTTTTTATGTCTGTGTCCCATAGG
>JAPZDY010000007.1:5021563-5053002 GCA_029783645.1 Ctenochaetus hawaiiensis | reverse complement strand
GTTTTCAACCAAAGTACACTGACTACCTGTAATGACTGGCTCTGGTCCTTGGTCCTTACCTAAGCACTTGTTTGTAAGTGATTAAAGCAGCCACCTCATGTGACTAAACCACCAAACCTTGGTTCGCCAAAGGAAGTTTCAGAATGAATTATAGTGGCGTCATTGACTTTTATGACCATGACAATGATGTCAATGAGTTTCAAACTTTGAAAGGGAATATCTTACAAAAAGATAAGTATGTTCTCTAATTGTCCTCTATAATACAAATAACAGAAATGTATGAATTAGTAGGCTAATAAAAGTTAGTTATCTTTAGCATTTTTGAATACTAACAACTGGTAAATAGTTAAGGCCTGTAACACACACCCCCATTAATGCAGATAGCACAAAGCAGAAGTTTAAATAAAATGAGGGGTTAATGTTTAATTATTAACAGTCATAAAAACCAAATATTAAATATTGACACAAGATTAGCTTAGCTTAGACACTCTAAATTGTAAATTTATCTTGGCAAAAGTGGCAGCAGCTGCTACTCTGCTATGCTAGGCTACCTTTGAGCTGGACAAGTTCAGTTTTTCTCTCTATCTGGCACTGGATTAAGTAACCTGACCGAGTCCGACAGGACCTTCAGCACAGTAACCAACATCCTGGATGTTTGCACGCTAAGCTGCGGTGAAGAAATGGTTAACAGAAGATGCAAGAGCTGCGTGAATCTGTCTGAGCATGTGCTGCTGCTGCTGCTGCAGTGAAGTAAAATGTGTCAATTTACAATCGGAAAGCAGAGACACCGTGGAGGAGAAGCCGGGGACAACGGACCAGCAGTAGACGGCCACCGCGACATCCTGGACAATCTTTCCGGGTGATGTGTATGATCCGCCGGCCTGTGTGCTGAGGGAGACACCGCAGAGCTCAATCTGAAGGTAAAAATAAAACTGCACTGAGTATGATTCATGTCCGTCTGTTTTGAGCCGACTGCTTAGCGACATGTAGCCAACATGTAAGGAGGAGACAAGGCTGTTCAGAGTAACAACATATGTGTTTGTGACGCTTTTTAGCGCTGGAATTTGCTGGCTGTTGCAGTTTCCGTCGCCTTGGATCGTAGAGTGCTTGCGGTTATCTTAAATGACTGTTTGTTTGCAAGTTGGCCGCTGTGCAAGTGCTTATTTTAACTATGTGAAAAATTCAGGGTACTGTAGTTAATGCAAAGTAAGTAGCTACACAGTTTGTTTCAAAGCACAATGCGTTCCTGTTCATCCGGTATGTTTTCAATTCATATGCAGTTGTACTGTTACACCTGTTCAAAATGTAGACAGGACTGGCGATGTGAGCTCACAAAGAAGAATCATGGTAGCTTATATCTCTAATAGTGTTTTGTGGACGTCAGTGATGTTTTTTAAGGAATGAAAGTGCTTCCATGTCCCCTTCGTCAAATTGTAAAGGGCTTTTTTTTTTTTATTATTTGTACTCAACCGTACCGCACTGCTCAGTGGGAAGGACGCGTGATGCTGCAGCGGAGTCCCAGCAGCCGGGCCTGCGCACTGGCCCGTAGTTTCTAGGGACAAAATAATGTGACTTTGGCCATTCAGCGTTATTAAAACCAGTGGAGTTTATCTGCAGAGTCGATTTATTGCCGTCATGGTTTTTATTTCTGTCACCGCGGTCACATATGTTGATGCGTTCTGCAGAAGAAAAATGTTTTTTTTTTGTTTTTTTTACGGATGTGGGTTGGATTTCCCAAAAAAAAGAGAACCTTCATCAATGTATCCCATATAAGGCCAGCAGTTCACTATCATTTGTGGTGAGATAATCCCTGCTGCTGCCTCTGTAGCCTATATTCCCCCTCAGCTGGCAGTATTGACATTTTGGACCCATTTATAACCCATGCACCGGCCTTCACTGCAAAAAACCCCAAAATGACCCCATGACAGGGGCACTGAGGCACTGGTTCAATAGAAAATAACATTCTGCCTACCTCAACTGTGTGTACATTCTGTCTAAATTACTCTGGTCGCTAGTGCAAACCTGTGATGTACTTTTGCTTGTCTTTCAGTTCTTTTTTTTGTTTTTCGCAAAACCATAAAGGATATATAGTGAATCTATAGGTTGAAGGCACATAAACATCATTATGGAGAATGTTTCCAAGCCACAATGTTCTTGTGTGTGAGTGAAAGAGATGTGGGGATCTAGAATCAGTTTGTTGATTCGGATAGTTTTGTTCAGTTCAAAGGTTTAGAAGTTCAGTAGACATTGACTATGCAGCTTGTTCTCTAGTTTCCTGAGCTAAGTGGTCCCATACCTCTTTCTGAATGCACTCCAGTTGGTGTAAGTGAACGCAGCACCTTTTATTAGTCTGTGATGTTCAAAAACTGATTTGACTGTCTTCTGACTACGTTCAGTCCATTTCTAGTCTATGTCGTGACTTCAATTGCAGTGAAAGACTAGGCCCACACAAGCGCGGTTTATTATGTCAATAAATTAGTGCTCTATTATCTATGACAGAGTTATCACATTATGATTTTTTTCTATGGCTTTCACTGTCTTTTGATAGGCTTTTTATGGAAGAAGTATTGTGTTGTGTGTCACAGCTGAGCTGAGGGGAGCTCCACTATTGCTAAAAACAACTGAATGCTCACTGACAGTTTAAAGGGTTGTTAAAAGATTTGCCTCTGCATGTGCTGAGGAAAACTCCTACTAGGGACTGTTCCAATATGAAAATGAAGGCACATTGGTATTCATTGTTGAGGGAAAAAAGCCATCACCATATTTCTACTTTAATCAAATTTCTTCGGTGTGTGAGTGAATTTCAAAGCAAGTTTAAAAAAAGGAAGAAAACTTTATGTCTGTAAAGTTGCAGCTGTTCTAGCACAGGTACAAAGTGCTCCACAAAAAATGAATGAAAGCAAGCAAAGCCAATGCAGACACACAGATAAGTAAAGATGTGCCACAACAGGACACATTTTTGACAGAACACGGGGTAACAAACAAAAAGCAGTGGTTGACCAGATATAATATTTAATGGAAAATTAATGTTTTATTAACCTCAAATACAAATGAGGAAACAAATCACCCTAGGTAAGGTCTTTAATGATAATATAAGGACAAGCAGAAAAATTAGAGCCCGACCAAATCAGCTGATTACAGATATATCTGTATCAGCATGTATTAGATAAAAATTGCCTAGAAACTCAAGTATTGAAATGATAAAGTTATAATTGAGGTAATTTGGAGGAAGTGTTTAAAGTCTAGTGTGTAGCATTTCATGACATTCGACAGTGAAGTTTCATATTTTGCCATTAGAGTTATGTAGAGATTCTATGGTGGTCGTGAAACTTGCAAAAAGTGTTTGGTTTGTCCATTAAAGGCTACCGTAGAAAACTGGTGGTCCAACATGGCAGACTATTGGAAAGGGGACCCATTCCCTGTACAGATAAAAAGGCTCATTCTAAAATGACTAAACCACAATGACTATTGTTTTCAGGTAATTATACACTAATGAAAACATACTTGTGAGTATTATATCTTATTTTTGTCACATTATGTAAATCATACAATCTGGACCTTTAACATTGCGTTTCTAAAAGTTTAGTTATTAACAGAAAAATAAATATTCTCAATACATATCTTGGTCACATGGGTCTAAATACCAAAATTCAAGGGTCGGTTATAAAAAAAAACATTTATTAACATTTTTTAAAAATTCACATCAACTGATATACAATCTAACTTTTTAGACTCTTAAAATCACCATCGGCCTCTAAATCCAGTTACAGATGCGCTCTATTTCAATTTTTTTTTTTGTTTTTTGCAGCTATATTAAAGAGTTTTATGTTCGGCATAAAAAAAGTCTCTGCATCTTAATACCCTCTGATGTGTCAATTTAAATTTTTGTTTAACAGAAAAAGACTAAATAGGATGCTAAATATTTCACTTTGTTCAAAGCAGGTAACGGTTGAGCGGAGAACCTCTTTTGTTTTCAAAGATCTTCATCCTTAAAACCTTTGCAGAGCAGCCAGCATCAATTATGCATTGTCAATGATTGATTATAAAGCTTCTTTGTCTGATAACAGATTAACATGCGCATGCATTCCTCCATTAGTGGCATTACTCTCCACAGCACCATGATGACCATGTCAGTAAATCTCCTGCTTTCTCTGTAGCTGCTCCAAGATTTCTAATCTATGGGGCATGACCCACATGCTATTCAGGACAGAGGGCTTAGCGTCCATGTCTTAGGGTCTTTCATTAAACTGCAGAGAGCTCAAGAGTTGTAATGAGTGTGTGGGGGAATAACAAGGGGATGAGAGGAGGGAAAAGGGAGAGGAGAGGACACTCAGAGAAGGTTTCAACTGTAAAAGTCAGTTTGCTTAAGGGATATTTATTGGGTGATTAAGAGATAGACAGAGAACCTCCACCAGCAACTTTCAGATGTAAATCTCAAAAGAATAGATAAAAAGTCAGAGTAGATTGTAACATCATGGGCTTTTAGTTGCATAGACAAAGCACTGTACTGAAGAGTGAACAGACTGTCCAGTACACCATCAGTCCGCGTCAGTATAATGTGAAGGTTGAAATGAACAAGACAAGTTTGTTCTAAATGTGATACCCCAAAATCAGCAGTAAGTGACACCTTAAGCTGCCTGTGTTCTTCACCGGAACTGCATGTCGCATGGTGGAATAGTTTCAGAAGCGACTCCATGCTCATGCACGTCCACAAAAGTTAGCGTTATTCTTGTTCCTCTCCATCCCAGTGTCTATAGTTAGCATATTTGCTGATACAAAGTTCCCATGTGATACCAAGCAACAACTTCCAGGGAACAGATACTGCAGTTCTCTGAATGGTCACTAGGCTGGCACCAAAATCGGAAATAGAATAGAAAATAAAATAGCATTTTAGCAAGATATAACATTTGAATAAGTTCAGAAAATTGTAGAATTTACATGTAGCACTGTCTTAAATACCCAGAAAAAGACTTTTTAAACATATTTTCCTACATGACAACAATCTAATATCTGAATATTTTTAGTCTGTAGCAATATTGATGCTATAATGATATATTTTCCAAGCTTTGTTTCATTTTGTCTACTTCCAAATGACACTGACTGAATACAGTATCTAGTTTATTCTTGATTTATTTAATATGGTTAGTTTTCTAATGCGAACCCCGTTATATGGGATTGGTGCTTCACTAACAAGGATTAGTAACATGATCTTTCATAGCTTATCATGAAATATGAAACTTCAACATCATCTATACGACGTTAGGGACGTTAGGGGTTATGATGCTCAGATTTTGTTTCTTCCAAATCAATAGAGCTTTTTGGATACTAACCCTTCAGTGAGCAGCTCCTACGACTCTGTTTAAATAGAGCCCTCCTCCCCCACCACTCTGGTGGTGTTGTTCAGGCTTTCACCTGCAGATTTAGATAGGATGCCTACCATAAAGTTATATGAGCCTCTATTGGCTGTGCAGGCTTTTAGTCTCAGTCCTTGTGGCGTCTCTTCAGCTGTATCAGAGGTCGTGCTTGTTTGTGATACCCAGATACTTTGTGTCTCTTAGGGATGGAAGATGGTGAGGCCTGCTAGTTTGAAACCCTGCAACTTGCTAAAAATGCAGTCAGTGGAATGGGATAAGCAAATAGTTGTGTCCTTCTTCAGGACAAGATCTCATGCATTTCCATGTGAAATAAGTTACAATTTTGGACATTTTTTTCTAAGTTTTTTGTGTTTTTTAATAAGTAAATAGTGTACATTAATAGGTATCAGTATAATGCAATGTAATTATCTACATATACATACCTGTAATAATATAAGTTAGAGTAACATCTATCTTATACAGGCTGCGGCAGAACTGCATGGTGACACGGTGCACATTAACACAAACAGAGAATAAGCTACACCCATCACAACCTAATTATCCATTACAGAGCAAAACATTGATCTGCACTCGGTCGGGCTGTCATGCTATCAGATTTTGACTAAACAATTACTGTGACCTAAAGATTTTATGATAATGATATTATCGTAATATCTATAGAAAATTTAAAAGAAGAAAGAGCCAGATAAAAAGAATCTAGATACAAAAATTCTGCTGTAACTGTGCTGTAACTGCAGACTACAGCGCAACTACTTTCATAAGGCTGTATGATACATTAACTCATCCTCTGCACTCCAACACAAGAAAATTGTCCTTTACAACTTCTTATTTACCATTTCATTTCAATTGTTATATGGGGGGGGTTGCATGGAGGTGTGGGTTCTTCTCAATGATCTCTTTTTGTTTTCCGCACAACCCATTTAAATGGTTATTGTGGCTCATCCCTTTCTGTGATGTCAGGCTGCCTTCTTGTGACTGTTGGAAGTTATAAATGTTTTGGTTCCCTGACGTAGTTGGGCAACACTTCAAACAAACTAGTTTATTTCAGGCATATTTTGGCCTCAAAGGATATCCCAACCCTGTTTGCCGAAGACTTGCTCCAGTTGCAGATGTGAGGCTGTTTAGGGTCAGAGTCAGTTTGCTATTTCAATGATACATTTGATTGATTGCGACCCATTGTGGGGTGTTTTTTTTGTAAATTCTGTTTTGTGCTGCCTCATGGAGTTGCTCCTGCTTACCCACCCTGTCTGTCTTTCTTCTCTCCCCCTTACTTGACACATACCGCTTATCAATCACTCAACTGCTCATCAACACCAAAAAGCCAATTTGATCAGGATCAATCAGTGCTGACATAGAAAGCCATAAACCCGTCTTACCATATGTGCAGCAGTCAGCTTTTAGGTTGGTTAATTACTGGTTAATTTTTAGATTTCAGTTAACTGATATGGTTAGTGACGATGATGTCATCATATTGATTGCTTTTGTACCACCTTAATGATAGTCCAGTCGGCAAATCCTTGTATTTTTGGAGCTAAAACCTGCAAATATTGGAGTTTTTGCTTGATAAATTCCTCAAACAATAAATTGATATTCAAAATTTTTAGTCATCTTTATAAAAAATCAGTTGATTTTAGCACTGTCCTGTTGGCTCGTGAGTATCCTGGCTTGTGTATGTCAGGAAAACAGGGTACAAAACAGATGTATTAGCAAAAACAGATGCATCTGCAGGGGCGTGTTTGTGGCAGCTGCTGTTTCCATCCAAGGTGATGAAGCAGGGATTGGGTCACCTTGATCATTGGCACTTAGCTGCACCGGATACTGCTGGTTTCTATAGGCTACACCGCAGCCTCCCAAAGTGACCTTCCAAAAGTCTGCACAGGCCTGGGATCTGTGCCACAGCCAGAGCCAGAGAGCTACAGTACACGGACAGGGATTATGTTGTGATGAGAGGTCAGCGAATGGTTTGGTTTCTGATTTAATCACAGTGTCAGAGTTCACAGCTGTCAGCATGTTATCGGCACAGTAAACCTCTTTGTGTTTTTTGCCTGACTCCTGCATTGGTGTGTTCACTTCACACTCGTCTTTGTTTACCTGATGTAAGAGGAGTGTCTAACCAACAGACCTGTCAGCCTTGTTTTCAACCAAGCCCTTTGTTCAGAGATTGTTCTTGCACACTCATTCCCTCTATCTCTCCCTTTCTATTTCATTTGAAAGCACAGACTCAGTTGGTGTCTCCCCTCTGTGTCCTCAGACAAACCTCTGATGCTCTGTGGTTAGACTTCACTCCCTTTCTGTTCAGACAGCCCCCTGCCTGCGTCGTGTCTCCCTGTGGTCACCCAGAGGTTTACAAAGCAGGCAGCCCTACCATATTTGACGCTGTGATCACCACCACACTGTGATGTCCTGTAGCGGGGTTCAATAGAGTGCACTGGTGAAGCCACAGCAAGAGCTGGCAGGAACCTTGCTGATCGATACTTTGGGCCGATGGGAGAGCTGGCGGAACAGTGGGTTGGTGGGCGATATCCTACGACAGCTGCAACAACAACAGCAGCAGAATCAAATAGCACCCAGTGAGTGAACTGTTTCATGCCGAGGCAACAAGTCAATAAATATTCCTAAATACACACAGAAAAGGGTAAGTGGGAGTGTCTTGAAGGCTCAGGGGTTTTAGGATGCTGATCATGTAATCCCAGGAACCTTTGTTTGAGTCCAGTGTGGGACTTTTGTTGTATGTCATCCCGGATCGCTCTCCCTCTAGCTAATCTTTAGCAGTGACAAACATGGCCCAAAAATGCTAAAAAAGAAAGGGTTGCAGCAAAAAAAAAAAAAAAATTCAGTCGACAATTTATCTTGTCTGTCTAATGCCAACACTTTATACATATGAAGCTAAGAATCTGCCAAAAAAGAGCCACAGAAGTGTCGACAAGCGATGCAAAGTCGATTCACTTACGTAAAAGAAGCTTTACACTGTTGATATGTGGTTTTACCGTTTTTTGGAATGCTACAAAAAAGTTGCTTTATACCAAATGACTAATCTGAGTGTGAATTTCAGTTATCCCTTCAAACTGCCAGGCCAGGCTACATATGCTTTCCTGTTCTTCCCATTAGTGTCAACTTCAAATTGATTTTCATTGTTATATAACAGATGTGCTAACCACTTAGCAACCATAACCATAGCTGATGAAGTCTGCTTGTGTTTTCGCTGTAAGATCACATTTTGAACCTCATTCTTTTCTGTAGCATAGAGGATGTTGCCCTTTTGATTTCAACTTCCCTGTGCCCACTTTATTACAGAACAAATGAGTTCAAAGTGACCATTCATTCACTCTGTAATGTCATTTTCCTTCGCAAGACTCCCAGGAACCTGTTTGCTCTGTTTCACTCTCTTCCTCTTTAGTGACATGAACAAATCTGCTTCTGTAAGGTAAACAATCTTAGGGATTCTGGTGTAATCTAACCGGTTAGGTGGACAATGTAGAATGCATTGTGAAGACCCAGAGAGGCTGCCAAACTTCTTAGGCAGCTCTTACAGGAGGGAGTGACCATATGACATGCAGATTTATGGCTCTTTTTTTAAAAAAAGATAGATATTTACACACATGAAACATTGAGAGAGTGGAGATAAACATAATTTCTTGCTATATGAAGCAATTTAGATTTTAAATTCAGAAAAAAAAATCTGGT
Source organism: Ctenochaetus hawaiiensis (assembly GCA_029783645.1). Classification (NCBI taxonomy): domain Eukaryota; kingdom Metazoa; phylum Chordata; class Actinopteri; order Acanthuriformes; family Acanthuridae; genus Ctenochaetus; species Ctenochaetus hawaiiensis. Next base: position 5,043,943 of record JAPZDY010000007.1, on the reverse strand, counting down.
TGACCTAGATTTGTCTCTCCTGAAATAGCCATTCAATCTGTATACCAAATATGAATAGACTAACATTCAGAAAGACTGTAAACATACATTAATATTTAGTGAAATGTTATTTTTTCAGCAGAGGATAAATCTATACCACACCAGATTTTCTTTAAAATGTCTTCTTCTACCTGTGTATCCATAGTTTGGTAGGATATGGAGTGTTACATGGCTCAGTATTGCATTTCAAATTTTTCATCGTTAGCAGCTTAGTGGGCATGTGAGTGCTGAACAAATGGTGTCTGTGCAGGCAAAGAGAAAGAGAGCAGAGGATTGAATTGTGAAAAAGGGGGGAGAAAATGTAAAGAAGAATGAGGGAAAGCAATTCTCAGGTGAGAGGTGGGAGAAAACATCTGGTAGCAAACAGAGAGAGCGTTTGAATCTGTCATAGCTGTGCTTTGATAAAGACCGAGGATAAGGTAAACAAATGGTTCAACTATTTGGAAATATTCTTGCTTTTTTTCTGTCTGCAAGTTAGATAAGGAGAGTATAACCTCATATCTGTTTGATTATGAGGCTTCAGACAGCAATCAGTTAGCTTAGCTTAGCACAGAACCTGGAAATGAGTAAACAGCTAGCCTTGTGTTGTCCAAAGATAACAAAATCCAGCTAGCAGCACCTTGATTTTGATCAAAAATCTTGCCGTCCTTTTTTAATAGATTAAACAAATTTTTAATATTTTGTGTGAGCTTTAGAAGTGCTGCATGGTGGATTTTTTTACTTTTTTATTTTTGACAGAGCTGCCAGCTGTTTTCACAATTCCAGTCCTTCTGCTAGGCTAACAGGTTGTGATTTTCTAAGTCTAAGAAATCATATAACTATATTTTCCAAAAAAATTGAAACACTCCTCTAAACTCAGTTGTATTAATTATTTTGTGACTAAGGTTTTGCAAGTCACAGAAAAATGTCAAATTAGCATCCTTCGTTACACGAGGCAACAAATCTTGGATGTTATGATGCGAGAGAGCCCTTTTACTGCATCAAGAATTTCTAGCAGGTTAGAGCATTACGCTCAAAATCTTTTTGCAAAATACCGTTTGACAAAGGCTTGTTTGAATAGATGTGAAGAGAGAGAGAGTTTCCCAGGCAGGCAGTGAAAAGATAGTATAAAGGGTTTAGGGAGGTCAGTTGGTCCATTGCTGTGGCCCAGTTCCTCACATGAAACCCTTGTTCCCTGTTTGGCAGAAATGTGCTAATCCCCATGGGCCCACTCTGGGTCCTAGCCAGCCTTTGAAGACAAAAAGAGCCAAAAAATCGGCTTTTGTTCTTCAAACAAGCTTTTGTACTCCTAACCTCTTTCTGAGCTTGAAATTCTACAGAGCGGTTATGATCCATTGTATAATGGTTGCTGTTACACACTTTCCTCTGGAGGCATTGTATAGTAGAAGATATACACTCAGTGGCCCTCTCAGCTATGTGGTCTTTGAACTCCTCAGTATGATGCTGTTTGCCTTCGGTGTTTTTTATTAGACATGCGGTGTGATAGAGTAGAGGAAGAATCCAACCCTGCGTGGGCCTCCTGACAGCTGATACCAAAGCTTGTGTGCGTCAAGCTGCGGGATTTGGAAAAAGAGCACATGATGTAGGCAGTCAGATGATAAAGCTATACCTTACATAAGAAACCCCCTCAGTCAGTCAGTAAATAGCATCAACTGAGGGACGGCCACAGAGCTAAAGTGCACGGCTGTCTCTAATTTCATCTTTTTGATGTCAACAAGCCTTCTTTGCCTTGTCCCTAATTGAACTTTGGCTTGGCACCTTTAGCAATTTAAGTGGTAATCCTGAAGATTTCTGCCTTGGTTGACTTGGCACCGCCTGTGGTTAATGGTAATAACACCATGTACAGGTTAGTACGACAACAAACACTGGTGAAGCAGCCACTTTGTCAGAAAAGCAATATGAGAGCATCTGGTGTGTCTTGTAATTAAAAATGAATAAAATATGTGTGCAAACAACTAAACCATGGTTAAAGTCTTGTGTTGCACATCCAAAAGGAATCAGTGAGACCTCTTACACCACCGACATGTGAGAAGACTCTAGACGGTTTGGTCATAAAAACTGGAAAACCTTAGGCTGTATAAATTTTTAGGGATATGCTTGTTTTGGAAACTGGTATTGACAGGATTTTGTTGCTTAGATATTCTCTCTCCTCTTTTATGACCTTGTTTTCTTGACTATATCCAGCCTACTGGAAGTGATGTGGTCAATGGAAGCCTTTGCAGCCACTGTTGTGTGTAATCTGCTGTTGGCTCCAGATCTAATTAAATACATTCATTAAGACAACAAAGTGTAGTACAATTTTATTCATCATATCTGTTTACAGTATAAACAAGCTTGTGTTGTTTTCAATGAAGTAGTCAGTCAATAATCTGCTTTTTTTATTTATGCCTTGAGCAGCTGTGATGATTTCATGCTGTGCCCTGTGCAACATTTTACATTCAGTACTCCTGTAATATTTAAAACTGGTCTGCTGTCAAAAATATTTTAGATGAATGATCGTAGCCTGCAATGATAGCAAGAGCGGCTGTTCATTGCCTTTCCTGTGGCTTCTTTACACGAAAAGACCTCCCATGTCTCACCAGTTAAACACATTTAATGTGAAGTAGCAGCAGAGGGATGTTGCAAATTATTGTTAATGATGAGCCTGAGATAAAAGTGTTAAAATTTTGTTCAGTTGCATGTTGCATTGTGTCCTGTGAATCCCTTGTGAAAAAATGGCTCCATCACTTAAATTAAGCACTACTTTATAGAGATGTAATTACTGAAGGAGAAGACATTTTAGAAGAATGCTCCAAAGAAAGGGTTTAATTTAATTAAAATTATAAGGACTACAAGTTTAAGGATGCCTGGATAAAACTCCCTGTATGGAACAGTTTTATGTGTTTCAGTCAATATTCATTAAGCTGCCTTTCACTCCTGTACGTCCCCTGCATTGACTAAACTAGAAATCAGCTCGGTGTATACAGTGCACAGTACAAATAACCCTGACCTGTATATGGGGTTTGTACTGTAGGCTAATCAGTGTTATAAAGTTGCATAAAGAACTTGAGGTCTTGAGTTAATATATTTTATTAATGTTGTCCTGATGTCACTTCTTACCCCCTCTCTTTCCCTCTTTTCCCTCAGACTTGAGATCAGCACAGCATCTCATCAGCAAAGATAGAAGACTTACATGAAAACAAGTGGAAGGATGGTGACCTTGGAATCCTCAGAGCCTCCTGTACCTCTGACGGCACTGTCACGCTGGTACCTGTACGCTATCCATGGCTACTTCTGTGAGGTCATGTTCACGGCCGCCTGGGAGTTTGTGGTCAACTGCAACTGGAAATTCCCCGGCGTGACCAGTGTGTGGGCGCTCTTCATCTACGGCACCTGTATCCTTATCGTGGAGCGGATGTACCTGAAGCTGCGTGGCCGCTGCCCGGTGCTGCTGCGCTGCATCATCTACACTTTATGGACGTACCTATGGGAGTTTGGCACGGGGCTGCTGCTGCGGCAGTTCAACGCCTGCCCCTGGGACTACTCAGAGTTCCGCTACAATTTCATGGGACTGATCACGGCAGAGTACGCCTTGCCATGGTTCTGCGCCTCCTTGATCGTGGAGCGCTTGGTCATCCGCAAAACTCTGCGGCTGCGCTTCCACGAGGGACCCGAGGATGGTTGGTCAAACCATCGGTCGGATGCTGGTGGCGGAAGGAGGGCAGGAGGGACTGTAGGGGGTGGGAGAAGGAGAGAAAGGAGCAGAGGGATGGGAAATGATGCTAACGGCTACCTTAAAGGAGAATGAATGAATGAATGACGCAATCTGAAACCAGCCCAATCACCCTGCAACACCTCTTCTACCCTCCTCAGCCACTTTTCATAAGCAGTCCTCCCCGTAAATTGTATGTAGGGGGGAGACAAACAGACAGCTATATAGACTGGGCTGGTGTGCAGAGGTGTACAGAGCGTAAGAACAGCCAGAAAACAAAACCTAACTGGGACTTCAAACGCCCAAATCACTCACTGTGCTCTCCACTCTCAACAGAGGCACAATAACTCCATGCTGCTGTGTTGCTGCATCTCATAATACACCCACCCATTTCCATGTGGGGTTGACCTTAAGGAAATGAGGATATCTCCTGTCCTTTTGGCTCCAAAGAACTGGGGAAAATAATGATCTACAAAAGATGCAAAAATTAGTGTTATCATCCTGCAAAGGAACAAATTCAAGAACAGTATCTCTGTTTTTCAGGGACGTATCAGTCATTCTGAAAGCAGAAGACTTGCTGCATAGAAATCATTAAAAAAAAAAAGTAGCTACAGCTCTAACGTGTTCTTTTTAAAATGTACATATTGTCCTTTAGCATTATTCAAAGTACTGTAGTAATGTAGCTACAAAGAGCTCCTTGCGAAAATACCGTCCACCCTGAGGCAAACGCTCCATGTGTCAGCCTACATTATAAAGAATGTTCTTCTGCAGATAGCAAATACCCACAATGCCTGGAAAAAAATGCATGAAAAAAGTTGTCTTCCAATATATAATATACATTTTTACAAAGCTCATTCAACAACCATACTGTATGTCTCTTGAGTCAGTCTGCTGCTTGTGTTTGTGGGACGACAGTAGCTCAGGCAGTAGAGTCAGTCGACTGGTTATTATGGTTGATTCCCAGTTTTCTCTTCCAGACAGCATGTTAAGGTGTCCTTGAACAAGACACCGAACCCCGAGCTGCTCCTGGTGAGCAGGTCATGGCCTTGCATGGCAGCTTCTCCACCTTCGCTGTATGAATAAGTGGGTGTTTCTGTGTGCATGGGTGTATGTGTGAAGGCTAATGTGAAGCATTTTAAAGTAATGATCTTGAAGATTTTCATTTAGAAAAATGTATGTCGGGTCACTACCATCAATGAGGTGACACAACTGTGTCTGAACTGACAGCCCTCTCATTTGGATTTGCATTAGTATAAACTGGGTTTCATTGGTAATATTTCTGGGGAAAGTCACAAGCAGCACATAGCTAGTGACCTGTTTTCCATCACAAAGCAATGATCGGTCCACAAGAGAGGGAAGGTTGAGCTAAGGCAGCAAACTTGCTCTTCAACTCACTTGGGTTTTAACAGGCTTACAATCTTTTCTATTACAGAAAGAAATCATCGATGACTAATGATGGTTAACCTTCAAAAACTAGCCACCTCAATGATGACGTGTTTTAAATTTTGGGGAAATGACACGCCTGCAATAATTGCTTATCCCCATGGGTGTCACCAAAGAGAACAAAACAGAGATCTTCAAGATTGTAACTTTAAGGGCTTAATAAATGCAGTCCATTTCACATTAATAGCAGGGGTGCTTTTCATTTGATGGCAATGAGAATGAGTTATGAGGAGGAAGATAAAGCACCAGATCTCTTTGTTATTTCTTTTTTTTTTTACAGTTTTTAGAAAACCTTTCCATGACTCACTGTGTGCATGTCCACTTTGTGTGCTTTAATGTCTTTTGAGATCTGCCAGGGTCACATACTAAGCCTCATTTTTTAGTTCTCAGTCACTGGAAACCAACAGTCATTTAATGTATTATTATACGATTTATCTTTTTTCCTAATGGCTGGTGCCACAGGATCGAAAAAGTGTTTTTTCATTGATAGATTATAGCTGTATTTCCTATTGAACTGTAAGTTTGACAGCAATAGTCAATGTTGAGTGACACAGGACGACAAGTAACTAAAAAGGTGTCACATTTATAAGTTGTGTGTTTTTGGTCGTCAGGTTTTCATGATCTTTCTCTTTACTTTTATCACTGTTAAGTTGACAAGTGTGTTAAATATGCAACAGATTGTGGTAATTATTTAATTAATTGTCATTGTCAGAATTAGCTACTTATTCCTTACCAACATTGATGATCTGTGAATCCTATTTATTTGGGTTACCTGGTAAATAACAATCTCTATAGAATAGTATTGGACTTAAACTGACATCCGAGATGGATTGAATCCACATTTTAACTATAATATTAACTTGTCAAAAGTGCTAAAAATGACCAGTATTACATTAACAATAACTTACTTTCTTAATGGTCTTCACTTTACAGCACTCAAATCTTACATGGTGTACTAGAAGCAGGTGAAAATGGAGAATAATGCTCATTTCCTCTTATTTCCTTCCTCTTTTCACATGCATCCCGTGACTTTCTCCACTCTGGAAGTAGAAAGATCAAACACTGTACTCTCACCCTCATGCACACAAGAGCTGACAGTAGTGTTTTCAGCCTGAGTTGGTGGATCTGATGCTACTCAGTCAAGCATTAAACAGGTCAGACACTTTGTCTTTACAGTTACTGGAAGTTATCAGAGGATTGACAGTACACATTATATGCAAAGTATTTCTCTGGGGGGACCATTTATGGCACAGACAGTCACAATGCTCGTGATGACAATGGTTAAACTCAGCTTTCCCTCCATTTTATCTGATAATAGAAAAAAAATGCAAATCTAAGGTCCAAATCTATGTTTCCATGACACCACTGGACCATGTGAAGGTGTGACCTTCATCACTGTGGCTGCAATGGCTTGCAGTGTTTTCCCCTTACTGTCTCTCTGCCAGTCTAGAGGGGGGATGGCAGCTTTTCCACATCATGATAGATAAATTGCTGCCACCTAGTGGAGAACTTGAAAAGAGCAAAATGAAAAAAAAAAGTTCTGTTACATCAGCTTGGACACAAATGATTAAAAAAAAGAAAAAATCTACATTAGCACAGGACGCTCAAGAATCCTTATTAGGACCAACCATTTTATTTAATTTAATACATTTTTTTGATGCCTATGTTTTATTTCTTACATGAATCAACAGGCTTAAAAGCAATAGAGGCTTCTGACCCAGCAATGATTATCAAGCTCAAGGCCACTACCTTTTTCTCTTAAAAATCTACTAAACTACATTATTTGAGCTGGTATGCAGCCAATGTCTATCTAATTCTACTTCTTTGATGAGACAAATCAAAAGAACATGCAAAATTAAGTGTATTTGTTCTCTGCAATATGTGAAAGAAGAAGTATTAGATGAGTGTGTATAGTGTGTTTTACAGAGTCACCTCTGTATGTGTTTGTGCATGTGAAGTATGTTAGAACTAAACAATTTCTCTGGTATTTTTACCTTGAGGCTGCATGCCTAAAAATTTTCAATTTCTCCTCCAAACAGGTTTTATCCAAGTGATTATAAGCCCATTGCACTGTAATGGTTACTTATTTTTTTTCATTAAAAATGTACAGGTTTTTAGTGAAATGACTACTGTATATCACACTTTGATTATGTTACATGTATGATTTATCAGATGTTATACTTTAAATTAAATGTATTTATTTGATCATAAACTGTGTGTGTTATAAAAAGAAAATTCATTAATGTCTGCCAACAGTGTACATACATCTGCTACAGAGGATGTTAACAAATGAAATGGATGATCTGTTTGTGCAACCGAGGATCACAGAAATGTCGTTAGTTTGGCAGGCATTGGACCACAGAACAAAGTATTGGACGAATTAAAATTTTGACCAGAAGATGGCACTAGATCAAAAAACGCAGGATTGCAAAAAGTTAATAGGAGTCATCCTCTTGGCACTGTGAATGATAATTTAAAAAATCTGATACCAATCCATTCTGTGACTCTAGTTATAATCAGATTTCTCCCTTTTTGTCCAAAGTGGTGGACCAAGTTACATTAAAATCTATGGAAATGTGCAAGAAGCTTGCCGGAAGACAAAGATTTTTAATACAGGTCACCATAGACCCATATAAAAGAGTGTAAGTTCCTTTAAGCTGTGCCTCTAGGTTTTATAGTGTATGTTCATGTCTAACCAATATTAAACTCCGTTGTTTTAGTGCCCACATGCATCAACAATATGCCTTTGACATAGAAACATTTCGTGCAATCAGGCTTGTAAGTATTTTCAGAAGAAAATATCAATAACATATATGCTTCTTGTGGCCTCATCTTACTTTGTATGCACATAAAAATATAGACACTATGATATTAAGATCAGAATTAACGATTGACACCAATGAATGTAGTAATTGCATGAAACTTTCTGCATGTCCATTTATCACATGATTAATGGACTTATATAATTAAATTCAGCTACTGTGGAGAAAAAAATAGGCATTAATATCTAAAGCTGCAGTGCCTTAATTTGCCACATGATGGCTCTTTTTTACCAAAAAAACCCCTCAAACCAGTTGTTGTTCACACCTTGTAAACACAGATTGATATCCAGTCATAGGTCTGCATTTTTTCTTCTGAAAAGCTTGCTTTATGACTGGGTTTTCTATGTAATAAGAGAATGATTGGCTTAAAATATAACCTATTTTGCAGGATAGTCGTATGGTTATATTGTAGAGTTATCATGGACCAATAAGGCCTCTCATTCCAGTCAGTAGTAACAGTTTACACCTCTTTACTTTAAACCTGTCATTTGTTTATGACAGGCTGTGAGTTCATCATTATACAAGCACAGTAAAAAAATCAACTCATTTACAGAAATAATGCTGCAATGACAGATGTCTTTTGTGTTTCGTAGAGGCCCCAGGCACAAATTTCCATCTCCTCCCTCTCTTGCTGCCACACCTTGCGCCAGTTTGTGAGAATCTGGGTCATTTACCTGTCCTGGACTATCCTTTAATTGGCTGTGAGTCTCCTGCGGCCACTGGGCCCTCAACCAAAGCAATGCTCACATGTATGAAGGTGTGTCCCTGTCACACACTCTGCTGCACTTATGGCATGAACCTGTTGTGGCCCGGCCTCAATTGGCACTGTCGACATGTAGCTTCAACACGTCTTCTCCAATCAGTCACTCACACTCCAAATATGGAAATTCACAACCTTTAATCTGTGCAGTGGAGATGACAAGTATCTTGCCTGGGGCAGATCTTAGGTGCTGTTTTGTTAGTGTGTTTTCTGATCACATGTTGCATCCTGTAATGTGAGCTCAGCTTAAGTTTCATGGTGCTTTCCTTGTGTGACTTCATTATTCTCAGTGTAGGGTTTCCAGTTTGCTTAACAGGACGTAGAAATCGATAGAAGTCAAGGGATTTGTACAAAACAGCTTGTGCCCTGACCTCATTGAAAATACATCTCAAGGAAAAACCGAAACACTTCAACAGGCTGTCGTTTTAGAAGACACAGAAAGTAAAAGCTTGATTCTGCTCCTCTCTGCTGTTTTGTATGGATATGAGGCTTAAAGTGGCTTTGAAATCCATTGAGACCCTCCACAAGACCAGTGTAAAAGCCTTGCTTGGAGTTAGGACCCACAAACTCAACCTGACCAGTTTATTAGAGGCAGAGCTTCCATCAAAACAGCCTTATGTAAGATAGAAAACACAGAGAAGAGGAACATACAAATTCCTTGAGCAGATTAAAAATTAGCATGATATGCATGAAAGTAATCACACTGACTTGATGAAGAAGAGCTCAAATCATACTTAAGTAAAATTCATGCCATTGTAAGTAAAAATCCTGCATCCAAACTCCTCACCTAGTGTAAGTAAAGAAGTTTTATCTGCAAAATGTGCATTATGCGATCAAAATAAGAGAAGTTATTTGCAAAAAATGCCCCTTGTGAGTAACAAACTATATTTAAATTGTATTACTAAATAGCAAATACTGATCCAGCAAGTTGTATTTTTTTGTTGCAGGTGATCTAGTTGTAGTTATTCTAAACTATTTTTTATACAGTTACAGATGGATTAATGTGAGAGGGAAAGAAGTAAGTTCTGCTGAATGAATTCTAATGTCCTCATCTAAAATATTGGATAATTTTGCCTCTTATGGCCTCAAGCTCTTTATTAAAGTTATTTTTATTTTATTTTAACCGAAGTTACCCTCCACCCCTGGACATGACAAATATCAGAAGTGGAGATTGAGACTGAATGGAGACTATAAAAAGAGTTGAGGTAAAGAAGAAAATCAAATATAAGACATCTTGTAAATTTAACTTGCATTAATTGACCTGCTGTAATGAAAACAATAAACCCTCTATTGAAGATCCTTTTAGAATGAAATTCAGTTATTCGAGTGTTTATAGGTGCTGTACAGACAAGAAAGTCCTTGCCTGTGATTTTGTATATTATTGCTGTGATATTTAAGTCAATAAGCTAACTGCGTACAGGTGTGAAGGGACAATAGTGTGTTTTTTAGGTTTGTAGGACAGTTAAATGTCAGCTTGGCGTTGGAGAGTGGTGGTGTGAGCGCCAGTGTCACGGTGCATTTGATGAGCGTCAGTGAGGGTGCGTGTCTTCGTGTGTGTGGGGGGTGTGTCTCCTCGTGTGTGTGGGGTTGGGAGGTGGATGCAGAGGTTTGGAGGGGAGGGCGGACTGACAAAATGAATAGTTCCATCAAACCAGGGCAAGACCTGAAAATCTGCAATTCCACTGAATCAGAGCGGGCAAAGAAAGAGCCCTCCATTGAAGGGAAACTTGTTTGACGTGTGAATGAGCGAATGCGTCAGACCTTTGCCGAAACACATTCATGCCTTCACTGCTTTGGACAGAGTCTGGGTCTTTTGCTCAGATCCTGTTGGAAAACTCAGGCCTTCTAGTCACTTTTTCCCTCCATGTAGGCTTCTTGGCTGTCAGGCCCTCCTGCAGTCAGGTTTGGACCAGCGGTGGAGGGAGACTGACTCATTGATCATTCGCTCCTCTTCCTCTTGACCTTACCATTCTGTATTCCTTGGCGCTCTCCTGGTGAGGACAGTAAATCCTCTTAAATAGGCACCAAGAACCAAACAGGTCACTGCACCACTTGGGAACTAGAACCCACCTAAACCCACTTGGCCAGCTGCTTTTCCAGAATAGTTTGCTCGCTCATTTCAAGCTTATACATCAAACTAAAGCAGCTAAACCAGTTTACTTTCAATATGCAGCCCCCACTAGTGTGATGTGAAAACTTTAAACCTCTTTTTACTGAAGTGGGGACACACCTTATGTCCAACAAGTAATCTTTGTAAAAAAAAAATATTAGCACAAACATTCATTCTTGAAAAAGCAGTTTTCTATTAATGGTGTAAATTAAAAAAAAAAGATTTTACTGCTTGTTATGCCTTTGTTTTGACAGTGGCAGTAGAGAATGACAGAATATTAGGGGTGAGTGATGAGGAAAAACATCCCTGGTCCCGCAGGGTTGTATCTTGCAATAACTAAGGAATACATGTCAGTACTTGGAGGTTTGGATACACAACAACACACACACAGCAAAGGTCTTTGGAGAAACTAGAAGTAAAATAAAACTGTTCTTTTACGAGGCTGTCTGCATTGCTTGTGTTACAACTGAGTAGAACTGATTTGCGGATTTTCTTGAACTCAAAGAACAACCTTCCCCTCTTCCCAGGTGTATTCCCTGAGGTAACCTTTAAAACACGACCAATCACTATCCATTTCCTGTCTCAAGGCACATGAAATAAGACCCGCTGTTTAAGAGATGGGGGGCTTCAGAGAGCTATGAGATGACAGTTGTCCATGTTTGGAACCAGACTTGGCTCTGGCTCTCAACCTGCCAGTTAGTGAAATCACGCTTCATATCTGGCATGACTCCTGTGCAAAGCAAAACAACAGGCAGCAGGTTTGTGCATATTTGATGTTGACAGTTTGAACCTGTGGCCAGCTGTAGCGCTCTAGAAACCGGCCGTTTTGTTAACGGTTACGGCTTATCTCCTGCAAGGCTTTGCATAACGAGAAGGAACAGCTCTTTCCCACGCTGCTTTACATGTATTTTATTTCAGGAATAATTGTTTGGAATAGAAGCCTGTTGAGGAGGAGTGATCACGGCTGCCTCTAATGTCGTATAAATCTGTTGAGTTAATGACTAAAGATTAAGTGTTATTACCAAACCCTGACTTCACCTCGGAGGAGTTGGGAGGGAGAGTGCAGCAGGAGTGTACAATATAAACAACTTCACAGGTTACAAAGCTTTTTATTTTTTTCAAGGCAATCCAATTTGCACAGTATATCAATTCAGAGTCTTTGATGAAAAATGGTTTCATAACCTTGTAGCATACAAACACATGGATATAGGCCTGAGGTCAATGGTGTATCTGCCAAGAAGAACAAATGCTCCACAGCCCTGCCCATTTTAGTGCTTGCTGTTTTCCATATTCAAACTTGCAATGTTTGCACTTTAAATCGATTTATAACATCCTGGAATTGTCTTTAGCATATCAGATAACAGGCAAATTTGTCTGGCACTTTGCATTTGTGTAATTGTTTTTGGTGGAAAGCAGCAAGCACTGTACATAAGTTTGATTTTTAGGTGCTTGTAGTTTCCTTTCCAAACTTGCACTCTTTAAACTTTCATTCCACTGAATTTTTAGAGTAATTGTTGTACTTTTTACCCCACCGACTTTAATAGGTGCAGTTACTTCAAATCAAAATTCATTATGGTTTCTAACCTTTTGTTTAAGTGACATCATATTCAGCCCCTTGTATTCACAATTTTAAAATTGCGTGAAAAAGAAAAGCTAACACAAGAGATTCAAAAACTTGGAGTTATTGTAGCAAAAAGTTTGATGTTTAGCTGAGGTGGAACAATTGGTAGCAGTGTAATGTGATGAAGACGGATGAAGCAAGAGATGAAAAATGCGGTCAGTCAGTAACAGCTCTATTGGGACCAATTTGGAACTGCAGCATTACTCAAAGCAATGTGTAATAAACATAAATAGATCATGTTCATCATGTTTTTTACATTGTTTTCAACAGTTTGAGGTTTGAGGTCATTGTTGTTCCCCTTTCTTTTGTATTTGTAAATTGATACCATCTGGAAAATTAGCACCACCAGCTGTATATCTCAGTGCACCCAACTCTTTAAAACAGTAGTGGATGGAAGTGCACGTTATTTAAGTTTCTTTTGCCAATTTTCTGGAAATTCTGTAAAAAAATGTGTTAACTATGAGTGAAAACTCGGCTTGTAAATTGTAAGCAGTACCACCAAAGAGAGATATTCCCTCTCAACTTCTCAGATGGTTTCATTTAAATACAAGTTTGAGGCCCAAAAAAGGAAAAAACAATCCAGTATTTCACAAGAAAATGATATATTAAAGAAAAGTTTACAAAATAAGAAGCAGTTTGTCATTGCAATTTTTTTTTCTTTTTATCCATTGAGCATTTTAGGATTTACTTGAGTAGATCTGACTACTTCTTCTACCTCTGATTATCCTTCATGTCCCCTCTCTTGTGTTGTTCCTCCATTCAAAGTGTCCAGGATTATTAATAACAGCTCTGCTCTCCAGGTACGGGACAGAGCATGACTTATGGTAATAACTGCTGGCAGCAGAGAAAATAAGAGCAGTTGTTAGAATTAATGTGCTGCTTCTTCTCCTGTGGTTTGGGGGTACGGCAGCAGGAAGAGCTTGAACTGGTTTTGAGTGTACTGGGCCCATTCAACATCAATCCTTCCTCTCCTTAAGAGAGCTTCAGTGTGTACGTGTCTTTATTTTTTTCGCCTGCACATGTGTCATCTCTGCCTAATTTCAAGACCAGCTTCCTTTCCATTTGGCCTTTTCAGATGCAAGTTTTTGGGCACCGATCAGAGTGTCTTACTTGTCCAACATAGCTGATGCCAGCTTCCCCTCAGTCCAGCAGGCCCAGGGGCCCCAGTCTGCTTTCCGTCTTGACATGGTCCACTAAGTTTCAAACAGACACCCCACTGTACTGGAGCCCGGGCCGGTCCTTGTTCCTAACTTTGAAGTGGGAATCCTTGCACTTAGCACATTCTAACGTCATCATAGTTTGGTTTTGATGGGATCCAAATGCAGAGGCTGGCTCTGTTACACTGGCTCCTTCTGAACAACACATTTTATTCCCCAGTAAACATGACCTTAGACTCTTCTTTGGCCACCTAAGCTGCAGGAACTGGCTTGATGAAACCAATGTGACTGTGTCTGTTGCTATTAAAAGGGAAGTACCCAGCCCCATTTAATTAACTGCTGGAGCAGTGACATTTTCTGGAAAACTATGTATAATTTCTTTTTAAAATGTATGTAATAATAAAATATTTCTAAACATGATGCAAAATGTGGAAAGTAAAATATGTCAAGGTTATATGTAAATTAAAATTATCGGCTGAATAGAGTGTAATTAATAGTAGAAAGTAGTTGAAGACATATACAGTTTACTTGCACAATTTTCCCGCTCATTTCTGCCCCTCTGTGTGTAAATAAAGGCCATGAGGAGCGCTTGGAACAGATTGGCTTTCGGTATAAGCAAACTGTCATCTGCAAGTTATTTGTTAACTGTATTTAACGGTATTGCTGTCACATCACCTGTCTGTTTACACTTACGACAGCTGCGGGTGCACAAACACGCGTGTGTGTCTACACGCACTAAATTTGAAAAAATTCAAACAAGCATAAGATAAGAATCTAACAGCACCACTCACCCCCCTGGGCTAAACTGCAGGGGTGTCTTGTTGCATAAGCCTCTGCAGTCATCATCTGTCATCTTTTCCGTCTGTGAGAGAATGACTCGCCTGTAGAGGCAAGTGTTTGTGTTTTCCATGTGTAGCTTCCAAGCTGCCAGCAGTAGCGGTGGTGGCAGAGCCTGACACAGGCCTCTTGAGGAACTCCAGGATGCCATTAGGTTGAGTGACTGGCTGTGGCTGCTGTGTTTGGGTTTGCTCTTATTGGCTTGTTGCCTCTGTACCTTCCACTCAGAGCAGCCATGGCCTTTTCTTACCCAGGTGCAGCAACATCTGACAGGGCTTTTGATATAGAAATAGAACTACAGCTGTGTTACTTCAGCTGTGGAAACAGTATAGGCGCAGTGGTGGAGGGTAATGAAGTACATTTGCTTAAGTACTGTAATTAAACATGCAGTAATTGTTGTCAATTGTTCTCCTTTCAATTAAAGTTAAAAAGAAGGTTGCTGTTAATTACTCTATCCAACCTCATATAATCGGAGTGGACAAAATAATAGAAACAGTAATCAGTTGTCTAGCTGCAGCCTGACTAATGCATTTATATTAATATATACTTCACAGGGACCATTTTTCTTATAAGAAGTACATTTTACTTTTTAAATTGTATTTGCCCTACTTTTTTACATAAGAAGCCTCAAAATGAAGGACTTATTGCTGGAGAGCTTTCTAAATTGTGGTTCTGATACCTTTGTTAAGGGTCAGAATTACATCTCTTTTACACTGAGTACAGGCACATATGTAGTTGAGACCACATCACTTAATTCATTTCAGCTCATACCTTTATCTAGGTGGGTGAGCACTGCAGTGTGCAGCCAGGTCAACGGCTTTTAGTTTCTGCTCAGTGTTTTAACCTCAGCTTTATATACAAAGCTTGTGTTAGCCCAGACATGGTAGGGCCTGCTGTAAGAACCACCAAGGGGCTTGTTGCCGTGTGCATGTGAGCCGCTCCACAGGAGGCCACAGTGTGGCTGCTGTTTGTGCAGGTGTGCTGCACTATGACGTGTGATTATGAAATATGCTGGACATTCATAGCCTTTGTTTTTGCAACCATTTCGTCCATTAAAAAAGCCCCCATTTGAGAGTCAAGGAAAACAGAAAGATTTCCGTCTGGGGTCGATTCTGTGGTTTGGCCCCCTTACCGCGCCACCCCCTTCACCCTCTCAAGCTGAAAGCAGACGCGCACAGTCAGCGTTTATTTATAGAGGCTACTTTGATGTGTGGACTGACAGCTGATATTTCCAACATTAAGCTGTGGTCAACCTCTGAACTCTGCAGAGAGCCACCTGTGAGCCCTGCCTGGTTACTCCTCCTCTCACAGTGATGGAGATGTGGAGAGAGGGAGCTTGTACTGTAGCTGGCATTAGGACGGAGCTGAGCTGTCACTTTATACGTTAATCATAGAGGGAGATGTCTTTAAGACAAGCAGAGTGTTACACTGTTGGGTCTGATACTTTGCCTCAGTTGAGTAATAATAAGCACAATATAAAACAATTTAAAAATGGTAAGAGTACAACTCTAGCAAATGATTCATGTCAGTAATCATTCAAGATTAAATATGATTACAGTTTTATTATACTGTCATTTAAGTCATTTACTGATTAACTGATTATAAGCTTGTGATGCATGCTTTATAGGAGATTTAATTTATTATGGTTACCCTCAAGTGTTCATTGTTTGTTAATAAATACTATTATAATGACTTATTATTATACTTTCCAGCCTATCTAAATATCTGTGTCTGAATGCATTATATTGTGTTATAAACCATTAATTAATTTTTTTTCCTGCTCATAAATTCTAAATCGTGGGGGTAAACGTCGAGTGTTACTATGAGCAACAACTTTGAGTTAAAAATGCTCAGACATGTTTTACCGCCTATGAAATGGTGTAATTTGGCAGCGACAAAAACAACATCTGCCTGGTTCACTCTTGTTGATTTTGGCACAGAGCTCAACGTAGTTTGTGTAGTAGGACTGGAGTCCTGAGCTTGCCTGTTCCCCTCAAGGGAGCTTCCTTTTATCCCCCTCCTCGCCTGCCTCCCTGCTCCCCTATTGCACTTTATGAAGCAGTTAAGTTATTTTACATCATGTCTATTCCCCACAACAACCCTCCCCCTTTCTACAAATCTCTCTTGTCATTATGAAAATAGTGCTCCGCTGTAGCCTTTGCACGCCAACGTCTGGAGATAGAATGGCCCCACTGTGGATATGGAGTTTGGTATGGTGTGTTTTAAAAGCGTGTGTGTTTCGAGGGAAAGGAAAGGGGAGATGAGTGATTGCTCGCAGGTGACTGCGGCATGGGCTGCTTGATACGAGTTGTTTTGAGTGTGACAGGAGAGGTTTTTTAGCGTCAGGTGTAATTATGACAAACGGCCAGGGTCGAAGCTCAGGTGCCGTTGTGCAAGCCTGAGAAAGGAGTACACATAAATATAAAAACAAGTATAGATCTTCTAAGTTATACTACTCACTCACATCCTGTTCTGTGTTTAAAAGCTCTAGTGTGCTAGTGTGAAACCCTAGTAGGGTTTGAAAGTAGACTCTATAACTTTTGGGGTAACAACTGAATTTCACAAGTACTACCAAGTAGCGATTCACATTGAATTAATTTGGAACAGTTTTCAGTACCAAGAGTGCATCTTTATAGAGAGTACCCCTTCAGCACATTTAAACCAGAGTTGAGGAGAAATGAGTTTGCATTAGCTGTAATTAACCTAAGTTAATATTAGCACACCTGCAGCCAGCTTTGAAGTTGATCCTCATCATCCAAGGATAATGAAACTTCAAGTGTGGGTTTGAGCACTTCATTGACTTCTTCGTGTAACCAATTAGAGAGTTGGATAAGTTGTTGGCGATAACTGGGCTATTTTCGCAATTTTAGTTCGGCATTTTTCAGCAGCATTAGTGAACAGTCAGCCAGTGATTGTCTGAACTTAAGTAAAATCTGTGTCTACAGCTGCTCTCAGGTATTTGAACAGCTTCCTCCTTCGAAAAATCCCACTATAGCACTGTATTTATTGCCTTTTTTTTCAATCAAAAAAAGGTAGTATTGCCTACTGGTATTGAATTCTAGCTGCCAGTACCGGAACCAGTATCAGTTCAAGTTCAAAATGTACTCCACCCTAATTATAGGGAGCAAAACACGGACAAACAGCAGTGCAATGCCACCAGGCCAACTGAAATGCATATTAAACAGAAGCTCAGTTTAATAGAACTAAAGAAGAACATATGAAATAACAGTAAACCAAATGTTGTTTACCTGTTTCCCAAATATATTGTTAGTATGCTACAGCTCATGATTGAATGTTAATAAAGAAACGGGACAGTTGGCAAGCTGACATTTTCATTTACACATATTTATTTTCCTTTAGCTCTAGCATTGTTTTAGATTCCATGCTCAAAATAACAATGCTAACATGCTTAAGCTTAGCAGGTATAATGTTTACCGTATTCACCATTTTAGTTCAGCCTATTAGCATGCTGATGTTTGTTAAGTAGCCCTAAAGAAATACAGCTGAGGCTTGTAAAGTGTTTGACACATTTTAGCTTCAAGGCTCTTGCACATTCCATCATGTATCTAGTTCTACAGTGAAGCTTGTTAGCCTTTTCGCTCGTGGATGTTATTCCTGTCAGTTTGTTAAGTTCACTGCTGCAGTTTGGTTAAAGGTTAGACAACTTTAAGTACCTGTTAGTATTAATAATTTTGCAAATTGATTTAAATGCTTTAATTGTATCACTGTATATTGTCATGGTTTAAAATACATACAATAAGTTGATAAACCTTTATGTACTGAAGCATGAGCACAATACCTCAAACTATCAAACCCTGGAAAGTTACTAAGTAATGGCATTTGTTACATTTGAGTGCTGATATTTTATCTGTCACATCTTTTAATGCCACGTAGGACAACTGAAAAATACCACAAAATCTCCAAGCTTACAGGAGACAAAAATAGCAGGGGCATGATCTAACCTGTTAGGTGAGCATGTTTTGTTCTTTATTCTGAATCGATTGCCAGTTCTTAATCATCTTTAATCCTCATCAATCATCTTGGCGGGCCCTACCCTCCATACAGCTCACTCACTGGCTGAGAGCCAGTGGCCAGACGGTACACAAAGTATAGAGCTATTGTGATGTAACAGTGGGAATTCTACCTGAGGGCTCCCCTTTTGTCTCACCTGAGCTGATTTTGACCTCTGTTAGTCAGCATGCTTTGCGGTAGTGATTGATAGCGTCTGTACACACACAAACACACACCCTTCAGCCTTTCATTAGGGCTCATAAGACTCCTTTAATGTTTGCTCTGGCTGTTCTGACATGTCAATCACATAAGCAGGCAGGCACGTACACATAGACAAACAGAACACACACACATAGACTTTGACAAGTGAAAGAAGTGGAAAATAGGTTACGCAAACTGGATGTGCAGGTTTGGGGTTTTTAGCAGCAGCAGTGAGTTGTGTGAAAGGCTGTCCAAGGGCTCAATGAGTAAGCAGTTCTGTGTCATTGTCTGTGAGTTCATCACTGACCTCATTCTTAAATTTCTCTGAAAAACAACTTGGTCAGGCTCACATGGAGCCAAGATTAGCGGGTCCAGACAATGACTGTAAAGTCAGCAGGACACAGTGGTAAAGCTGATTGCAAGAGAATCAAGTTCTTGTGTTGACCACAAACTTTAATTCAAAGAAATAAAAAAAAACTGGTGAAACTTTCGTATATTAAAAACATCTGCTGGACCTGGTTGAGGAGTTACCACTTTTGCTCATACTTTTTATCTGTCAGTGCTTACATGCAGTTAACACGTACACCCATTTCACAGCGGTCAAAAAACCCACTAACAACGGCCCGCTTACATCAGGCTTTTTTCTGCAGTCGGAATTGGTACAAAGAATCTGCATCAATTTCCAACTCAGTTAACAGTAATAGTATATATCGGCTTATGCTTCAATTAGCACTGATGTAAACATGATACCAAGCTGGAAAAGCTGATTTTTTTTTTTTTACCTCTTTACCTTTTTTGATTCCATTACATCTTGTATTTAAACATTACTTACAGTAAACACTGATATTGTTTACTAAGATTGTAGAGCAATTTTTTTTTTATTGGAGTCTTTTATATATATTTTTTTACCATTGAATTAATTAATTTTATGGAATTTAAAGAAAGACATAACTGATTCTCTGTAACTGTTGAAGGACAGGGCCTGACTGGTGCTCTAAAGGTCGCAGGGTCATGGGGTAAGGGATTCACACACACGCACACTGCAAAGTGCCCCTTACCCTCCCTCTGAGTCCAATCTAGCAGGTGCCACAATGTGACCTTGACTGGAAATCCTGGATGCTGGGAATGTGAGTTTATGAACACTGGTCCTTTGGGACAACATGAGAAAGATATGTGACAGTGCGGCTGTGATCTCAGCGGCCAGGGGGTACTGAAAGTGACAGAATGAGCCAGACTGGGCCATGGGTCACTTTCCAACCGGACGCCTGATGCCTTTGATGTCTGCTCATCGCTGCTCACTGACAGTTGGTGCTACTCCACATTCTGGTCTGTCCCACATTACTCTGGTAGACCACCCAAATCTGAAAAAATGTCCTGACAGGTTTAAGTTTTCTCAAGAATGCAGACCATCTGAGCATCCCCTAGCCCATCTGGCCCCTTCATAACCTGTGATGACTGCAGTCTGTATGTGTTTTCTGGTGTGTGGCCTTGTCATTGGGGACAGTTGAGAGCCTCTGTAAGTTAATTCCAAAGTCTCAATATCATCTAAAAAATTTCACATGGTTCTCATTGGTGCTAAGCTGTGTGAAGTCAATAAATGCTTCAGAGATTAATTTACACTCAGCTAGAATTCATGCAAATCCAGATATACGCTTGCTTGAAAGATAAGATCAGTTATTTCTTTTTCTTGTTTCACACATATGCACAATAAAGACTGGATGAATAGAGGTTGATGATAGATTAATTTTTAGCAGGTTAAAGGTGCATTTCTCTGAATTATCCCATTAATTAGTTTGGAGTACTTTAACCCCAGTTCACCGTTACTCATTCAGGCCAAAGTGTTCTGACGCTGTTGTTTATTCAGACCAACGGCAGGCGATTGGCTTTGATATGGAAAGCATTTGATAGTGTTTATGGGAGTTTGTCGGAGCAGATGTGAAATGTTAAGGGCTGTTAAAGACGCAGATAAAAGGTAAAGTGCTTGTTTGAGCAGATAAGGCAGAGAGGAAGGAGGGAGGGAAGACGGTTGTCTGACACAACCAACCTGACAGTTTGGGTCTTGAGACTAAAGCTGCACCTGTCTGTGTCAGTGTGTGTGCACTCTGAGTGTGTGTGTGTGTATGCGATTACCAGTGGGACATGACGTGAAAGTTTACGTGAGGCTGACTGGCAGTTTGTCTGGTAAAAGAGGCCCTTTTGCAGTTTAAAGTTAAATATCAACTGTTGGATGGATTACCATGAAATTTGTACAGACATTCATGACCAAACCAGGATGATGTGGAACAAGTGTAGCAACTCCTCCATTTTCATTTCTCTAATACCCTGTTTTATGACCAAATACCTTCACAACAAATGACCAGCACATCAGCTGTCCTACGTGTTCGGTGCTACTACAAATGTTAGCATGCTAACACTCTGCACTAAAATGGCGAACATATTGATAAAACATGATAAAACATATTCTGAGTATGTTAGCATTTGACTCAAATCACAGCGAATCACAGAGCAGCTAGCATGGCTGTTGACTCTTAACCGTATTCTTCGATCACTTTAACTTATAACAATATGTAGCATTTCTGCATTTAAATGTCTATAAATGGCTGTATCTTCGTTCTGTGTTTGTTAAGTTATCCCAAATGTTTCCAACAGTGTTTAAACTCAGAGGAATCTGTTATTTTATTCAAGGTAATGGGGCATTCAGTTGTGTCGTCTGTTGCTAACTTCTGTGGTAACACCAGTCAGAGAGAGAAGAAGGAAGCCAGGAAACGTGACTTAAGGTAAATTGAATAAAACTTTAATACATATCCATGTCTTTGATACTGCTTGAGTCAGCCAGATAGACCAGCAATAATAAAATGGTTGCTGTTTAACAAAGACAGAAAATCCCTTGATTATCATTGGTTAAGACCCTTAGCAGAGAGAGTATTATGCATTTAAACAATAAAACAATTTCCAAAGTTGATGTTTATTGGTTATTTGTCAAGTGACAGACTGATGGACCACACATTTCTGCACTGAGCCTACTGCTCCTTTGGTTTAACCAGAGAGTTAACTGCGAACCTTGCATTAACTTCTAGTGTCTGTGTGTTTATAAGTGGTTGATTAGTTGTCGCAAATTACTTATAAATTACTTATTACAAATCCCTCCTGATTTTTGTCATCATTTCACCAGCTTCTATTTGGCAAACCCCACTGTTCTACGCAGTCTTTGCAATTATAGGAAAAAGAAATGAGTGTATTATATTGACCGCAAACATCACTAGACATTTTATGAGTGTGTGAAAATATGAGTCAGAGGTCAATTGCCAGGAACACTCTCAAAGAGACTGTGAGAGTGTCTGCTCTGTGTCTCTCACTATTGTTTTGTTGTGGCTGTGCTTTTGAGTCCTAATGTGTCATCTGGTAAAGAACATCAGATCGTGTTACCTCTCTTTCTCAGTATGTCTCACATGAAACAACACACACTCAGCAGCATGTGCATAATTAGTATTTATAGTACTAGAGTTCCCAATCATTCTCCAAACAGTTGACCCATCGCTGGGCATCCTATCACACAATGAAACGCTGGATTTTACAATTTTGATAAATTATCATAGTGAAAATCTTTTTACCTTTTATTGTGGTGATTTCCAGGTAAATGGTAGAAATACAGCATTCATGGAGCAAAGTAAACTACCAGGAAAGTGCG